>VWZS01006633.1:0-13924 GCA_013397075.1 Rhabdornis inornatus
TGTATGAAATTTAACAAGGGCAAATGTTGAATACTGCACCTGGGATGGTGTAATCCTGCATGTATGTATAGATTGGGGAAGAAGACACTGGAATGCAGCCCTGCAAAAAGGAATCTGGGGGTTTTTGTTGACAGTACACTCATATGAGTCAACAATGTCCCCGGCAGCCAAAAGGGCCAACTGTATCCTGGGGTGCACCAGGCACAGTATAACTAACTGGTCAAAAGTGATTATCCCACTAAACTCAGCATAAGTGTGGCCTAACCTGGAGTACTGTGTGCAGTTTTGAGATCCACAACATAAGAACAATATAAAAATATTAAAATGTGTCCAAAGGAGAGCAACAAAGATGGTGAAAGAACTAGAGGGCATGACTTATGAGGAGATACTGAGGATACTAAGTAGCTCAAGTTTGTTCAGCTTAGAGTAGACTGAGGGAGGACCTCATTGCTGTCTATAACTTCCTCATGATAGGGAGTGGAGATGGAGGTGCTGATGTCTTTGGTGTACAGTGATAGGATATGAGTGAATAGCTTAAAGCAGAGTCAAGGGAAGTTCGAACTGTATATTAAGGAAAAAGGTTGGTCACTGGAACAAGCTCCCCAGCCCATCAGTGTTTAAGAAGCATTTGGACAATGCTCTTAGATATATGGTTTCACTTTTAGGTTGCCCTGTGTGAACCAAGGACCTGGACTCCATGACCCTCATGGGTCTCTTCCAGCTCAGGATATTCTATCATTCTGTGATCTTAACAGAAAAGGTTGAGCATTATTCAACAGAACTTCTCTCCTTTACCTAACCACACTCCTAAGGACCTTTGTGACCTTAAATATCTGCTAAGGGAGCTATGACTGAGGGTTCAAAACACCAGAAAGAAACTGAGAAACAGCACAACTACACAAACCTTTTTTTCATTAGGGAACATGGCTAAACACACACACACACACACACGAAACTTAAAATTTTTTTCAATGTTTAATTGGATTTGCTGAAATGTTTCTATATGCTATCAGACACTTTGGAATATGCTTTATATTTCAGCCAGCTAAATTTCAGGGGGGTGGGAGTAAGGATTATGAGAGCTTTCTTCATAGAGGAAATAGAAATTCTATAATCTACCTAGAACATCTGACTGCCTCAAGCTTCATGCTAATTGTTCATAAAATATGCCTTATTTTTGTAGAGAAAACTCCTCATACTTGATGGTGAGGACCAGCATCTAATTACAAATTGTGAGGGGGAAAAAAATCCCCACTCCTTACACTATTTACTGTAGTGAGTACAGCTTACTCCAAGTGTTTCTCATGCTTTCCTTTTCAGCAGATGTTACAGGCTGTTGTAAGAATGAAGAAAAATAATTACATGGATGCTGCTGTGATCTGGTATGGCATTTCCTATGTTTCTTTCCCTGGTCACCACTGGTCATGTGTTTCTTAGCTACAGCAAGTTCTCACAAAGATTTCAGAAGTCTTTTGAAGTGCTAAAAAAAATCCCTTTAGAGGTTCAATTGATTTTGCACAATACTTACTTAAAGCCTGTATAAAAGGTACAGTCTTTGCACTTGAAGAGTTTCTTCCCTCCGTGCTTGTCACGGTAATGATGTCGAATGCTCTGTATGTAACCCGAGGAGAATTCACAAAATTCACAGTTAAGGATAGCTTCTGTTTTTTCCACTCCTGCAGCACTCCCAGAAGGTGGCAGTCGGCTGATGTTATTGTTCCTGGCCAGAGCTGCAGACTGGTAATGGTTCAACTGTTGCTGAACATCAGGAGGTTCTGAGTATGAAGAGTCTGTAAAGAAGGAGAGAAGTTGTCATTCCAGGTGAATCAATGAAATTTAAAAAGATTCCAGGCTTGCTCCAGCAGGCAGCCTTCAGAAGATATAAGAGGATTACCATTTCTTCATCTAACCTGATCTGTATTCTACCATGTAAAAGGTAGTCACTTGAGATTAGGTGTTTTAAATCTGATCTGGGGAGGGACAAATATATGAGAGTAACCTATTAAAGACAGAAAGAAAAAGTAAATGGATACATTTTTCCCTCCCCCTTATTAACCCAACAGAACACCATTTTGATGATATTTTAAAAAAACCCACAGACTAGATGATATGTTTCAGCACACAAACAGAAAACTAGAATACTTTATTTTTAAAAAGGGAAGGGAGTCTTGGAAGCTTCCCAATACACTGATTTGAATGTGGAAGTTAGGAATTCAGCTACTTTGTCCTATATAATCCACAACTTCCCATGAATGGTACAAATGAAAGCAGACAAAGCACAGATGAACTTCAGTGTGACAGTCCTGAAAAGGAAAACAAAATGTGATTATAAAAAAAAAAAAGGATATAAAGCATACCAGCCACATCCTGGTTTTGATACATTTTTAAAGTATAATTCCCTGAGACAGCATATGTATGGATTCTTTAAAACACATGCTTGTTGGAAATGTATACCATCCATTCTAAACAATTAGTAAAGAGAAATAAAAGACAAACCTGCCTGTACAGCTGTATAGCACCCAGTGTGTGGACTTCATGTGTCTTCAAGAGAGTAAAGTGGTTGTTTTATTTTCTCACTACCATATAGTTATATATGCTTTAGAAATAAAAAACAAACCAACAACAAAAACTACCAAAGAAAACCAAAACATAGGAAGGAAAATGTCTCCAGGTTCCCCAGCTTCATCATCAGGTTTACAGCAGAGACATGAAAGCTTCTTGTAAAATGATTCAAATTTTTTTTTATTCTTCTGAGTCACATGAGCAGGGACTGGATCAGAATATATATGTATACTTTCTTATTACTTCTACAGCAGGTTTGCACACAGTGAGTTCTAACAGCTGCTTCCAGCCTGCCATGAGGCAAATAAAAGCAACTGTGGAAAGGAAAAAATCACACTTCACACCAAGTACACAGCTGTTCTGCTTAAACATACTTAAGAAATTCACACGCAGTCAGTGGTGACTGGAGAGGCAATTTATATGTGTGGGTGGTATATACACCTCTGAAGGGAATGCAAGCCTGTGGGCAACCTATGCTGGAGCAGGCACACAAGGCAGAAACCATTACACATATCACATCAGTCTTCTACACCATCCATTTCTTTACTAGAGGAGTTTTGACAGTCTGAGTGTAACCTGTGAAAATAAAGGAAGACGAGACTGGGTAGGGGAGAGGATAGGTGTTTCTGCATTTGTACAATTGTCATCTTTTTTCCTTAATGCCCAAATCAGTGGTAGGAGGTTTGTACCAGTTGGCAATGTAAGAAACAATGCTCACTTTTTAAAATTTTAAAGGTTTATTAAACCTTAACAAAATACAACAAAAGGACTGAATAAGGAAAGAGAACACAGTGCTGGGAGCATATGACCTTTTGCCACGTGTTCACCTACAAAATGGCTGCTCCCCCTTTTATACCCCTGGGGGTTGTATTAGCCAACCCTGGCCCTTCCCAAAGTTTGTCAGTCAACTCTTTTTTGCCGTCTACTGGTGGAGACCACTTTCTTGCAACCTGATTGGAGGTGAGGTGTTGTCATGCCATGCCCCCCCTAGTAACAAACTTTCCCTATCCCATGCAAGGGGCATATGTACACTCCTTCCCTCCACAAGTCTTTCACAACCAAGGCTGTCTGGTGGCAACAATACTGAGGGGGGAGAAGGGGACTATGGGGAAAAGAGGATGTTTAAACAACAAATCACAATAGCATAACTATACATCAATAAAACTTCTCATAACATATCCACAATATTTATCCCTTCATTGCAAGAGCCAACCATCTATCTATCTATAACAGCAATAAATTAACTCAAGCAAAATTCCCCAATTTTAAACTGTTTTGCCTACAACAGTAATTAGCAGAGAATGTGGGCAACACCAGGAACTGTCATGGGCTGGTGATGCCCTAAGTTTTAAGTTTTTCTGTTCTATTTGGGTGTGGTTTTCTGTTGTGCTTGGGTGGTGAAGACAAAACAGTCCTATTCCAGCTGGATACTCAAGGACAATTTCTTTAAACTTCAGGCCCTAAGCATAAACAACGTGAAAAGAGGAGGGCGGGCAAGCAAGCAAGCAAGCAAGCAGGATGAAACTTCATGATTTGAGGCTATTAATTGGACAGCTGACTTCCATATGCAAATGTACTAAAACCTATAAATATGGGAGATCTTGTGACCAAGCCCTCTTTTTCTTCCATCTTGGAGCCATCCGGGCAGGGGCCACAACTGTGGCACTGGTACTGCCAGGGTGTGGCCTTTGAAGGCCCCTCAATAAATATCCATTTTATTCCTCTTAACTCTGTCTAGCCTCTGTTCCAGCTCCTCTAGGCATCACTGGATCGGGAATAACTGGAATGATTTTGAATCTGCAGAAAGAGCCTTGATTCTGCTATTGGGAATTTGTGGTGTAGCTGTGGTGTGAGTGATGGGCTCATTATGTGTTTGAGGGTGAGTGTGAACACTGAATAGTTGGGAAAAGGAGGGTCCAAAGGGACCCAAGAAAATATTACTGGGATGGGAAGATGAATGGGAAGAGATGTGATGGTGCATGCTTCAAGCCCATGTTCTAGTTGTCTGGAACCTGGACCCTGGACCACACAGCTGAATAAACACATCATGCAACTGGCTCACAGGTTGGGCACAAAGGGTTATAGTGACTGGGGTGACATCAGACTGGTGACCTGTGGGAAGATAGGTTCTAAGGATAGTGCAGAAGGCAATTTTTCCTCAATTAATTACAGCTGTACTGATTACCAAGGAGCAGAAACAGCCTTGCCTGCCCAATGAGGTTGGGTGTTATAAAAGAGTGGGCTAGCTAGCTATAAGGTGTAGGTTTAGAGTTTGCTGGCTGTGTGGTGAGGGACATGTGGTTGTGTAAGGGTTAGATAAGGTAAGAAGATACTGTGTGAGGGACAGACAGGGTTAGGCAGCCAGGTTAAGGGACAGTTTGGGGCTTAGCCAGTTATGCAGAAGGAAACTTGCAGAGAGAAAGAGAGAAGTCAGTGCTGTGTGGAGCTGCCTGTAAGAAAGGGAGTCAGTACTGTGTGAAGCAGCTAATAAGGAAGGGAGTCAGAGTTGTGTGGAGGTGCCTGTGAGGAAAGGAGTCAGAGTTGCCTGAAAGAAGGCATGGAAAGCTGATGGATGATGATGGTGTCAGTCCAGTCTGTCTTGACATAATTACTACAGTGACCTGTCACTAGTGGGGTTCCACAGGGCTCTATTTAAAACTGTGCTCTTCAACATCTTCATAAATTACTTGGATGCAGGACTTGAAGGAAAACTAAGCAAGTTTACAATGACACAAAATTGGGAGGAGCTGTTGATTCCCTTGAAGGCAGGGAGGCCCTGCAGAGAGACCTTGACAAATGGGAAGGCTGGGAATCACTAATTATTTGAAGTTTAACAAAGGCAAGTGCCTGATTCTGCACCTGAGATGAGACAATCCTGGATGTATAGACAGACTGGGGAATGAGACACTGAAAAGCAGTGCCACAGAAAGGGACCTGGAGGTCCTAGTCGACAGAAAGTTGAATGAGTCAGCAGTGCCCTGGCAGCCAGGTGGGCTAACAGTGTCCCGGGGGGGTATCAGGCCCAGCATTGCCAGCTGGGCAAGGGAAGGGATTGTCCTGTTCGCCTCTGGGCTAAGGCAGCCTCACCTCGAGACCTGGGGATAGTTTTGGGTGCCACAATATAAAAAAGATCTAAAGCTAGAGAATATCCAAGGGAGGGCAACAAAGATGGTGAAGGGCCTAGAGGGGAAGCCATATGACAAGTGACTGAGGTCACTTGGCTTGTTCAGCCTGGAAAAGAGGAGGCTGAGGGGACACCTCATCATGGTCTGTAGCTTCCTCACAAGGGGAGGCAGAAGGGTAGGCACCAATCTCTTCTTTCTGGTGACTAGTGACAGGACCCAAAGGAAAGGCATAAAGCTATGTTAGGAGAGGTTTAGTTTGGATATTAGGAAAAGGTTCTTACCCCAGAGGTGGTCAGACACTAGAACAGGCTCCCCAGGGAATGGTCATGGCCCCAAGGCTGCCAGAGCTCAAGGAGAGTTTAGACAATGCTCTCAGACATGTGGTGCAATTGTTGGGGTGTCCTGTGCAAGGCAAGTAGTTTGATCTTTGTGGGTCCTTTCAAACGCTGGATATTCTATGATTCTGTGCTTCTATGATTAGAACTTATCTGGGAAGGTAGTGATCTAAAACACTTGTTATATACCAGTGCCGGAAAAAAAAAAAAATTATGGGGAGTTTGTGGCAATGAGCCCCTTGAGATGGGAGAAGGCCATTAGGATTCTGAAGCCACAGTTACAAAGGCATGGAAAATAATTATATGCCTGAAGAAGTCCTGGCTGCATATGGAGGTGGTCTCAGTGCCCCTGAAGTATTAAGCAAAGAGTGGGCACTGTGGTTATGCCCCAGACTGCTGGACTTGAATTTTATGTTCAAGGATTAAAAACCCACTGAGAGAAGAGCAACCAGTATTATGTGGCAAAAATGTGTCCTGGCTCTTACCCAGTAGGCACATACTAATTCAGGCTCCAGACCAGGAATAGTTCAGCCTTGTTAGTCAGTGGCTAACCAATAAGAGTAGAAGGAACACTGAACTCCTTGGACTGTTGATGCCCCAGCAGATGATGAATTAAGTAAAAAAAAAGATAGACTTCATTTACTGACAAATCCTGTAGTATTACAGCAGGAAATAGGGGATGACAATCCACTTTCTGGAACCCCTCCACATGAGAAGCTGCAACTAGCAAAGAGACTAAATGTTCCAATCAGTTTGCAGAAGTAATGGCCTTGAGGATCACCTTGGAACATGCTTGATGTGCGTGACTAACCAATAAACCTCTATAACAGAAGAAGGCTCACTGGAGATGGGCAAGAGTGATGTGCCCATGAAGCTTAAAGAAGAATGCAAAGAAGGTGACTTTTTCTTAATATAAAGGGGATGGGAAAGTTGTCTTTGTTTTAGATAAAAAGCTGCCAGTTGAGTGTAAATGTGGTGAAAATGTTTCTTCCCCTTCATTAAAAGGGTGTCAATGTCTCCCTTAGTTAGCCAGCCTGGCATGGGGGGCAGTGACTATATCACTCATCCCAATATAAAATATAGAAGTTAAAAACCTAGCAAAAAAATGTTGAAGACTGGAAGAAGCTTGAGCTGGCTTCAACCCACATATTCTTTCCTGATAACTGGGTGTCTTGGTTTGAAAGACAGGTATTTGCTAAAGAAAGATAAGAACCCCTTTTTTTTCTGAGATGGAGAATGCAACCCCCTTCCCTTCTAATTATTATAGTTGCAAATCAGAGGCTTTCAGGAAGAAGATACGGGGATAGGAATAACAGTTCTTTACTAATATATCTAACAAGGCAAACANCGTGGTGCTTGGCAGAGTGCTCTTGAGGTAGTAGGATGAAGCAGGAAGGCAGCAGTGTGATGTCTGACAGCAGGGAACGTGGCTCCCGGCGTTGGGATGGCAGGGAAGACGCTAGGTAGGAGCCCCGGCCGTCTTCCTTCCACCCCACGAGCCAGCGAGAGAGTGTGGCCAGGCCCCTGTCCCACCTTTCCTTTTCCGGTCTCCCCTTATCCCCCACCCCCTGCGAGGGAAAAACTATTGCTACTAAGGTGTAGCCACAAATACTTAGCATAACAAATGGAGAAAATTCCACAGAAAGAAAAGGGAACAATTCAACCCCCAACACTGGGGACACCCACTGTCATAATCAGAGACCAATAATAGGAAGCACATTAGGATTATGATTGAACTGGGTATTGTAATCACTAAATCTTGCAGTGTAAGTTATGTTTGTATTGTGTTTTCAGAAACAAAAGAAGAGCAATGGAGCTGGGGAAGGGGTTAGAGCACAAGTTTGAGGAGCATCTGAGGGAGCTGGGGGGACCCAGCCTGAAGAAAAGGAGGCTCGGGGGGACCTTCTTGCTCTCTACAAATCCCTGACAGGAGGGTGGAGCCAGGTGGTGGTCCATCTTCTCTGCTAGGTAACAAGTGATAGGACAAGAGGAAACAGCCTCAAGTTGTGCCAGGGAAGGTTGAAATTGGATATTAGGAATAATTTCTTCAGTGAAAGGGTGGTCAAGCACTGGCACAGGCTGCCCAGGGCCTCCCATTCCTGTAGGGATTTAAAAGATGTGTAGAGGTGGTGCTTAAGGACATGGTTTAGTGGTGGCCTTGGCAGTGATAAGTTAATGGTTGGACTCAAAAGCCTTTTCCAACCTAAATTATTCTATGATTTGATATTTTGTGTCACGCTGTGTCTTGGGGTGACTGTATGATGCCTGTATCCCCAAATTGTCTGTTCTGTTGGTGTTGAATATTAAATTCTGCAACTTTAAGACTGGTTCCAGGAGTGAAGGGGGGGAAAGAAGAAGTGCAGGGTGTGTTATCAGAGACTCCACTGCCTCCCCCGCATTCCTGCTCTCAGACTGTGTTGTCTGCGGTGGACAGTGAAAGAAAGCTCTCCTTTGCTCTTGGTTCGTTTTTTTCCTGGCTAGCTGAGGCAGAGAAGCTCCCTGGATTGTTTTTCTTCTTTTCCTTTTTCCTGGAACTGTTTGAACCTGCTCTGGGCTGAAAAACCCAGAAGAGCACCAGGAGCTCACACCTGTGGCCCACCGGGCCTGGCCTGGGCCGCGGCATTCCCCAGCACAGGAGGGACTGAGAACAGCCTGAGTGAGCCGGGCAGCCCACGGAAAGAACTCTTCTGAATCTGTCATCTCTTCGGAACGGCGAGAGGTTTTGCTGTTTGGTATTGCTCATTTTTGTGTTGGGAGGTGTGTTGCCTGTTGAATAAACAGTTGTTTTTTTCCACTTCTCTCCGTGGAAGTTTTTTTCCCGAGCCGATTGGGGGAGGGACTGCTTGTTTGTTTGTTTTTTTCTAGAGGGACCCCATTCAGAGGTTTCCTCCCAAATTTGCCCTAAACCACGACACGCTGTTAAATCAGAAATCCCATGTAACATCAACCATCTTTAAATAAGTAAATTTGATATTAAACACTACATCTTCCACATGTTGAATATCTGAAGGAACCTGGTCAGAGTATTGAACTCTGACAGCATGTACATACACATATATGGATGGTGGCTAAAGTGGTGTGAAAATGTCTCAAACAATGGTATTGTAATAACTTGTAGCAGCAAGGAAAAGTAATTTGGTCAGCAGAAGAACGGAAAATAATACAACAGGTACTGAATCCAAGATCTACTTTAATACATCTGTCTTGGTTTGAAAGACAGGTGTTTGCCAAGGAAGGTGGGAATCTCCCTTGGAATGTAAAATGTGACCCCCTTCCCTCCAAATTACTGTAACTTTGAAATTAAGGGGGTTTCAGGCAAAGATACGGGAAAAGGAATAACAGTTCTTTACCAGTATATATATATATACATATAACAAGGCAAACAAACAACAACAATGGCAGCAACAACAAACAAAACCAGAAACCCAGTAACAGCCTTCTCTCGGCTGTCAAGTACTTTTCCCCTTTGGTGTAGTTATGGTCACAGCCGGCAGGGGTACTGTTGGCTCCTGGCTGGGCTGGGCTGGTGCGATGATTCCCCTGTGGCTGCAGGGGGAGCTGTGACGCAAGCTCAGCTGTCTCTCTCATGGATAATGGTGGGTGCAGCTGGCAGAAGAGATGGAAAAGGGGCTTCCTTTACAACTTTGCAGGGGGCAGCTGGTCCTGGTGCGCCTCCGGATGGCGAAATGAACTGTAGCAGGAACCTCGGAGCAGCAAGCTGGAACGGCAGGGACGAGCAGACCCCGGAGTGGCAAACAAAATGTATCAGAAACTCCACAGCTGTAGCAGGAGCCGTGGGGTGTCCCGGCAGGCACGGGATGCTGGGTTACAGTGTAGCGAAAAAAACGGAGCAGTGGCAGAGAAACAGCGGGACGGGCAGTGGCAGCCGGGCTCCTGAACGCAGCCAGGAGATGCTCCCTTGGAGGGGGGAGGAGGCTCGGGGTCACAGGTTTTCCCCTGAGGCATCCGAGTAGATGGTGAGGGTCTTTTCTAGAGAGGTAGAGTGTTAATAAGGTCCCAGTGCAACGTCCGCTCTTAGGAGCAGAGCTTCACTCACGGTAGAAGACAGCAGGAGATGGAACCCCACAATGGTGGCAAATTCTTCCCACAGCGACCGCAGCCTGTGTCCCCTCCAATGCCGAGAAAGAGAGAGAGCTAGGAGCTGCGCACAGCCCCTTTCCCCCAGCTCAAAATCTAGCGGTACCTCTTCTCTTCCCAAGAGAAAACCCCTCAGCTACCATAGTGCAGCCAGCTGCACTCCTTCCCCTTGGCTGCATCTTTTGTCTCTCTCAAGTACTGGTCGTTATTGTCTCTTAGCAACAAATAGGACAAAATTTCATAAGAGAAAGAAACAACAGGAAAAATCCTAACCCCGGACAACATCATATTAACTCACATATCCTAAATTCAAACACAACTCAAGAAGAGAAACAAATTGCCAGCACAAATTTGGTATGTAAACATAAAGAGAATTCCTTTTAAGCCAGGTCTATTGGGTTTCTGGGGAAAGATTTTGGTAGCATAGGGGTATACTGCAGGGGTGGTTTCTGTGAGAAATGCACCAGAAGCTGCCCCAATGTCCAACAGAGTCAGTTCCAGACAGCTCCAAAACAGATCCAAAGCTGCCCAAAACTGAGCCAATTAATGACTGTCTGTGGGAAGATGACTGAGGGTAAAGTTAGAGAAAACTGGGGAGTTATATTCACATTCTAACAGAAGTTACAACAGTATGGAAATTATAGGGTGAAATTCAGTTGTTATTCCCTGGATGGAATGCGGTCAGCATGCCCAAAACCTGTTCCACAATGACTCCACACACATACACCCACACCCACACACTGCAACCTTAAGCACATGCTAAAGGGTATGAAATGGATGGTAGAGCAGAGTGGAAGCACTTCGGTCAGACTGTAGAAATCCTTGCAGGGAGGGGAGCTCAATGTTACTTTGCAGCTGATAAACCACACAGCACCTGTCAACTAGGGGAGCTAGGACAAGACGTCTTACTGCTTAATGAGCAACTGGGGTATAATTGCTCTCCTTGGATGAGCTTGGTTCTAATTGTAATACTAATGCACGCTTCAATACCAAAGTTACCCACCTCCTAGGTATGACCACCCCTCACTGGGCATGCACTCTAGATTTTATTGACTATACCTTTAAGAGCAAAGTAGGAGAATTTTGCAGCAACTGGGTTTAAAGGTATGAATGACTAGAGTCATTAAAGCTCCACCTAAATGTAAAGAAATAGTATAAATGTAAGTTAAAAATGGGGAGAAGTTAGGGAAGACTCGATTGTAACTGAGACCAGTCAACAGGCTGAACATGGAAGACCCCATGTGGAAGTCTTATTGGGTAAGAACTGTTCTCTGTGCATGCTGAATGATTATCTCAAGACAGCTTTCATTGGGGATTAGAGCCCATTATTATGTTGCTTGGAATAAGTTTTTGCAGTCAGATAATATCACCAGCAAACCTCAAACCTTAACCTGTCACAATTTTATTAATGGTGTTATTCAGTAAACTGTTAATGTGAGTCACAGGTAATATACTCAATTAAAGGTGTGGAGACCTGGGAGGAGGTCTCTCTGTTAGTATGTGACCTTGAACAAGTCAGTCCAACCACCCTCAGATCCAGCAGGACTGTTCAGTGAAGAATCCCCATAATGGGACGCTGACAGACTGGTTGGGCACAATGGTCTCAGCTTTCCAGGGGTGCTGACAGACTAATCAAATACTAAGGGTTTGAGGAAATTGCCGTCTTTCACATGATATTGTCCATATGTGCATCATTGCCCTTCCAGATGGGCAGACAGTGAGCTCCAGTAGTCCCCAAGCCTGGATACCATAGGTTCATACACAGGGGAAAAATATATAAAGAAAATTCCCTGCTGAAGCAAAATCACACAGAATCACACAGAATCACTAGGTTGGAAAAGATCATTGAGTCCAACCCGTGCCCTAACACCTCAACTAAACCATGGCACTGAGTGTTACATCCAATCTTTTTTTAAACACATCCAGGGATGGTGACTCCACCACCTCCCCGAGCAGACAACTCCAGTACTTTATCACCCTTTCAGTAAAAAACTTTTTCCTAATATCCAACCTATATTTCCCTTGGTGCAGCTTAAGACTGTCCTTTCATTCTGTTAGTTGCTGCCTGGAGAAAGAGACCAGCCCCCACCTGACTACAGCCACCTTTCAGGAAGTTATAGAGAGTGATAAGGTCACCTCTGAGTCTCCTTTTCTCCAGGCTAAACAACCCCAGCTCCCTCAGTCACTCCTCATTAGACTTGTGTTCCAAGCCCCTCACCAGCCTTGTTGCCCTCCTCTGGACACACTCAAGCATTTTAATGTCCTTCCTAAACTAAGGGGCCCAGAACTGGACACAGTACTCAACGTGCGGCCTCACCAATGCCAAGTACAGGAGAAGAATGACCTCCCTGGTCCTGCTGGCCACACTATTCCTGATACAGGCCAGGATGCCGTTGGCCTTCTTGGCCACCAGGGCACACTGCTGGCTCACGTTCAGTCAGCTGTCGACCAGTACCCCCAGGTCCCTTTCTGTCTGGGCACTGTCCAGCCACACCGTCCCTAGCCTATAAAGTTGCAGGGGGTTATTGTGGCCAAAATGCAGGACTTGGCACTTGGACTTATTAAACTTCATCCCATTGGACTCTGCCCATCCATCTAATCATTCCAAGTGTCTCTTCAGAGCCCTCCTACCTTCCAACAGATCGACACATGCTCCCAGGTTAGTGTTGTCTGCAAATTTACTAATGAAAGACTCAATACCCTCATCCATGTTGTCAATAAAAATACTGAACAGAACTGGCCCCAGCACCCACCCCTGAGGAACACCACTGGTGACTGATCCCCAGCTGGATGCAGCACCGTTCACCACCACTCTCTGGGCCCGGCCATCCAGGCAGTTCTAAACCAAGCAAAGAGTGCTCCTGTCCAAGCTGTGGGCTGCCAGCTTTTCCAGGAGTATGCTGTGGGAGACAGTGTTAAAGGCCTTGCTGAAGTCCAAATAGACAATATCCACAGCCTTTCCCACATCCACCAGGTGGGTCATCTGGTCATAAAAGGAGACCAGGTTGGTCAAACATGACCTACCCCTCCTAAACCCACACTGGCTGGGTCTGATACCCTGGCCATCCTGTAAGTGCTGCATGATGACACTCAATAAAAACTGTTCCATTACCTTACCAGGTACTGAGGTCAGGCTAGCTGGTTTATAATTTCCAGGATCCTCCTTCCTATTCTTTTTCGTGCATGGGCATCACATTGGCCAGCTTCCAATCATCTGGGACCTCACCAGTGAGCCAGAACTTGGTAAATGATGGAGAGTGGCNAGCCCAAGAGGACAGTTTTCCTGAGGACAAGCTATTTTCCCACTAATGAGCGAGGCAAAGAAGGCGTTCAGCACTTTTGCCTTCTCCCCATCTGCAGTCACTAAATTCCCTCCCACATCTAGTAGAGAACCGAGGTTGGTCTTAGCCTTCCTTTTGCCGTTAATATATTTGTAAAAACATTTTTTATTATCCTTCACAAAAGTTGCCAAATTAAGTTCTAACTGAGCTTTGGCCTCTAATTTTTTTTCTACATGCCCTAGCAACCCCCTTAAATACTTCCTGAGAGACCTGACCCTCCTTCCAAAGATGATACATCCTCTTTTTATTCCTCAGTTCCTTCAAAACTTCGTTGCCCATCCAGGCTGGACATTTGCCTTGTTGACACATCTTTAGGCACACAGGGACAGTCTGTTCCTGTGCCCTCAAGATCTCTGTTTTGAAGCATGCCCACCTTGTCTGAATTCCTTTTTTTTTAAGGGCTGCTTCCCAAGGAACTCTCCAAATAAATCTCCTAAATGGGCCAAAGTCTGCCCTCTGGAAG
>VWZS01006636.1:0-11711 GCA_013397075.1 Rhabdornis inornatus
TATTTTTATAACTAGTGGATTTGTTGGGGAAAGATTTACTGGGTTTTTTTAGTCTTTTTTTACATGTGCAACTACTACCTCCTTCTTTTTTTTGTTCCCCTTTCCCTGGCGCTTTCGTTCTGGGCACTGATTTTTTCAGTGACCAAATTTTTTGGAAATTGTAGACTGGTCTCTGCCCAGCCAGGGTGGTCCTTGCCTGTGTGGTTTTCGTTTGTCTTTTTTTTTTCTTCTTCTTTTACAACTGCTATTAGTTGTTTTACTCCTTGTTTGTTTTTTTTTTTTGTTTTGTTTTGTTTTGTTTGTTTGTTTGTTATTAAAAACTCTTTATGTTTCATTTAATAGGGCTTTTAAATTTTTCCTATTTGGTTCCTGGAGCTTTTGAAGTGTACGTCTGATGTCTCTTGTAGACCACCCTAAAAACAAATTTACTAGTTGTTGTATTCTTATTTTAGACTCAGGGTCTAATGATGTATGGTGACGCATTGTGTCCCTCAAACAATTTAGGAATTTGGATGGAGACTCGGAAGGACTTTGTTTGATTGCATATAAAATTGACAAATGTATTGTTTTAGGAATAGCTTTTTTTATTTTTCGTACTATCTATTTTTGGTAGCTTTCTAGCTTTTTTACTTTTGCTGTTTTATTTGGGTTTTATTTTGGATTTTGGAGTGGAAAGTACTCTTTTACATTTTTTTGTTGGGCTTTATAGAACTCTTTTGCTAGATTTTTAGCTTTTTTTTTAAATTAGCTGTTTGTTTCAGTTACAGCATCTAGCAGTAACTGTATATCACTAATTAGGGTTGTTTTATTATGTATTGTAAATGTTTGGCAGTGTTTATTGGATTACTGAGATAATTTTTAGCAACTTTTTCTCATGCCTTTGATAGTTGAGAAGGGTACTTTTGCTAGTAATCTCTCCCCTCCTGGCCCTATTGCCTGCCGCAGAGGTGCTTGCACTGTTTGTTTTTTAGTTCTGGGTGAGATTGGGTTATTAGGGGGTGTTTTAGGGGGTGTTTCTTTTGAGCTCTCATTCTCCTCCTGTCTCCTAGGGGGAGGTTTAAATAGACCTATTAGATTTTTTTTTTGTGCAGTTGTGCAGTAAACTTTGCTAGATTTTGTGCATTTTTGGTTGATGCTGCAGGCGGAGCAGCACCACTTTAGTTTACCTTTATTAGCTGCTTTATAATTTTTTTCAAGGGCTAATACCAGAGGATTAGAGGGGGGTTTAATCCCACAGTCTCTCTGCTACTTAGGGTGATTCTTCAGAGTAAAAAACATATTTGCATAGGAAACTTTGTTCTACTTTCCTTTTCTTCTTAAAAATGATATTAACTGTAACAAGGTATTATAATTTAAAGTTCTAGTAGGTGGACACTTTATCATTTAATTTATATAGTGGCCACCACTGGCCATAATATTTTAAAAGCGTTTTCTTGTCTTTCGTACTTTTTATACTTGCTATTTTTTTTAATGGGCTAAAACACACTCTAGTGGATTATCCTTAGGTATCTTTTTACTGTTTTTTGTCCTCATATTGAGACTATTGATATTTACTCTTTTTCTTTTTTTAAACTACTTTTTTGCCTTTATTTAGGGATGTCTTAGGATCTGAATAGATTGGGCACACTTAGTTTTAATTAATTTTGGTGGTTTTTTTAACACTACGAATGTGAGGGTAGCCTCTTTTGTAATGCAGCACTTTAAGTTTACAAATTTTTAGGAGTTGAGCCTAGACTACTCAAGGAGAAGGACTCCTTTTGTTTGTTTAGGCAAAATATACACACACACACACACAGCGTTTTTTACGTAGCGTTCTTCATGGCCCAGCCAATTAGCACTCACTGCACACTGCACTCACTCCAGTCACTTCAGTTGCCCGGGAAACGAGTGAAATGTGTGAAATTATTTTACTCTTACAATCAAAACACAGTGTGAAACCACAGTACATTTGGACTTTGGTAATTGCAAAATAGCAGTAATAAAACAGAGATTGACTCAACCCACCCCCAGGGTCACTGGAGGCTGCTCTATTGGTCAGTGAATTTTCTTAGCTGGTATTTTTCTAGTTGCTATCCCTCCAGCCTGTGTCCTTTTGCTGCCAGCCCCCTAGCTGGGCTGGCGGCCGCTTGCAAGCTTAGCCCTTACTTACACAGGGTCTATGCTTATGTACAAAGACGTTTTAATGCGACTTACTGGCTGCCCCCCTAGCCAAGTGTATAGGACTTACAGGCTTCTTAAATTTGATATATACTGTTTATCTGCGGGCCAGTAGGTCGTTGTTTGTCTCCGATAGATCGAGCTGAGTCATGGAGTTCTTCTAGGGAAATGTCGGGGCGCATCTCAAGGATTTTGCTTCCCGCCCAGCTCTTGCAGCCGGACAGAGGTCTCCTGGCTGGCTCACCAAATGATATGCAGAAAAGACTCTATAGACTCTATAACTAGTGAGGAATGAGAGTTATAAAGTAGATATGCATTTATTTAGCGCTGAGGTGCACTGGGATAATTCTTTTCAAAGCATGCACCTTGAAACTTTAAACTACTGTTCTATTTATTTCTTAAAAGCTTAGGATTACACAATAAGCTTAATGTATGTCTTAGCTCCGCCTAGTCTTGCTTACTTTTGTTTTGTATTAAAAAGAATTAAAGTCCTTTTGCGCTTGGGCTTTTCTAATTTAGGGGTTGTCGAGGGACTTTGATGAAAGTTTCTAAACTTTTTATTGGACTTGAACTTTTTAACTTTATCTCTGGAGCATGCGTCTTAGCTCTTTGGGCGCATTTTAAACTTTGAGATTAGTTTTTGCTGGTTTAGGGTTTTGGATTTATTACTTATCACTGGTAGCCTTGCACCCCTCACCCTGTTTGTAAGTTCTGGCTCTATTTATTACAAAGTAGTTTGCCTCTTCGTTCGATTTTTGTAAGCATAGTAAATGTTAGGCATTTCTTATTGTTTTGGTTTTTGATTAACTATTTTTTACTTTTGAATTTTTTGTTTCATTAGGAATCCATTCTTTAGTGCCTGAAGGAGAGAGAAAATTCTAATATTTTAAAGTCGATATAACAGTATATTTTTATTTAGCATTTTTAGTTATTAGTAACTATGGACAGGCTGAAGTACTATTTCTGTAACTACAAGATAAGCAAAACCAATAGCAGTCATTAATTGTTTTGTAGAACCTTCAAAGGTCAAGCACCATAGAAAACATTACATTGTCTGAGAATGTAACTGATACTAAAGCATAGTAGCATACTGTGATGGTTTTGTATTATTTGAGTTTTGGTGAGGAGGGAGTGAGCCCATCCAAGGAAGTGATGTTCTCAGAGAAGCTGCTAACAGCTTCCTTTATGCCTGGAAAAACCAATTGCTGGCTGGCTTTGAAAACAGGCGTGCTAATAAGCCAATGAAAGAGATGGACATGCCTCTGTTAGAGTCACATTTTAAAACGAACAAACACCGGGAACTACTCTTTTTCATTCCGGCCTCAGTACAGGTAACGGGCTGGCCCAGCCCCTCCGCACGGCCAGGCCAGGCCTGGCGGGCCCCATCCCATCTGAGCCAGGCCCCAGCGGTTGCTAGGCAGGGGGAGGGGAGGGCATCGGCCGCTGAGATCCTGGCTGCTTCCCCCTCCCCCCAGCGTGGCCAGACCAGTCCGCGACTCGGTTGGAATGCTGCCGCTGCTGAGTCTCACCAGAAACCGCTGGGCAGGGGGAAGGGGAGCCATCGACCCGCAGATACTGCCGTTGTGCTCTAGCCTATCTGCTAAAATCCTAGCCTTCCCCCCAGCGCGGCCACCGAAAAATTCTCCACCGTAAACAGCTCCTGCCAGGACCCGGTAGGGATCACATGACCATCTACAAGCCTCAAGCAAGATATTAACTTTCACTACACAAATAAGACCTACAAACATAAATAATCTCTGTCTCAAGTTAAAGAAAAAGACAGAGTGAAGACACGCAAAAAAACAACATAGAGACATCAAAGTCAGTAAAGAAAGAAGAATAAAATCCCAAAAAGGAGAAAGATGAAGAAATGTCCTAACTTAAACTAAAATTCTCTTATAAGGCTATGGTAAAGATATGATTAATACATAAAACTTTTTTTCCCCTATAACTCATTAAAAAAGCATAGAGGAGTTGAAGTGTTCAGATTGTAGATATTGAGACGGAGAATTGAGGAGTAAGGAATAGTTCATCAAAATTAGCTAACCAAGACAATGAGGAATGCCTGACATTTACTATGCTTACAAAAATCGAGAGGAGGGGCAGACTGGTTTGTGATAAACAGAGCCAGAACTTGCAAACAGGGTGAGGGGTGCAAGACTACCAGTGATAAGTGATAAATCCAAAACCCTGAACCAGCGAGAACTAATCTCAAGGCTTGGAATATGCCCAAGAGGCTAAGACGCATGCTCCGGAGACAAAGTTGAAAAGTTCAGGTGAGATGAAGAGTTTGGAAGCCTTCGTCAGAGACCCCTGATGACCCCTGAATTGGGGAGGCGCAAGTGCAAAAGGACTTTTGGTTCATTTAAATACGAAGCGAGGGTAGGCGAGGCTAGGACATGAATATGTATTCGGCATATTGCCTAATTCTAGGCTTTTAGGGAATAAATAGAGCAGTAGTTTGAAGTTTCAGTGTGCATGCTTTGGGATGAGCTATCCCACATGCACCTCAGTGCTGAATAAATGAATACCTACTTTATAACTCTAATTTCTCACAAGTTATAGTCTTTTCCACGTATCAATATGAGCAAAAGCATCTATGCTAAAGCAAGCAAATGTTGAAGTAGCTATAATCCCATAAAAAGTTTGAATGGAGAGTGATGAAAACCCTTTACCTCCAGAAAAAAAGACTTCTGTTCCCAAAGATGAAAATAATAGCAAAAATAAGTGAAAAAACCTTTACTTCTGAAGAACTCATCCTTAAAAGTATACCCCATTAGCTAAAGAGTGAACCCTCAAAAACAGTTATGAGAAAAGCTATAAGTCGAGGGGAGGGACTTTTACACAATTATCAAATTACCATTCTCCCAAATGACTAATTCACTATAACATTAAAGCCACAAAAGAACTGTTTTCTTATTAAAAAGTCTCCATAATGTGACAAGAGAGACTCCTCTCCCTAAGTAAACTAGAAAGACTATTTTAAAGATAGTAAACTAATTTGTTTTATAGGTTATTAATTAAAAAAAAAAAGAGTAAGGGGGAAGAGAAGTGTTCTAAAAGTTTTATTCTAATTCTTATTATTCTTTTAGTTTCTATTAATAGAATTTTTCTTTATACCCTTTAAAGTTTAAGCCTACTTTACCTTCCTCCTAACCCTATCTCACAACAAAAAATAAGTAAATAATTCTAATAAATGCACTAGCAATTTAGCCAACATAAAACTCACCACACATACAAAAGTATCAGAAATTTCAAAGAACAAAGCTCAAAATGGCACCAAATTCTAGCAATATTAGTAGTTGTGTAACTTCTGCTATTGTAACCAAGATATTGACATTAAATCTAGGATGTCAAAAATGTTCATTTTTATGATCAGAAATTTGATGTCAAAAATCACATCCCTTGATTAACTATGGGATGTTTAGAACCAGTTATTTCACTAAAACACCTTTAAATTCTTAATAGTCTAAAGTTTTAATGAAGTCAATATTTTCAACCACACAACTAAAAGAATTATTTGAAAGGCAGTCGGCTGAAAGTTAATTCTCATTTCACTACATAATTTGTTCTGGATGAGGTACCAATTTATTCTACAGTACAACATTCTGGAGACCTGACAGAGAAAAAAATAAAGGAAGTTTTTTCATGCTAAGCCTATAAGAAAATACAGAAGGCTAAGAAGCAGCACACCTAGGACAATGTATTCTAGCAGTGAATGACCATCAACCCCTTTTTGATGCACAAAAATTCTACTTCTCTGAAAAATATTAAAAACTTTTTTGTTCATTAAGTCACAGGAATAAAATCATATCCTTTTACAAGTTATTTTAATTGTATACCAACTCTCTTATAAACAACATAAATGATTAAAATCGATGTTTATATACTAAAGGAGTACATACTTAGCAAGTATAATGGTCAAAGTGAAGAAACTTTGCAGAAGACCCTCAGCACCTTTTCAAGTTTCTTTTGGAGGAGGGGCACAAATTACAGTATCTTCAGAACTCAAGTCTAATCTGAAATCAACTATATGTAAATAAAATCCAGCTAGAAGAACTGAGAACAGAAAAGCTTCAACATTAAAGTCACCAATTGGAAGTGTTCATATTGTTAACTGAGTTATACAATATGGCAATTTTATATTGATATGAGCAATAAACCTGTCATACTGAAATTCGGATTTCCTATACTGTGTAAAAACCCAAAGTTACTCACATACTGAGTAGTGAACACACTTTAAAGGTACACTTGAAAGCCTCCAACAAAGAGGAAGCATAACATCTGTTTGAATAGCAAGTTAAAAAGTCTTTTTTGCCATTAAGTATTTTGGGGAGGAAATATTAAATGTCTATAACTGCAACACCCTTTGCATTCAGTGTGTCACTGCAAACATAAGGAAAGAAACCAGTGCAAGGTACTAGTACTGTTTAAATAACATAAGATTATACATGCAGCATAATTAATACTACATACATACATTCCTAGTACGTGCTGGTATATATGTTCTCAAACATATACACACGCAGTCACAAGTGCACTTCACACATCCTCTCAAACCCCATCCATTTCATTCCCCTTCACAGTATCTGAAGGTAGATTGCTATGTTGTTCTAAGCTACTACTTTTTATAAAAGCACATACTAAAAGAACATGTCCACTGTAATCTCACAGCAATGCTCAAAATGATCCCACAAAAACCAGGAAAAGTTAGCGCACACACAAAATAAGGCTAAAAAAGTCTTTGGAGTTCCAATGACAGTTATTATAACAATCTCACAATTGTGAAGACTAATGATAAGATTTATAATTGATTAAGTCTCAGAGTGCAAAGCAACATCCATTGACTCTTGTGTGTGAATGGAATGATGGAAGCCACATGGGCAAGTTCAATGGATAGTTCATATATACATGTGACCAGGAACACCCAAACCAGATTTGTGCTCTTAGATTTGTCATTCTGAATCACGATGCATTTCTGAAGCATCAGCTCTGCAAATTGGGCAGGTACGATTTCCCTGTAAAACCAGAAATAAAAGAAAGTTTAATGCACTGACAAATACACTCGTTACAGCAACAGTGTCTGCAACCCAGAAACAAAATTAAATTGCCGCTTGCAGTGATCAGGAGTGCCCAAAATATACAGACAGACACACACACACATACAAAAAAGATAAACTCAGTGTGGACCTGTTTTCTGATACTTCAGAATATGTGAAAATGACCTACAAGTTTTGCAAACTCAAAAGAAAAACATAGTGGGCAGAGAAATCCACCATCACTAGAGAAGCAAGACAGAGGTGGAAGAAAGTGCCCTATATTAGGTGTCTTAGGTTGCAATACAGGATGTGACCAAAAGTATGTATTCTATCACCATCTGTTAAAACCAAGTGGGGCAGTCATCTTTATCTNGAACTGTTATTCCTATTCCCATATCTTTGCCTGAGAGCCCCTTAATTTCAAAATTATAATAATTTGGAGGGAGGAGTTTTGCATTCTTCATTTCAAAGAGAGGCTCCTGCCTTTCTTAGCAGACACCTGTCTTTCAAACCAAGACATTAGGGCATCCTAGTCTTTATTATGAACCACAGCATTTAGACTCTTACTATCCTGTTATCCCAGCAGAAGAGCAGAAGTCTATCACGCAGGTTTGGCCAAAGTTTGAAAGTGAGTGAGGTGGGGAAAAAGAAGGGTTTTTAGCAACAGATAAAACACAATCTGACTAAACAGCTCCAAAGCTGAAGATGAAGAGAAGTTTAGCTTTTCAGTGAAAAATTTGTTGAGAATGCACTGATTCATAAAATTATTCATGTTGGAATGATCCTCTGAAGGTCTCTAGGTCAGCCTGCTCAGAGCAGGGTCAACTATAAGGTCAGGCCAGGTTACTCAACTTTCTCTCCCATTAGGTCCTGAAAATATCCAGGAAAGAGGCTGCACAGCATCTCTGGTCCCCTGTTTGACTATTGTTTTTGTGTATTTCATCAAATTAATTCCCCTTCACATCTTAACATAACTGGTGTAAAGATGAATTAGGTGCACGTGATATATCATAGGCCGCAGTATATGTATGTATGGACTCAACTTGCTATTCCTTCAGTCAAGCTAACGTCCTGTAACATGAGATGCACAAGGAACTACAATGATCATAAGAAACATTAAATAGGAATATTCTAGCTGAAATAAACCTTATTCAGGAGAAAAGGATTCCCAGGCTGAGCCTTCAGGGTGAATACAGGTCATGTGTTCAAGTTTTTCTTTGTAATTATGACTAAACCCTTTAAAAAAAGGCTACTCATATATTCCTTTGACTCAATGTTGGAGGTTAGGATTTTTCTTTTTTTTTCTTTCTCTCAGGGAATTTTCTCCCATTTGTTGAGATGGTACTGACAGCACTTATGAGAGACAAAAGAAGGGTGCAGCTGGCTGCAGTCTCTTAGATCAGGGGCTTTCTCTTGGGAAGAGCAGAGATCGTGAGATTTTGGCTGGGGGGTGAGGGACTGGGCTCAGCTCTTTGCTCTCTCTTGTTCTCGGGACCAGACGAGGAGTGATGCTGTTGCTGCTATGGGGAGAATTCGCTGCCACTGTGGAGTTCCATCTCTTACCACTTCTCCTACCATGAGGGAAGCTTTGCTCGCAAGAGCGGCTGTTGAACTGGGACCTTATTAACAACCGACCTCACTGGGAAGGACCCTCACCATCTACTTGGGTGCCCCAGGGGATAACCCAGGACCACGAGCCCCTCCAAGGGAGCATCTCCTGTCTGCTTTCGGGACCCCGGCTGCTGCTGCCCAGCCCCACTGCTTTCTGTTGTTGCTTTGGGTCTTTTGCTACACTTTAACTTGATACCCCACGTCCACCTGGATCCCTGTGGCTCCTGCTACAGGTGCAGTTTCTGCTACATTTTGTTTGTCACCCAGGGTGTGCTCGCCTCTGCCATTCCAGCTTGCAGCTCCGAGGTTCCTGCTACAATCCATTTCACCATCTGGAGGGGCACCAGGACCAGCTCCCCAGTGGGTTTGTAAAGGAAGCCCCTTTTCTATCTTTTCTACCAGCTAGTGCACCATTACCCACATGCAGAGAGGCAGCTGAGCCTGCACCACAGCATCCCCTACAGCTGCGGGGAATCATCGCACCTGCCCTGCCCACTGGGAGCCAACATCGCCCCTGCTGGCTGTGACCATAACTACACCAAAGGGGAAATGCTTAAAGGGCGGGAAGAGACTGATTATTGGGTTTTCTGTTTTGATTTGTTGTAGCTGCTGTTGTTGGTTTTTTTGTTTGTCTTGTTTTATATATATATCTAAAGAACTGTTATTCCTTTTCCCATATCTTTGAAATTACAAGGCTTGCAAGCAAAGTTATAAAGATTTGGAGGGAAGGGGGTAACATTTTCCATTCCAAGGGAGGTTCCTGCCTTCTTTGGCAGACACCTGTCTTTCAAACCAAGACACTCAAGGTGTTAGGATATTAATAACCAATCAGATATTGTGAAACATGATAAAACTAGAAAGCCTGACAAGCAAAAAGATTACTCTCTCTCTTGTTAATCTTGTCCCATTCACTGTTTAACCTCTTTTTCATGAGTCTTCAGCCTTATGTAACATGGATTTTTTTTCTCACTGTAGTCTAATATATTGGCACATAATTCATAATTCAGTATAAAATAGGTTTTCCTCTGGAAATCTCATATTGCCTGAAAAAGTCTTTCTATGCAGGGTTTTATAACTATAGGACAGAAAAAAATTTCAAATTTTATATGTTGATGTGTCAAAGTTTGCTTTGATGCCCTCTACAGTTGTATCAACAGCTTGTAATGGAATAGTAAGCTTTACTAAAATTAACCAATGATAATGTGTTCCCTTGCACAATTTATCATCATGAGATGTGAATTTAAAGAGCAAAAGTTATTTTACCCTACTCCTTACACAGTCTAAAACTTTGTGTTGACACAGTATAACTGCACTCCCTTTAGGCACAGATTGCAAAAATCCTTAAATTAAAGAGAAACCTGCCTAGCTGACACTGTTATGCTGGTGCATTTTTTCTGAAGTCAGTAATCCTTTAGCCAATACTAGTGTTAAAAGTATGCAATTTCTAAGTTTGGTTAGAAGCATCAGCACAAAATCACCTCAAAATTAGTACAGTTCACTTCAGATTACTAAAATAAGAATTCCCCAAAACTGTTTTTCCCCCATTTTTGCTCGTCTCTAAGGGCTAATTTCACTATCCTTTGATTACCAATTCAAAGTGCTTAATGAAACATAAGAACTGCCAAAACCAAAGTTTAATTTAACCAAATACTCTTAACTGAACAGTGATCAACAGTAGATGCATGAGAAAGAGCATACATGATAGAATCATAGCATCATTAAGGTTGGAAAAGACCACCAAGATCACCAAGTCCAACCTTTGACCAAACACCACCACTAAACCATACTGTGAAGTGCCATGTGTACTTATTTTTGAACACTTTCAGGGATTTCAGGGATGGTGACCACCACTTTCCTGAGGAGCCTGTTCCAATGCTTAACCATTCTTTCAGTGAGGAAATTTTTCCTAATAGCCAACTTGAACCTCTCCTGGCAGAACATGAAGCCATTTACCCTTCTCCTATTACTATTTGCCTGGGATATTTCTTTGATACATTTCCCTACCTTTCAGCAGTCTGTGGGTCGAGTACTTTTTGAGACAGATGCAATGTCTTTGCATTAATAACCCTCAAAAGAATTATTTTTTAAAAAACTTAGCAACCTTCACAGAATTTCAGCATCCATCATGTCATGGGGTGCATGACAACCGATGGTCCTTGTTCTCATTTCAGAAGAGAGAGCAAGCTATGTTTCCTTGTTTACTTTCTCTCCATGCCGCACATAGAATCATAGAATATCTCAAGCTGTAAGGCACCAGTAAGGATCATTGAGTCCAACTCCCTGCTCCTTTTAGAACTGCCTAAAACTAAATAACATGACAAAAAGAATTGTCCAAATGGTCCTTAAACTCTGACAAGCATACGGCTGTGACTGCTTCCTTGGGGGGCCTGTTCCAGTGACTGACCACTCTCTCAGTGAGGAATCTTTTCCTAATGTCCAATATGAACTTCCTTACGCAGCTTCTTTCCATTTCCTTGTGTCCTATTGCTGGTTACCAGAGATCAGCACATCCCCCTCCAGTGCCCTTCTTGAGGAATCACAAAATTAACAAGGTTGGAAAAGACCTCTGAGATCACTGAACCCAACTTATGACCTAACACCACCATTGTCAACTAGTGTCCTAGGTTACAATGTAAAGATTTGCACAAAAGTGTGTATTCTATCACCATCTGTTGAAACCAGGTGGGGCAATGATCCTTATATCCATGGGAGATATCCTCTGCTAATGGGCCATCTGTTAAGAACTAGGTGGGGTAGTGTTTTTTATATTTTCCACGACCCACCCTTCCCCCAGGAGGATATCGTCTGTTAATGGGCCATTGAGTCCCACTGCATGACTGATAAAATTACATCATCCCATTGTGAAATGCTCCACCCAGGGGGAGGAGCCAAACATTTCCTACC
>VWZS01006637.1:0-212735 GCA_013397075.1 Rhabdornis inornatus
TCCCTGGCCAATTTTCTGGGAGTTGAAGACAGCCATTACTGTCTCACTTTTTGGAAAACAAACAGGCCAACAAAAAAAGCCCCAACACAAAACAGACCCACAGAAATGGAATGAATATTCCAGTTCACTGGAAATACAAATATTGTGCTGCTGGACATTGATGTGGCTGTCTTGGGCTGCCCTGCTTATTTTAGGCCACTCTGAGTTCAATCTCAATTCCAATGGATGCCACCAGCGAGTCAGGCTTTTTTGACTGGGTGATGTGCACCTTAAAACACTTCACACATTTCACAAAATCCTGTACAAGTACTTAGAAATGTCCCCCCTTAAAAACCACTACCCTGCCTCTATATATCCACAGCCTATTACTGCTGATGAGGAGATTAAAATGCAAAAAGAGCTCTTATTAAACAGAAAATGTAGTTTGGCTCCATCCTTAAGCAAATTAGCACCCTAAACAGGATTTCTAAGTGCATTTTAAAGAGAAACAGCTGTTATTAAGCCACTAGATATTTTGGCTTAAAATTGACTAAAAAGTAGGCAATAGTCTCATTTAAATAGCATGAAAAAGAGATGTGGGAGGCAGGGTGATTATCTATATTATGCATGACTGAAAAGCAAGCTCCATTTCTGTCTCTCTGTGCATCTAAACAGCGTGGAGACACACAACTGGAATGATGCACAAGGAGAACGTGTGAGAGTGGCCTTGCTTTGGAAGCTCTGTGGGGATTTTGAGAAGCATGTGGCTGTGCCTTACATGAAGAGTGCACCCTGCCAACCAAGTCCCCAGCCAAATTTTATATGTCTATATCCAAGTGATGCCAAGCACTTTTCTGACTGGGGTTTTTGTAAAAAAAAAAACTGCTCTTGACTCCAGCTGATGAAAAATAATACTTTCAGTACTTAACCCCACAGAGTCAATTTTCTTGATATGTTGGCAGTAATGGGGAGTTTATATACCTGTAAATAATGTTATTTGTTTGGTCAGGTTATATGTATGCATATGGAAGTCTACCTGAAAATCTGTCCCTTAGAGAATGAGCTAGTTAAATAAAAAGATGTGTGAACTCTGCAGTTGGGAACACAGATTTCCTATGAGTAAAAATCTTATTGAAAACAGTATTTCACAATTTTTGTATTGGAAAATTTTGTCCTGCATCCCTCTGCCATGAACGATAAAACTGTTTTCCCCTGCCAGCCCAGAAACCACTATTTATCACATTTAAATGCAAAATTGCCTCAAAAGAAAAAAATCATGTTGAATAGGAAATGAGTTACATTCATAGATCCTAACAAATGTGTGTATGCTTAACAATGTGTTTTGTTGACAATTTTTAAATATTCAGTTGCCTCGTTTGACTCATAATCATTCTGCTCTCTGAAGAAAGGTAAAAAGCTTTCAAATCTTTTCATCTGAGGAAAAAAAATAGCTGAACTCTTCAACTTGATACTTCTTTATTCTGACCTTTTGAAAATCCACTGGAAAGTCTTTTTTTTTTTCACAGCTGGTCATTCCCTGCGTAACACAACACAACAAACCTCCTCTTTGTTCTGCTGTGTGACTGATTAGGTTGTACCTCACTCATGAAAATGAACATTGATTATGGCTGTGCACTCACTGTACCTTCCATCCATGTGTGTCCCAATTTATAATGCTGCAGATGGATTCAGTGGAGACCTGAGGATAAATGGCAGCGCTGTTCTACATGGAGATATCCACAAATGAGATGTGTGTGCTTCAACTGGGCTGTCAATTAAAACATCTTGGATGCTTCCCCCTTGGCAAGGAGCTGTGCTCACTAACATGTTTATAAACAGATTTACACAGCTTTTCATATTCTATTTTTCCCAGATGATGCAGTAAAGATTAAAATGCATTAGTGATGAGGCATACATATAAACCAAATAAACCTCCCAATTAAAAAGAAAAAAAAGAGTAGAAAAACAAACATAATAAAAAAACCAAAGGAGCAGAAAAAAAATAAACTATCAGCCATATGTTGAGTTAGAAAATATCTGACTTGTTGGCAGCTCCTGTGACTTTGCATAATTCCTCTGACCATAAAACAGCTCAGGGACATTGGGCCCTGGTACATGTAAGATTGGAAGACTGCAAACATCCCCCAAAGTCCTTTTTACCACATTTATTCTTCTTTCTGTGTGGAATGTTCTTTGCCTGCACACTCTAAACTGTAACCAAACACTGAAAGAGCAGGGAGGTTTTGAGGTTGACTTGAACTGTATTCAACCCAAATTAGGTTTTAGAGGGATTTTTTCAGGTTATTTTCAGTCATTGCTTCATTTAAGGGCATTTTTCTTAAGAATTGCCAGTGACCCTAGATTTCAGTTATTGCTGGGTTTAAGTGCAGCAGTCACTTAACCGTAATGTTGATTTTTATAGTGTTTATTATGTTGTTACATTATATTACACTGCTCTACTACAATCCCTCATTGTTTGTTACAGCATTCCAGAAACACCCCAATGAACTAAGGCTGCTTTCCAACAACGAAAAAAAACCAAGGAAGATGCTGTGCATCCATATGGATTGAAACACCACTTACAGACAGCACTGAAAAATATTTACAAGTCGAAGCAATGACAAAAATTTCCCAGCTGTTGCAGAAAAGTTATCCTGTGTGAGAGGTTTTCACATTCTGCAGGTGGAATTATGTTATTTGCTAAAATCCAGGGGTTGCTGCAGTCTCCTAAGCCCCCACAAGGCTCTTTCCAGTCTGAGGATGCCTTTAGGAACCTGAAGAAGTGACCAGGTTTGACAGTTCTTGCCTGGAGTTATTGCTCATTTCTCAGCTCTTTGTCAGTAACAGCTTCCATTAGTTCACCTCAGAGACACTGGATAGATGGAGTAATTGGGCCTTGGGGATTTTGATGGCCTTTTTTTTTTTTTCAATTGTACTTTTCAATGGAGTCTATTCCAGCTGCAGGGAGCAGATGGGTCGAGGATCATTTTTTGCCTGACATAATGGCACACCAGGAGAGCACAAAGCCTCCATGTGCTTCACCATGAAACACAGGTGGGAAACTTTTAATGGACATGTCCTCGAATCAGCCACTGAATAAATCTGTAATGCACATCCAAAAAACCCCCAAACTACCATCTCCACAGCCCTCCCTGGTTTCTTGTACCAGAGGAGGACACCAATCTTTTTGAAATAGTTCTCTCATAAATAAATGTAAACTGTTCTTGTGTTTGAACAGCTCTTCTCTTCCTGGGAACAACTAAACATGACCTTTATATTGCAACCATGTTTGTTTTAAATGTCTTTCTTTGTGAAATGAGCAATAAAACAGAATGGCCTCTTTTTGATACTCTGGAGAGTGTGAGGTGAAAGGGGAACAATTAAAAAACATAATTTAAAAAAAAATCTTCAACAAGGAAATCAAAGTCTTTCACCTGATGTATTTTCAGACTGCTAACTGGTTTTCTGTGGAAATAATTATATTTTAAATAGCTTTTGGGTTTTGAGGTATGAACAGCCTAAGACCTTATGAAAAATAAGGCAGTCAAGACCAAAACAATGACATTTTAGTGAAGGAAGATGTAGCTGACAGCTCATACTGGAACTGAGCTACAGAGCTCACATCAGGACATTACCTTGTTCAAACTGCAGCAGTATTTATAAAGACATTCAGATGCTTTTCTCCCACCACAACCAATTCCTGAAAGGGAAGAGTAATCCTTTCCCATCCTTTAGAAATCTTTTGTACTCTGGAAGTACTACATGAAAAAATATTTAATGTAAAAAATATAAACATGAAAAAGAGTATTACTGTGCTTGGAAAATACAATCCTGAGGGGCACAGGAGTGGCTGGCCCATCCCTGCTGTCACACTGTGGGAAGGACAGGGTGGGAAGCACAGGTTGGAGAAATGGGCTTTGTAATGGTCAAAAAATGGAAATACAAATTCCTGTGCCCTGGGAGAAACAGCCCCATGCAGCAGGGCACAGTGTGTGGGCTGACTGGATGGAAAGTTTCTTTTGCAGCAGCAATTCCTGGGGGACACCGAGCTCACCAGGAACCAGGAACCTTGTGGCACAGGAAGAAATAATGGAAAGCATTGCTCACAACTGCAGCAAATCTCAGCCAGCTGTATTCAACTAGATATATAGAATAAAACTACTGCTGCAGAAAAACAAAGGACACTCAACAGCTTTAAATTCACACTTCAGCAACACAATTAATTTTCTTGTCAAAGACAGGCAAAGTGATATCAACCCAGCTGCAAAAAGGTTAGAGACATAGCTGTTGTCTTATGCTCATAATTAAATATTTTATTCACAGTTATGATCAAATGTTAACTAGAATATGTTTCTGTCAGCCTCCTCTAGGATTCCATTTAGAATGCAAAACATTTTCATCAAAAATCCATTTCCATTCTCTTGAAGACAACATTTTGCCTTGGATGTGACTGAAAAGAATTCTTCTGGTATTTTTTAATTCTGGTTTTTCTGAATGCCTTATTCCCACACCACATGGATAGGCAGGATGGACCCAGAGCACAAGTAACCTGATTGTTATTATTGTTATTACTATTATTATTATTATTATTACTTACAGTACAGTTAAAACAAGGCATCTTAGTTCCTCTCTGCCACTACCAAGAGATCTTCATCTGATCTCAGGAACAATCCATGGAGGAAGCTTCACCAACAATCTGGTTTATTTTGGTGTGCAATTTGAGAATATTTTCAATATATTGAAGAGCTGTGAAAGAGTTTTGTTCCTCTGGTCCCCCGACTACCCAAATGTAAAAACCAGCTGGAAAAACCAATCAAGTGTAACTCTTTCTCTAATTATCTTTAATCAGAATTAACTGCTGCTCCAGCTACAAGCAGAGGTTAGCAGAGAAAAATTTATGTTTTTTTAACAGCTTCAAACTTGCAATGGCCCTTACTGGAATGAGTTCCAGCAGATCCAAGAATGGCCAGTGTCAGCTGGCTTTTATCTGAATTTATTTATGTTGAAAAAAAACCTGAAAGATCAAATATTTCTAGCAAACTAAATTAAATTATATAGAAATTTGTCATTTTAGAATAAGAGATAAATTGTAGGTACCCTAGGACAGCTGTTTCTGTTCATATAAATTTAACAACAAAAGATACAGCCTTTGTTTTAGAATCAGAGGTTTTGAGCTGACATTTTAGTGCAGTTAATTACCAATTTTTAGTTCAATTTAATATATATTGGGTCTTGTATAAAAATTATAAGTAGAAGAGTATTAATCACACCTAACAAATTATAGCTCCAATGGGCCAGAAAACTCATTCAAATGAAACTGGAATTGAATTTACCAGAGCTCAGGTCTATAAAATATTTGGAATTCTTCATTCTACTTCAATATAATTTCTGTTATTACTCCCCATAAAACTCTGCTTGAACTTTAATGTGAACGAGTATCCAATATATATCTCTCAGAAAAGCCTTAGATTTCAAAATCAAAGAGCTATAAAGCACAGTTCTGTACTGATCCAGAGTAACATGAAAAAGTAATTCCAAACTGGAGCACAGATGCAACACCAGAGAAAAATATGTGAAGTTCATACATAAATCACACACACACACACACATATATATGTATGTATATCACACATACATATACATATAAATATGTGAAGTTTATATATAAATTACACACATACACACACACACATATATGTATACCACATATAATTATACATATATTTATATGTAATACATATATTTATATGTATATACATGTTAATATGTCAAGTTCATATTCAGTTTTCATGTGTGTGAAGGCCAGGCTGTCCTGCAGATTTATATGTTTATTAATAGAGTGGAGATGATCAAGTCAATATACAATTAAAGACTGACAGATTGCAAAGCTCCTGTAATGCAATGTTATTTGAATTTCTCTTGTGCCTACCCAAAAAAATTCTCATCCTGCATCCATCCTTTGGAGAATGCCCTGTGGGGATGAAAATCTGCTGACAATAGTGAGGGGCTGAGCACAGACGTGCTGTAGGTGTCCCTCAGGGACAGGAAATCCTAAAAGAGAATCCAGACAGCTGCTTGGAGTGTGGTGCCCGAATTAGCTTGGCACTCCCAGCAGATTTCTTCTGAGAAATTACAAATTACAAATATCACAAAAGTCCTCTTAAAACGCCGTGTAGTTTGTTTTCATGTCTTTTTATCACTGCTACTAGAAAGTAGATATTTTTTAAAAAACATAGCAAATGGGAAGCCACATCCAGCCATTCCACCAGAGTGATGCTAACAAAATTCCTCCCTTTGAACACATCATTTGTATTCATTATTCTCTGTGCCAGATGGCAGTTTTTAGGCAATTGCACAAATGATTATGGAGTACCAATAGTTCAGACATGTTTTTACTCTAAAACTGCTTTTTCCCCAATAAGCAGCTATTATTTTGATAGGTTCCACAATATTTCCTCAGGTATTCTCCGTTCTTCCATCCTTTCATTCCAGAAGACCTAAGAAGGTATTTGGTTGTCAAAGGAAAACGAGTTTTAGCATCTGACCACTCCTGCTGGCATCAGCTATTGTGGATTCTGCTCTCACTTCATCATCTTCCTCTAGAAAATATCCATATTGAGAGCTATGCCTCTGACACGAGTAAAGATCATTCTGTTGATTTAAAAGAAACCATGAAAGCTCAGAAATCAGTGCAATCTGTGGGGAGGGGGAGCTTATGTTGCTTCCTTTGGTATTTTTCCTGCTATCCTATCTTAAATCTTTAATTGCTCCTTAACAACGAAGTACTGACGCATATGGACAAAAAAAAACAAACTGAAAAACCAACCCAACAACAAAAAACCCCTGCATACACACAAAACCCCCCACAAAAACCACTAAAAAACAACTAAAAACAAAACTAAACAAAAACAAAAACAAGGAAAAAAAAACCACCCAAATAACCCTGAGCTATCAATTTACCCAGAGAAATAATACATCTATATTTCTCACAAATGTTCTGCCAGTGGGTGGCTACAAGACAACAATGAAGAGATAAAAAAGCCATCAACAAGCTGGAGAACATGGAAAGGTGGCATCATTTCTCTACCACCCTGTACATCACCAGCCCAGTCCTGGCAGCACCATTCAGAGTGAAGAAATAACTCAATCCCCAGTGCCAGGGGAGCCTTTGTAGCCCCAGAAAGCAGAACAGAGGAGATAATGAGATTTGCATTGTGCATACTCGACTATTTAAAAATAAGTTGACATCAGCAACTCATTTTAGTCCAGCTTGTGAAGAGCTGCAATCGCTGATAGTGCTGCCCATGTGAGCTGGGACCCAGGAGCTCCAGTGCTCTGACCCACTTCAGTAACCTTAATTCCTCCCAGTGACAATTAGAAATATTTCTAGACACTCATGGGCTTAAACCTGAAAAGGAGATATGATGAATTAGTGAGAACTTCAGCCTTGGCCCTTGGCTTTCCCTTTATTTCCTTGATAAAATGTGATTTTCTTCAACAAATCAGTTCCGAGAGTTTTGCCTGTTTGATGCCCACACCATGCCTGGAATCAGAAAAAGAATAAATCTCTACTGTTCATCTCTGGGAGTTCATATGTCATCTGAACAGGCTGAGGGGACACAGAAATGCCAAATTCATGGCACAAGAGAGGGGGACACGCTCACAGTGGAGGCTCTTAATGGACAGGTGAACTTTACTCTGAATATTCAGAAGTACCAAACAATTGCACATAAGGCTCGAGTCAGACGTTTTTATTAGAAAATTACTGAGGCAAAAGATTATTTAATGCTGTAATTAGGTCTCTCTCTCCTGTTTCCTCAGGACGTATCTTAATGATTTAACTGCAGAGACAGGACAGGTGGCCTCAAGTTTTGGGGAAGGGGTGATTGTGGCCACTACCCCAGAGAAATCAGAGTTCTGAGAGAAAGAAAAAAATAAAAGAGAGGGAATCTGGAAAGCCAGTGGGGCAAAAGGGATATAAAGCCTGTTTCCAACTGAGCTGGCAGAAAGTCAAGTCCTGTCAAAGCAGTAAGTGCAGCAAAACTGAAATTGTCAGGCACTGTTAGTCACTGTGTTCATGTGCTGGTGCTACTGGAAGCATTTAAAAGAGGTGTCAACCACTGCTATTTAAAAATACAGCCCCCACTCCACCTGCCCCCAGCCCACTGCAACCACAACCAGAGGGAGGAAAAGCGACCAGGCTGCTCCACACTCGTGTCCTGCAGCAGTGCTGGCAAGGACTGCTCAGGTTCTCAATTTTGGAAGGTGCAGGACGATGCTCCCCTGGCACAGCTAGGTACACACTGGGGATGGGATGCTGAAGAGAGGCATTTTTTAAAGGCTACAAAGAGATAGAGGCACTATTTGGTATGTGAGTATCTAAATATTTTTAAGATATTAACATACCTAAGATATTTTAATAATAATATCTATTTATCCTTATGTTGGTTCCTTTGGTATTTTTCCTACTATCCTATCTTAAATCTTTAACTGCTCCTTAACAACGAAGTACTGATGCATGTGGACAAAAAAACCCTAAAAAACCAACCAAACAACAAAAAAACCCTGCATACACACAAAACCCCCATAAAACCCTAAAAAAAAACAACTCACAAAAAACACCCAAAGAACCCTGAGCTATCAATTTACCCAGAGAAATACATATATTTCTCACAAATGTTCTGCCAGTGAGTGGCTATAAGGCAACAATGAAGAGATAAAAAAGCCATCAACAAGCTGGAGAACATGGAAAGGTGGCATCATTTCTCTACCACCCTGTACATCACCAGCCCAGACCTGGCAGCACCATTCAGAGTGAAGAAATAACTTTCTGATGCTGGATAAGTTATTTCTAAGGTGTATTATTCTCACTGAACAATCAGTGATCTCACTGGTGAAGACTTCAGAAAAGTGTGTACAGAAAAATAAAAAGGTTTTGAGGCACCACCCATGCCTGGAGCTGCCACTTACTGAGGACATTACAATCCCTACTGCAGTGGCAGTGCAGAACACGCACTGCATTACTGAAATATTTATCTAGGCAATAAAGTGGAGGGTAATGGTATTTCCCTAGTAACAACAGAATATGGAAATTCACTAAAAATTGGCATGAGAGACACTTGCACTTTAGAAGATTATAAATAATACATGGCGTCTTTGATCACACTGTTATTAAAATTAATACATAAAAATTTTGTGTTCTCAGACTCAATGCTAGGGAAGTTTATAATTTGCTGACACAGGTAACATGCTCTGATCTGCAGATTCCCTCCTTTTCCAGTTCCTTACGAATGAGGCCTCAGCACTCAGCTGTGTATAACCAGAGAGGCAACTTGGAAAAAAATATATGGGAATCTTGACCAAAAAATTTTCATATGATGCAAAAATTTGACAGCATGCTGCAGAAAGTCAAGAAAAGATCAGCTGTGCTGCAAGGATCACTTGTTTAGTTTGATTCATTCACTGCAGAGGTTTATAAATACATTAAAATATAAAACTTGGATTTTAGGAACAAAGCATGTAGAATATAAAATCCAAAGAACAGGACCCCAGAAAAATAATTCTGGAAATGGCTTAGGAAACTGCAACTTATTAAGCAAGATGATCCATGATGACTACTACTTCAGACTTTTGTGTATAATCTGGTAAATAACAAGCAGGAAAAAGGAAATTGCAGTATTCGTTACCTCATGATGTGGACTGGCTTCCATGTGACAAAAAAAATTTAAAAAGTGAAAAAAGTGTGAGGGAGAAAATATTTTTTAAATGCAAAAATATCCAGATAAGATAAAAAGATTTAGGACACTAGATTTATCAAATTTCTTTGCAGAAATATTATGGAATTACTTCGTTCCTGTTTTTTAACACCCTAACAGTGAAAATACTTCAGGTAGCAACTAGCTCTCAAATCTGGCATGCAAGAAAACCCCACCAAAACCCCACAAAATCCAACAAGATCCCAATGGCTCAAGTAAGAAAAGCCTAATTATTAACCTTGCCATTCTTAAACAACCTCTCCACCTTGAAATAAATTAGAAATGGAACTTTCTCACTTGCAGGTCTTTAGATTAGCAGTAGGCTTATGAATCAAGCAAGGAGCTTCTCAGTCAAGTAATGACAAAAGCAAGAGGGCATTTCAGGGACTGGCAGAAACACTGATGAATTTAAGTGATCAGTTTTTTAATTAGACACTGAGACATGATGGTGCATGAATTATTATGATATATATATAATTTGGAACTCTCTAGCTACAAATAAAAAGGCATGACAAGGTTTTCTGCTAATGATAAACTGTCACAACATCAGTGCACAATTTGCCTGCAGGACGGTGTTTAAACATCTGCAAAGAGTGAGATGGCCTCTGCTGCAGGTCATTCACCAGGGAAAATAAAAATAAAACATCTGTGAGGAAAGGCAGCACAGAGATTATGTGAGTGATTCAAAGTGTGGAGCTGAGAGCTCCATTAGGGCAGCAACCTTCCCAATGACAATGCCAAAGCTGGCACTGGAAAAGACAAAAAACCAGTCCCTGAAAGCTTTGCAGGGATCTGTGAGGAGCTGCTCAGGTCTCACTGGGCAATCTGCAGGTTTCTGGGCTGACCTCTTGGCCTGTAAAGGCAATCAGTCATTGGAGTGGATATTTTTCTTCCCTCCCCCACACTGACCAGATGTCCTTGAGAGCCAGACATGCCCATATCCTTTTCCCAGAAGCACTTTTCACAGTTCAGTGACAGCTGTCCATTTAAGCCCTTTAGGCATTTGGGTGTGCTGCTTTCCCCAACCTTTCCTTTTCTTGCATCCCATTTGATGCAAAAATCTCTCACCTACTACTAGCACCTGACTAAGGAGTAAATCTTCCTGCACAAAACTCTTAGGAAGTGATCTGACATGAATGTACACATTTGTTAGCAGAGGAAAACAAACTAATGCTCTTTAAACAGGAAAAAAATGGGAGAGTCCCCACTCCAAACCATCCTGCAAGGCTCATGGCATACATGGACCAGCCCTTAATTGAGTCACTGGATGGAAATCACCTTCTCTAAGAATTAAAGGACATAAAGCTCATGGTGCTCAGGTTCCAAACGCACAGACACACCAGGTGTGACACCTGAGTGACTTTTAAACACGTGGTCACTGTCACAGGACTCCACAGGACACATTAAATCATTCAGGGGAGATAGGCCAAGCCTGTAGAAAAGGAATTAATGGGGAAAAGCATGCACACTTTGGGAAGTCAGTGTGCTGAATATTTTTTTTCTTTTTGTTTTGGTTAAATATCTGCTCAGTGCCTAACATTCTCACCCAATATGTTATTCACTGATGTTGCAATGTTTCAATAAGGGATTTTTTTTTTTTAATATGCATTTGGAATTTAAAAGCAATGGAATAACTGCAATTGCTGTTGATGGTTGGAGCACATCCTACCTATCAGCTCCTCTGAAAAGGAAGAGCATCCAAATCCTCTGCTCTTTCCCTGCATGATTTACACTGGGCCTTGTATTAATATGGGTAAAATGCAAAAATTACCCTCTCCAATAAAACAGATATATTCTCTGAATCCTTTTAAGAAACAATACCTATTTGAAAAAACATTTAACCAAGAAGAATTTAGTGAAATTAAAGCATCTCACTATACTAGAACACTATTTTTTTTCTTGGACAGCCATTAAGTAAATGAATTACCTCGCTGCTGAGTTAATTAGGTAATATTAGCACATAAATACCCCAACTAATTATTCTAAGCTAATAAAAAGACAAGTGGCATTGAACACGTCTGACACAACCGTATACGTTGAATGTAAATTTTCCCATTTGCTTCCCAATCCAAATTTAATTAAAACATTATAAATATCAGTCACTCTCATAAATGAGCTTTATAGCATCACAAGCTAATCATTCCAGAAAAATAAATGAAAAGACAATAATCCCCTGCATAATTATACTGCCAGTTAGAAAGAATGAGTTTAATAAACAGCTCATCAAGTTCAGAATTTTCACATGAAATGTTCACCAGCCAAGTAAGTGTATCTGCAGCCTAATGGCCTGAAAATGAGCCCATAAAGATATGAAGGAAACATACTTTTTATTGGCCTCCTAATTGCTTATTTGGGCTACTTCTTTCCTGTTTTCCAAGGCACCATTTTTATAGCATTAGTTATTAATGAAGACAAATGTTATTAATGGAGACAAATCTTGATTGCTGTCAGCTTTTGGGGTATACTTTTGTCAAGTATTTTTTTAATTGTTTTAAGAGTGAACAGTTTTATTAATTTTTGTTATTTAATGGCAGTGTGGCTTACAAGAGAAAATTCAAAGGTTTAGGCCAACAGTGGTCATAATTCACCACTAAATGTACCAGCTAAAAGCTTAAAAAATGGATAAGAGCTGATAATAAAAGCTTGACAAAAGCTTTTTAAGGGGGGAGGAGTATGCTTTGCCTTTTTCCAATGCATTTGAAAAGAAAAAAAGCTTCTCTCACAAAAGTTCACAGCCAAGAGCATTAAAACCTTTCCTTAATTTTAGGAAGATATCTTGAAAGTTTGCAAAGAGAACAAGACTTTTTTTCTTGAATTAAGATCCCATGTGTATAGGAGTTTTTCCAGCATATTTCTGCACCCACCATTTAAAGAATTACACAAAAGGACAAAAAAAAATAGGAAGAGTTAACAATAAAATACTATGTGAACTAGGGAAAATAGACCTATCAAAATGCATTTAAAGAAACATTTGGAAATTCCTGTCATTTTTGCTAGGAAAATATTAAACATGTTCAGGAAATACATTCAAGATTTTCATTAGGAGTTCTAACTTCATTACCTAAATGAACAAACCATAGCTTGCATCTTTCTGTAAATTAAAACAATTAAATTACTTCACTTTGAAAGAATAAAGCACAATCCTTCTTGACCCTATCTTCTTTATTTCTGTCCTTGTGTCATCAAATGCTATTCCTGTGACTCAAGAAGCTTCAATCTATTTAAAAGGCCAAACACATTCTCTGCTTGTCACTGGCATAAACAAAAATAAGATTTAAATTTTTTGCCAACACTGCTGAACTTTTCAACTCGTGACCTAGTCCTGAAAGTTTTATTCAGTTTTTCAAGAGTGTGAGCAGGTTGTCATACATCCCTTCTCCCCAGAGCCCAAATTCTGTGTCTGAAACCTCATCACCAACCCATCTTTATGTGTATTTTAAGCAACTTTATTGTTTAAGCAAGAATATTATTTGCTCATTAAGAATTTGATGATCAGGGAAGCAAGCAGAATGTTGGTGGTGGCAACATCAAGGCAGAAAGATGGAACTGTAAAACATAAAAGCAATTGGCAAGGGAATTTATATGTGTCAGGCAGTCAGGTTTGAGCCATGATTATTTATTGTCCTGAGGAGTTAAGGAGGTGACCCACTCACTACCTACTCATCAAACCATGCCAGCTCTGAGGCCAAAAATATCCCAGATTTTATTTATATGTTGTAAAGAGCTATCAATGAGACTGGCATTTGACCCAAATTTATTTGAAACGTGTTCAAATAATTAATCTTCTCCAGAAATAAGGCTTTTTACTACCTTCATTAATTTGCTTTGAGACAACTTCTAAACAAGTATCTTTTTGAAAGTAACTTGGAAGCAAACAAAGAGATGACAATCAGACCAAAATCCACATTTCCCAGCGTGCAGTGCCCACCAAGTGCTCTCTGACATGAAGACCTGTGTTAGAGGTTTGGAGAGATGCCCTGCCAGTGGCATGGAAAAATTCTGGAACAGGAGTTGTTGTTTTTTTCCAGTTGCTCAAAGACTAAGAAAGATTTGCCTGCTTCAATTTTTTCTGTTTTATCTGTTTTTAATACCCCAAGTATTTTAAACTCTCCAAAGGGTGTCTTACTTCTCCCATCTTTTCAAAAGAGAGAGAGGAAAAAAAAAAAAAGAGATGAATGGAAGGAATGGAAGGAGAGGAGGAATAAAAAGTTGACTTGCAGCAAGAACATCTCAAAGAGGTCTTTTGTAGGTGTCCAAAAAAAAGAAAAAAAATAAGATTAAAAATCAGAAGAGTCTTATTTTTTGCTGGTTTTCTGCATCCACTTTTGTGTAACTTTATGCCAACCTTTTTAGACACATAATATATAAAATATATAAATATATACATGTGAGTGCCCTGAATCCTGAACCTCATAGCAGGGGTGGGAAAGCAGAGGGAATAAAAAGGATTTGTTTATTTATCAGTGCTTAGCACAATCACATCATTATTCTGACAACAGGATCTACCACAGCCTACNATAATATCAGTACAATATCTGCCCCACCATGTATTTATAAAATTCTCCCTGCTGTTCCAGGAACCACTTGAGCATGAAATAGCTGAGTTACAGTTAGTTAGAATTTCTGAATTCCTGGCATAACTGGCTACAGTAAAACCCTCCTGCAGAAAGCTGGTAAAAATACTCTAGCATAGAGCAAAATGAGTAGCTTTCCTTTTGTTCTACTTCTAACACATCTTAGATGTGCCCAGCACTGCATCTGAGAAATCCAAAAACTATTTCTTGCATTTTTTTCTGTTTTCTAGTTACACACGAGTCCTATATATGCATATACACATTTTTTTAGAAGTCTTGCACTTTCACTTAGGTGACTTGAAGTCTAAATCAAGACTGCTGCCCTATGTAATCACTGGCATGAAAGAAATGCAGCACCTGAAATACTGAAGCTCAGTTCTGACAGGATGTATTGCCCCTATTTACCAGGCAGAAAAAGTTCAGTGGGCTCTTCTTAGTGATGAAATTTAATCACTAAGGGCTAGAAAGTTTACTCTTTGTCTTAATGCTTGGTTTTATACAGCTAATACAAACTAAAAATTAGTCAGATTTCTATACTACATCTGCTCAGTAATAACAAGGAGAAAACACTATTTTCCCATTAGCACTGTTCTTTCTAAAGGCATGAGGACTACAGAGATTGACATTGACATTTTCCTTTCAGAAAGAGAACTTCCCTTTGAAAACTAATTTATTTCTTCAACTAGCAATCATCTTCTTAAATTGGCAATAGTGGATATATTGGTTTGATTGTCCTAATCCTCTAAGAAATTCAGATCAAATACAAGTGTGCTAAATAGCTTTGACCAGAAAATTAGAGGAGGAGGAGGAGGAGCTACTCTGGGCTGTTTCCAGTTGTCAAGTGTCCAAAATGACCATGGCCAGCTGCAGTCCCAGCAACATCCTGGCTCCTTCCTCCACCTTCCTGGAGCATCTCAGGAGTGGCTGAGCTCCAGAGCTGCTTTCCTGTCTGGCAGGGTTTAGTGCCAAGCCCTGATGGAGTCACTGCCCTGCAGAAGCAGACTCATCCACCTGCCTCTGCACATCCCTGGCCCCAGGGACACCTTTCCTCTGTGACATGCAAGACCCTGAAAAACCAAACCTGAGGAGAAACTGGAAACTGCAAGTCCTTACCACCAACAGAGACAGGATGGCAGCAGCCCCTTCTTCATGCAGGGAGGGGGTTTGGGCACTTTTGGGGCTGTGCCAGGACACAAACCCCGGGAAATCTCCCTGGCAGAGCTGGTTGCTGTCTTTATGGAAGCACTGGATGCCTGTGGAGGCACCCCCAGGCTCCCACACCATTCCATGGAAGGAGCAGGGGACTGATGGAAATCTCCTCCAGTGCTTTGTGCATCCTGACAAATGGAACAGTTTCCCTGGAGCTGGGAGCAGCTGCTTTGACATTTCTGCATGCTGCAGATACTGGGTTTCTGGACATGCAAGGAAGTCCAAAAACATGGCTTATCCAATCTGGGCAAAAAAAGCCATACGAATGTCCAATGCCTGAAAGCTGCTGTGGGAGAAATTCAGCTCTGAATTAAGGTGCAAATTTCTACCAGGACGGCAATTAAATATAAGAATATCTCATATTTAATATGAGGGGTATATTTAATATGGGGCAGTTTTACTGGGACTTGAAGTATTTAGGGTATGATTATTTTTGTTCAAAATTTAGGGTTTGGAAGATTCTGTGGGCTGTGAAAACAGATATTAAACAGGAAAACAGCCTTGCTGCTTTCAGGTCACAGCCTCTATAAGGACATCAAATGTCAAGTTATTTGTCACGGTAGGAACTGGGCAGTGAAGGGATTCCTCAGGTGAGATAAGAATGATAGTTATGGAATTAGGGCCTTCTACTTCACTGTTAGATTACTTCAGCTGTATTTATTCCATGTATTTAAAACTCCCTTGCATCAAGCCTTCTGTTGCCATCTGTGTGCCAAAACCCACTAAGCCTTGTGTTCCACTGAGCTTTGGAAAAAACAGAGACAGAATTCTGACGCCAGAAACTCTTCAATCTACAGATCCAAGTGTCTGACATTTCTAGACCTAAATATAAAATACATTCAGCAGCTATTACAGCATATTATATTATATTGTAATACAATATTATATTCTATTAATCATATCATATATTGTAATACAATACTATATTATATTAATTCTATCTAGTCTATTCTATTATATTCTATTCTATTCTGTTATAATTTTTTGGCATGTAAAAGATGGCGACCTGCCCATCCTAAAGTTTGATTTTCACTGTTACTCTGCCACTAACACCATTCTCAGAGGATGGCCAGCTGAGCTGAGGATTTTATGTTTTCCTTATGCAATTCAGTTTTTCCATCACAACTCTCCAGAAGCAGGATGACTTTTACAAGGCAGAGTGTATCACCAGAATTTTTAAACACTGGCATCTCCTCCTGAAGGCTGCCCTGGGCATTAGTTGTAAAGCTGTGGAGACGAGTGAGGNTTTATTCTGAGTTTATGGAGTTAAAAAAATATAGCAGGAGTTAAAGATCCCCAGTGCATGGCAGCACCAGACTTAATGGCATTTCATTCCCACTCACTTTTCCTGTGATTATCTCAGGCAGAGATGGGGAATCCATTTTCACTGGGCAATATAATATAANGTATTGCCCCTATTTACCAGGCAGAAAAAGTTCAGTGGGCTCTTCTTAGTGATGAAATTTAATCACTAAGGGCTAGAAAGTTTACTCTTTGTCTTAATGCTTGGTTTTATACAGCTAATACAAACTAAAAATTAGTCAGATTTCTATACTACATCTGCTCAGTAATAACAAGGAGAAAACACTATTTTCCCATTAGCACTGTTCTTTCTAAAGGCATGAGGACTACAGAGATTGACATTGACATTTTCCTTTCAGAAAGAGAACTTCCCTTTGAAAACTAATTTATTTCTTCAACTAGCAATCATCTTCTTAAATTGGCAATAGTGGATATATTGGTTTGATTGTCCTAATCCTCTAAGAAATTCAGATCAAATACAAGTGTGCTAAATAGCTTTGACCAGAAAATTAGAGGAGGAGGAGGAGGAGCTACTCTGGGCTGTTTCCAGTTGTCAAGTGTCCAAAATGACCATGGCCAGCTGCAGTCCCAGCAACATCCTGGCTCCTTCCTCCACCTTCCTGGAGCATCTCAGGAGTGGCTGAGCTCCAGAGCTGCTTTCCTGTCTGGCAGGGTTTAGTGCCAAGCCCTGATGGAGTCACTGCCCTGCAGAAGCAGACTCATCCACCTGCCTCTGCACATCCCTGGCCCCAGGGACACCTTTCCTCTGTGACATGCAAGACCCTGAAAAACCAAACCTGAGGAGAAACTGGAAACTGCAAGTCCTTACCACCAACAGAGACAGGATGGCAGCAGCCCCTTCTTCATGCAGGGAGGGGGTTTGGGCACTTTTGGGGCCGTGCCAGGACACAAACCCCGGGAAATCTCCCTGGCAGAGCTGGTTGCTGTCTTTATGGAAGCACTGGATGCCTGTGGAGGCACCCCCAGGCTCCCACACCATTCCATGGAAGGAGCAGGGGACTGATGGAAATCTCCTCCAGTGCTTTGTGCATCCTGACAAATGGAACAGTTTCCCTGGAGCTGGGAGCAGCTGCTTTGACATTTCTGCATGCTGCAGATACTGGGTTTCTGGACATGCAAGGAAGTCCAAAAACATGGCTTATCCAATCTGGGCAAAAAAAGCCATACGAATGTCCAATGCCTGAAAGCTGCTGTGGGAGAAATTCAGCTCTGAATTAAGGTGCAAATTTCTACCAGGACGGCAATTAAATATAAGAATATCTCATATTTAATATGAGGGGTATATTTAATATGGGTCAGTTTTACTGGGACTTGAAGTATTTAGGGTATGATTATTTTTGTTCAAAATTTAGGGTTTGGAAGATTCTGTGGGCTGTGAAAACAGATATTAAACAGGAAAACAGCCTTGCTGCTTTCAGGTCACAGCCTCTATAAGGACATCAAATGTCAAGTTATTTGTCACGGTAGGAACTGGGCAGTGAAGGGATTCCTCAGGTGAGATAAGAATGATAGTTATGGAATTAGGGCCTTCTACTTCACTGTTAGATTACTTCAGCTGTATTTATTCCATGTATTTAAAACTCCCTTGCATCAAGCCTTCTGTTGCCATCTGTGTGCCAAAACCCACTAAGCCTTGTGTTCCACTGAGCTTTGGAAAAAACAGAGACAGAATTCTGACGCCAGAAACTCTTCAATCTACAGATCCAAGTGTCTGACATTTCTAGACCTAAATATAAAATACATTCAGCAGCTATTACAGCATATTATATTATATTGTAATACAATATTATATTCTATTAATCATATCATATATTGTAATACAATACTATATTATATTAATTCTATCTAGTCTATTCTATTATATTCTATTCTATTCTGTTATAATTTTTTGGCATGTAAAAGATGGCGACCTGCCCATCCTAAAGTTTGATTTTCACTGTTACTCTGCCACTAACACCATTCTCAGAGGATGGCCAGCTGAGCTGAGGATTTTATGTTTTCCTTATGCAATTCAGTTTTTCCATCACAACTCTCCAGAAGCAGGATGACTTTTACAAGGCAGAGTGTATCACCAGAATTTTTAAACACTGGCATCTCCTCCTGAAGGCTGCCCTGGGCATTAGTTGTAAAGCTGTGGAGACGAGTGAGGAATTGGAGGATGCAAAACTCATTTCTCAAATAGCCATCATGTCCCAGTTGATGATGCACCATTTCTCAGCACTGCTGTCTTGGCTGAATTCCAGTTGGATCTAGGCCTATCAGTGGCATTGCTGTTTTATTTCAGTTACTCAGATATCCATCACCCTAATAACAGAGTTGTCATTTAATTATGAGTTGCATTTTGTGTCATTTCTGTATGCTTTACACACACTATTATACTTCCTGTATGGAAATGAAATGTTATGGTAAGCCAGATCATATGAGAATTTAATACAGAAAAATTTTAAAATTTTACAGAAAATGTATCTCCCTTGCAAATATTTGCATTGCCATCTCACCCCAGACAGACAGCAAATAATCACCACACAGGCAGCAAATATCTGCCTCATTTCCATTTCCATGCTTTATTCTGCAGTGGCAATGGTATTTCTCTGCCCTCCAAATAAGAACATAAACATGTGGAACATCTGGATGTTTAATGGGATGAAAGAGACAGTGTTTCCAAATTGTTCAGTAAGTGAATGTTATTCCATATGCCAAAAATACTTTGACAGATCCCCCTGAAACATAATTTCAATTATATCTGCCTCTGCTCTCAAGAGCTGAGCTGTAAACATCCGACAGCTTCACTCAGTGAGTCTGCTTCCCTGGGGAGCCCAGAGTCCAACCTTCTGACTGAAGAATTAAGAATGCATCTTGCTCATCATTTCTCTTCTCTCTGTTAAAGATCTGAGCAAACTTGTGCCTATCTGCTTCTTATTAACAGAAACATTCACAAATTTCTTGTTTGATATTGAGTTAGCCAAACTAGCAAGGACTATAGCTCAGCGAAATCAGGGCCATAACCTAAGAAAAAATGAGATTGCTCAGTGTCAAGGATAGTTTTATTTAGTGCAGGGGAATATAGACATTAAAGACATGTGAGACTGCATGCAAACTGCAGGTAGGCAAATGGAAAGAAAAGGCCTTTTCTCTGCAGTTAACACATATTAACACAGAAATCAATATCTGAGAATGAACTCCACCCATATTTCAGAACACAGTTTAATTTTAAAAGATTTTTTTATGAAACTTGCACAGTGGATGGATGGCAAAGTCAAAAGACTGAAAACTACGAATATATCTGTGAAACCTGTTATAGCAATATATTGTGTGAACTATGAATCTCTGATGCTTCTCTATAAATTAACTCTCTTTTAAGATCAATTTTCTCACCTAAATATTGTCTGCTCACAGCTGTCACAGAAGCTTTGGGTCCTATGTATGCCACGCCAGTTCTAAACTCCCTTTCCTTACATTTCAGACATTTCTGAAATCCACTGAAAATTTCCACTGAAATCCACTGAATTTTTCTCCTAACACTCACTACAAATGAGTACATAGAGCTTTACTTTTTAGAGTGCATGCAGGATGAATCCACTACCAAAAAACATGATTAAGACTTACACAAGGAATCTTCAGCAGTGACTTTCTCCAAAGGCTGAAACAGTTTTTTTAAGGAAGAGATAAGCAGAAACACTCTTCATGTGAGGAACTACACTGGCTAGGCACACTGAAAATATTAATTTTAGCCCAGCTAAACAAAAAAAGAATATAAATAGTACTAGATACAATCCTCCCCTGAGGCAGTTTGGGCTGTGCACAGAGGTTGGCCCAGCATTAGGTCACTTACATCACAGGTTTAGCACCCAAAACTCAGTGAGCACAAAAGAGTTAAAGCCAACCCAGCAGATGTTTCTTCCCAATCAATGGATTTTGTTTCTGTCTGGAAGAGGAGGTCACCTGAGTCCCAGCCCTGAGGCAGGGGGTTCAGTGGTGCTGGAAACAAAATGCTCCACTTTTCTGCAAGTGGCATCACGCTGCTTCTTCAGTCCACCCAGAGCTACACTGAAAATTTGTAATAAATGTGTAATAGATGTGTAATAAATTAAAGATTGCTGCTGCCCCTGCAGGTGGGTGTGGGCACCAGACAGAAAATGCTCCCAGCTCAGTGGCCCAAACAGGACTGGATGAGTCCTGAAAGACTGGGAGAGACTTGGGCTGCACTGGTGGCAAATTAAATATCAAAACTCGACTCCATCACAGGCTTTATGTTTAATTTAATATACCTAACTGTGAAGTTACAAGCTTAAAGAACAACTTTTGACATCTTTACTCAGTTTTTAAAGTTTAAAATGACTCACTCATCCAGCAGATCTTCCAGAAATTTGTTTAAACAGAATAGAATTGGTGAGGGAACAGAGGCAGAAGAGTCGTATGTCAATGACTTCCTCCTAACTAAATAAAAAGTCCCAGACTAATAAGCTACAAATACAATTATGGAAAGTTTTGTCAGTGAAATATTTGCAAACAGTCAATTTTGTGAATTAGTAATGGGACCATAATACAGCCTTCAACTCAGGGATACTCTGTAGGTTTGTGCTTTATCTTGTTACCTTTGCATATTTGATCAAGAGGCAAATACAGGAATTTTAGTGGATGTACAAATGCATACATAATGTTGCTGTGCTCTGTAATGGCCCTCAGCATCCTTTTGACACCTAACAATCATTTCTTGGTTCCCTCCCTCCCTGCCTCCCCTGCACACCAGTACTTTACCAGGGTTATTTACTTCTGAGCTTTCCCTACCCATGTTCAACATCCTTTTGGACAACTCCTCAGCAAAGCTGTTACTAAAAACTTGTCAAAGGTTCATTTTTCCTCCTTGGTGCTGTTTCTACCTTTTCTCTATGTCAATCTGCTGAAGGGAAGCCAGGCTCTGCTCTCTGCCTCTCCTCAGCAGCTTCATCACAGACTCCTGTGCCCAAAACCTCCCCTTGTATTTGTTTGTCCTCTGTCACACTGCCTTGCAGAGCAGAAGTGGGAAGCACCAAGGATGCACTTGTCACATCTTGCCCTTTTCTGGAAGCTAATTGCCTCTACCCTCCCTCTGTCACAGTCTCAAATTTATGTTTTATCTCCTGCCTTCCCTCCCTGTGATCAATGCATTGTTCATGGACAGGTTTGGCCTCTTGCAGGAAATAAAAAACCTGGAAAAAAACCCAATTTTCACACTAGCTACTTTTGAGGGCTGCCTGTAATTACACCCACACATACTTTTTCCATATAAACAACACAATAGCAGCTAAAAGAAGCTGTGGAATCATTAATACAGGGGAAATGACATGTGGGCTCAGAGACAAGTAAAAAGGGGATTAGAAATTCAGGCAGGAGGACAGAGGTAAGTCATAAATAGCCTTTTCTGTGGCCTACCCTTGAAATGAGGTCCATGCAATGGATGACTGCTTATGGATTGGCTGCCAATGAATTGCCACAATTACAGAAAAATTAATAAGGAAAACCTTTCCATGTAAAGTGAAGAACGTGTATCTAGACCAATAATTTGGGTGAGATAATTACCAATTTAATTTTGTTAATTGGGACCAATGTACTATATATAGATATATTTAGAGCACTGCCATAAAACCCAAAATGTTATTTTTACTTGCAGAGAATCTGCCAAGTGTTCTCTTTGTACCTGATGAAAGACCACACAACCAGCTTACTGAAAATCACTTGAAGGAATTTAAAGGCAGAATAATAACAAAACTGCTAGAGGGAAGAACAGGAGAAAGTCTGCTGCAAACATGAGAATATAATGGAAAGAGAGTATAAAAAAATCATGTACAACTACTGGTACCTGGCTCTTAGAAAATCGAGCATGGGATAAAAATAGTGATGAAATAAAATGAAATCTTTGTTCATCAATGTTCATTAAGACAGAGGGAAAAAGATTTGTTCTTCCTGCTATTACAGAATATTTATCTATGCAAAGCTTTTGTGCAAAGCATCATTTCAAACTGCTGTTGCTCAACAAGCAACCACAATCTATTCCCAATGTTTGCTGCCCTCATGTTCCACTCTAGGAATGCTCTTGGGGCTGTAACTCAGATTTGCTCTGCTTTAAAAAACAACTTGAGTGAAACAAGAAAATGAGATATTCGGGAATCACAGGACAGTTTTTGAGGAGTTCACTGGAAATGCCAAGATCAATATTGCTTGGTAGTCACTGGTTACTGCATAGCCATCCTTGGAAGTTCCAGGAAATGTCCACAACTGGTACTTTTCCTGTTATTTGTGTTTGTGGCAGGGAAAGGCTGAAGGAGTTTGGCAGGGTTGGTTACAGTTCTTTCTTTCTGCTGCTCTTGGAAGGAAACTTCACTCTCATTCCCTGTCCCCTTTTCCAGAAACAACTTCCTGCTCCCAGGAGTGCCACATGAAAACTTCTTGGTCAGCCTGGTACCTGCTGGGGGCTCCAATGCAGCTGTGCCTGAGTGAGGTCAGCTTCCCCAAACTATATCAAATTATTTGGAACAAACAGAAAAATTGAGAATTTGGGAGATTTCAGGGAATTGTACTAAACCCACAAGTTATACATCTCCACAGTTTCCATTACTTATTTGAATTGTCTGTCTAAATTTTAGTGGCAATTTGGCTGCTATCTTTTGTCTAATTAGAACTAAATGTAGGCTGTACTTTAACTCTATTAATTCCCTTAATGTCATTATCTCCAGTTTGCAGAGGTGTTCAGTAGCATCTACACTGGTGCCCTTACATAAGGTTCATTGCTTTTCTGAGTAATAATACAGGTTGAGGATTCAAGGGGTGATTTAGTTAGAGCTAAATAAGAATAACTTAAATTAAAAGAAGAGGCTTCTTAATTTGTGCTGCAATTTTTTTCCCTTCGTATTATCACTGCTTTTCTATCTCTCCTTTAATAAGATGTCTCTCCCTCCTGGTAAATATCTGTCTACTTGCAAGGACCTTTGCATTTATCTTGTTCTTGTCCTTCTATTTTTAGTGCACATCTGTTCCTGTTTTGACCTCAATTCTCTTTCATCTGGGGCTTAATGTTTTCTGAGTCTTCTCTAAAAACTTCTACTGCCAGTTCTTCTCACAGCTGTCAGATCCCTTTTTTCGTGCAGATCCATAATGTTTCTGTGGTGCTAAGTGCCTGGACTCCCTCTCTAGGTGTGGTAGGGGAAGGCAGCTCTGCAGGATGCCAGGCTCAGCTTGATGCCTCAAGTTTCAGCTTTTATATTTCCCAGACTCTGCACTGCATTGGTGTGGGACTCTGAACTTCATACAAAGTGTCAGCAAGTTCTCCTCCCAGCTCAGTCACACAAAACAATCCTTTTCCAGCCCCAGAACCAAGGACACCATTGCAGCTTCAGGCCCAGAAAGTGCAAACAGCAGCGAATTGAGGAGAGAATCTGGGAGGATGGGACTGCAGAACCTGCAGCTGGAATTGGACAATGAACCCCAGTATGGAAATGGATCAAAACTTATAAAAGTGTGAAAAGTCATGACCTGGGGTCTATCTTGGGTGTAGCCATGGCTGGGCTCCTGCACTGCCCAAGGTGAATCCTTTGAAGGTGTTTTAATAAATCCCTGCTTTATTCCTTTAACTCTATCCAGCCTCTGTTCCAGGCAGCCTCTCTGGGATGAAGCTGAGGCACCTCCTTCACCCAGCTCCTCACTGTGGGCAGGTTCCAGAGGTTACAGCTTGCTCTCTCTTTCCCCCCTGCACCTCCTTTGTGCTTTTCTGGTACCTCAATGTGTTACCAACCACTGCAAATTGAGCTCGTTGGCATGCATGACAAGAAATACCACTTTTGTTCCTTCCATAGGCTGTATTTCCTTTTCCTTTGGATCAGTAATGAGGGAATTTGTTTTGTTCTACCTCATTTCTCCTCTTGGCAGCAGAGCTGGGAGCATGAGCAGGGAGGTGCAGGAAGGTCTTTGCTGTCTGGCTGTCATCTAAGCAGCATTTGCAGAAGGAAGAGTTTGTCCTCCTCTCCTCAGTGCATCTGCTGATGCTCCCAGTGCTGCCACAAAGCCCAGGGGTGCCAATCCCAGGGCACTTTGGGTGGTGCCTGCTGGCACTCAGCCCTGCCCTCACACCCCAGTGCCTGGGAGGAAGGCAGACAAAGCCCTTTGCCTCCCCTCCTCATCCTCCCTGATGCTGTTGCCCCGTTTGTATAAACTGGTTTGGAAGAAAGTGTTGTGGCTGTGCAAACAAGCATCTGCTAACATCAATATTTTCCCCTGTTTAGCTGACGTGTTCAGTACTTCTGTCTCAGTCAAGTTCCCATGCCTGTAGCACCCAGACACCTTAACATCTAAATAAGACACTCAGGCTAATATTCTTTAAAAATTTAGTTTAAAAAACTACTCTGTACTCGACGCATATTATCCAAAGGCCACATACACCTTTAGCAAATTCAGATAGCACAGTGGACATGTCAGTTCTAGAAATTTCTACCTCTAATTCCATGTAATATTGTAGGAAAGAGGAATGTGCACTGCAAACACGGCTCAACTGAAATGCTAAAAATTATTCCTTCTGCTTCTCCTCCCTCTTAGAGCACAAAGAGAATCTAATTAACATGCTCAGTGTCTCTCCAGAATTCAATTCAAACTCAAAGTATGCTACCAAAGGCTTGAACATCAGACAGAACTGATTTGGGATGACTGAGATATCTCCAGAATTATATTAATTTAACTCTAGAGAGTCCTCATGAAAAATGATACCAAATGCATTTAGAAGGACTTTACCTGCTGTTAAGAGAGAATAATAAAGTTATTAGGAATTTTCTGTAACCTTAAAGCTGTCTTAAAATTGTTGAGTATGCTCGTGTAACTTGGCAAATGCAGCAAATCACAGAAACTCGTGAGCAGACGTGTGTGTGACATTTTCCTTTTCAGCTGATCTTTTCTCACTGAAGAAAGTTCCCTCTCTGCCTTGCAAGAGACAGAATCTTTCAGGATCTGCAATTTTTTAGGTTATCTCCAATTTCACCCAGGAGTGTCATTTACAGGTTTGGCATTCTCTTTTCTTTTTTCTAAAAAAAAAGACATTTCTGTGTATTGGATTTCAAGCCACCCCAATAGCATTTCCCAGCCAAGTAATTCCTTTGATGCAGTATCCTGCACCTCTACCTTGCAGATGATAAACCCAGTTTTAGCATTGTTTATCACGTGCTCAGGGATGCTGTGCCACTCCAGTAAATGCAGGATGCTAATCAGCTACATTATAAAGAAAAGGAACATAAAGCTGTTTCTTTCAAAATCCCCTTCTGGACTGCACTAAAGCAGATCCACCCACATTCAGCACAGTAAAGGAGTAGCTCACTATCACCTATCAATTTTCTGGTTTATGCAGGCATCTCATTCTGAGCACATTAAAGCAATGTTGATAAGAGCAAAATGGTTTATTTTTTTCAGTCTAGATTTCAAAGAAATGTTCTTAAGAAGGAAGGTATGTCTAAGAAGCAGTGCCTTACCACAGCACTCTTATTAGCATTTCTTCAAAGATGCCTTCAACTTGGTCCCAGCTACAAAGACTAAATCTGCATTTGAATAAGATATTCAAAATGAAGTTGAAAATTGTCAGAGTCTTACAGAAGAGATGGACATAAGCCACAAAACTGAAAGGCAGCAAGAGAAAAAAAGACAGTAAGTGTGCACAGATAAGCAGCTCTTGTGTGTCAGATATGGCATCAGAAAAAAGAGAGGCTGCCTATGTTCAGCAGCTTCCTGCTGGTCCCAAAAAAGCAGGGACATTTCAGTCATTTGACTTGTCACCAATTACCACCAGAGCTAATGGCTCCATGAGGAGCTCTCGTGGTGTCTCTGAGTAATTACTGCCAAGATCTCTGGAACAGACACCCCAATAAATCCAGAGCTGTGTGAGGAGAGCCTGGTCCTCCACCAAAACATATAACAAACCCAGGGAGGATAATTATGCAGCCTCTAGGAGAGAGTTTTTCTTCATAAGCCAGGGCAATTAGGGTTCAAATCTCAGTATGCTTCTTCTATTCTATGCTGTTTAGTTGGGCCAAGTGTGTATATAAAAATGAACATTCATCACAAGTTCGGAGATAATTTTTTAGAACAGGACTTAGAAAGATCACAGCAATGTATTCCACATTTCCACCACAGGGATGCAATGTTTGCCAAAGCCCCTGACTTATTTCTAACACTGCTTGTGGCCTTTCTTAGATACTATGTATGACTGATTAATTTCTCAAATTAACAAAAAACAAACTAACAAATAAACAAAGCTTTACATGATGTATAAATCTGACCCTTTCAGTGTTTTTCTTCCAGAAAGACAAGTGACAATGATACCTCATACCCATTTTTTTAGCATCCTTGTGACTCCATTCATAACCTTTCTCAGTTATAATTCAGGGACAATGACTTATTGTAATTTAGACATATCAATCAGTCTAATCCCCAGGACATAATACTTAATATAATAAAGTTTCACATAAAATGCTTGCCAAGGATACATTGTCTTTATCCTGTCTGCAGTGAAAACCAATGAAGAAACTTGGATCCATTTCAGCTTAACTGTCTAGCAATATTCAGAGATCTCTCTTACAGAAACATATATTTACCTTTTTCCTTCCCCATGTGATTTACTTGTTTGTGAAAGTCCTTATGAGTCCCCTTAGTATGCTGTACATTTCATTTACCTCAGTTAATGCTTCCATGGACAGCCATTCTTTTTTCTTTCATTCAGATTTCATTTTGGTTCACTTAAACTCTCTGAGAACTGCCTTTCATTATTTATCCAAATGTGTCATCCTGGCTTTTCACTTCCATTCTGCCAGTGGTTTACTCAGTTCTTGTTGAAAGAAAATGTTACAGCTCAAATGTGTCTTTCCAAAACGATTTTGTAAGGAAAATCTTCTAGATAGAGCATGAAAAAATTTAGATGTTACAACACAATTATTTCAAACTAAACCTGTTGAAACATCAGTGGGAATAAGTGGTGAATTCTAAATAGCTTAAAATAAAATCTGACACTCTAAATCTGGCACTGACATTGTCCTTGGTATCAAACAGCTGCCCCAGAAGACAGACATCTCCTGAATGTTCCTCCAAACAATCAAATCTTTAAAGATGCTTCCCTTGGCATAAGTCAATGAGGAATAAAGAATATGTTTGTTGGTTTTTTTTGTAAAGCACACACTGATTCAAGAGGTGCTGTTTGCTTATTACATAAGTACCTGGTTAGCTTCTAATTACAGAGTTGACAGAAATCTCCATTTAGAATGCAAAACTTTGACTGATGAACTTTAATATTTTAAATTTTGAAAGGAAAAACTAGAAGCAAGAACAAATAAAAATATCCCCTCTGGAGCAACAGAGAGAAGGACATCTGAAGAAATTTACACATAGCAGGAATAAAACTTTGTTTGACTTTATTTGGGATCAGGCAGGTAAAGCAAGCATTGTTTATATCCTAACTGTAAGGTTTATTATGCCCACGTTCACATATCATTACACACCACTCAATGTATAAAAAAAAAAGTTCATTATAAAAGTCAGCCCAATATCCATAACAAATTCAGGCTTTAGACTGCAGCAGTTAAATATGAATGGGTCAGATTTACTTGGAATAGCACAGAATTGCACGTCAGGGCAAGACCAAACCAAAAATAATAACTTCATCTATCTGGAGACCAGAAATTCAATGAGTGAGAAATGCTGCACTGTGACTCAGAATCACTTATAAAGATATATTGTTGTAATAGAAAAGGCAGGAATTATCTTTGTCAAATACTGCCAGCTAACACTTCCTTCTTTTAAGCAGGTTGGGCTTTTTTTGAGAGATCTTATTTCAAAATATGTAACTCTGAACATGCTGAGGAAGTAACAGACTGCATGGCAAATAAAGGAAACAAAAGCAGTGAGCTTTTGTCAAGGGGGAAGGCACACAGGGATTATATTCTTAGTTTGGTGAGGGTAAAATCCTCAGCCTCTGCACAGCCCTCCATGGGCTGAACCATTGGTCTGCTTAATGCAAGTCATGAACACCATATTAATATTTGTATTATTGCTTTTTAAGAGCTGCAGGGACAGCTGATAAAGCTGCACTAATATAAATATTTGTCACAACAAACTGTAACCAACATCACTTCATCATCCTCACACGCTGGGAAGCACGAGCTCCATCAAACACGTCACAGTGCCTGCTCTACATGGTTACAGAAAAACAAGAATAAAGAACAGAGGGAAAAGCCACCATTTATCTCATGAGTTCTCTCGTGGCTTAATACAGTGGTTACCATGCTACCTTGTCAGGCTGGAGACAAATGGAGCAGTTGGAAGCTGAAGCCTAAAAGAGTTTCAAGCCTGGCTGTGCTCACACATTAGGAAATGACTGCAAGCAGCCTCAGCTCAAGGAGAACTGAGCACTCTGAGAAAAGACATAATTCCAGAAAAGCAGCATACTCTCCAGCTATTCTTTCTTTTATTGTCTTTTTTTTTTCCTCCTCCTGCTGTTGTTGAAATGTTAGCATCAGTTGGCACAACTTCTGCTCCCTGCCTGCCAGCATTTCAGTAAAACACTGATCATTCTGATGAGAAAGAGGAGAAAAACTATGAGGTTCAAACAGAAAGCTGTATAAAGTTCATGCATGATTCAGTCTCCTGTAGGGCTTTTTAGTCTATAGCATAAATCTCTAGAGCTAAAATGTAATAAAGAGCGAAAATAGTGCAGGAAAATGAGTCCTAAAACTTTAAAGACCACACTTAACCCTTGTTATTCACACAGAGCATTACCTAATGCAGTATGGAAAAAACACACCCAGCTCCTTTCCAAACAAGCATCAGGGAAAAGTCGAGTACAGCACGAACACAAGTATTTTTAAAATGTATGATCCCTGGCAATGCTATACCTTTGGCACCAAGGTTTTTAATTTCCTGTATGTTACAAGTCTAAATGTAGGAGGCTTGGATACACTTGGGCTTGTACAAGAATGGCCCCTCAACAGAGCAGGTGTCACCCAGCTCCACTCAAACTCACAATTTTGACTTCAGTGCTCCCTCCCAGTGCAGCCCAGGCACCCAGCAGAATAAATCTGGGCAGTTCTGCAGTGGATTACAGAATCCTCCTCCACAAAAGCCCAGGAAAGACCTCTTCATCTCAATGCAGAAGCAGCTCCAACCTGCAGCACTTTGTCCCAAACCCAAGATCCTAATAGCCTCAGTGCCATTCAATAAATCAAATTTTAAATGGGAAAAAACTAAGCTCAAAATAATTTAGAAACAGGAGGCATCATAATCAGAAATGGCATAAAGCTGTCTGATTTTCAATGAAAATATTACTGAAATACTGTCTTTATTCAGCAAATACTTTGCAGCTCTCCCACTCAACATCCTATGCCTACAATGCAACATATTTACAGGTTTTAACAGGTTTTTAATGAGTTCCAAAAGAACTGGGCTGCAATATGTAAACACTGATCCAGAAGTTTAAATCCTAAGCAGGGGAAACACACTCTGAGGAAAAGAATGAAGAGAACTGATTTTCATTTGTGTGGAAATTAGCTGCTGGTAGGTAGCTTGGAGCTGGAGTTAGATAATTTATTTTATTTAAAAATAAAATGTTTGCACAATAGTAGCAGATTCTAGATTTCTCTATTATTTATGGGTGATAAAAACATTTTTTGTGCCATCTTTGTCTATTGGATATTGCACAACATTAACTTAGGAAAGTGGGTGAGCTTTTTTTGGCATCTGTCCTGTTAAATTATAAAATTCATTCAAATTGCAGTATTAAATGTTTATATAGCTGTCTCTGTGTGTGTTGGGTGCCTATATACCTACATGAAGCAAAAAATTAAAGAAAAGGAAGATGAGAATCCCTAAGAGTTACAATGGTTTTTTTCCTCTCAGATGACACAAGATAATTTAGAACCTTAAGAGCTTTCCTCACAGGAAAGTTATACACCTCCATCTTCCATGATCTGTCTTGTACTTTCTTCTGAGAGAAAAACATTCTAAATGTATATTTCCTCAACTTGTCATTGCCCTTTTCAAATATGAATGAATCCTGTGGAGGAGCCTGTTATGTAGTGGTACCATACAGGCATTGGACACATCTTTCCAAAATTAGGAAAAAATTATTTGTTTTCTTCAATAAGGCAAAAAAACCCCACATCATCCAGCTTTGATTATGTCCTCCAGGTGTCTGAGAGTCTTAAATAAATCTCTCTCATCCTTACCTTTACCTCTCTGTAGGTTTGAATAAATACATTAAACAGACACAAAATTGCTTTTCTGAGTTGCACTAAGAGCATTTAAAGCTTATTTTTCAAGTTACACAAAATGTCTTCCCTATCACAGCCTACAATATCTCTTTTTTTTTTCTTCAAGCCACCATGAATGTCTTTAAAACCAAAGGCTGATGCTAAGCCAGCACAACATGGTGAGCTGCCCTGCAAGGCATCCCCACACCAGCAGCCCTGCAGAGAGGCTGCCAGGTTGGGCAAAATGCAGCTTGTTCTGAAAACTCCTGAGGGATAAGATCACTCCTGGATCGACAGAGATTTGGGGCTTGTGGCTTTGGACTGAAAAGTTCAGTGAAATATTTCCAAAACAGTTACCACTCGGGGCTGTTCTCCAGTGCAGAGATTTGCTCTCCAGTTGTTCTGTGGTAAAGCAAAGCTTATGTCTGCAGAGGACCTCAGGCTTCTTTTGATGTCCTCTATGTTTGCAACACAAGTTGCTGTAAACTGTCATAATGTAAGTCAAATAATTAAAACACTTCTAAAAAGAAAAATAAATAATTTTAAATTATTCCCACTCGGGTGTGCTTACACATGTAAGATCTGCTGCTTGCCTGTGAGTAAAAAACTCCAGCAAAAGGAAAGACACAAAATGCTTCTTGCAATTGTATAAGAAAATTTATGGCTAGATATATAATTATAGAAGAAAAAGGACTATTTTAAAGGGTCTCTGAATGACTGCCTGCACTGGGTAGGAGTTTGGCTGTGAGAGATGGCTTTAAGATGCTGGTAGCTGTTCAATAGTTGATCTCCTTGTGATGCCTTGGGTTTTAGCCAGAGAATCAAGGACAACTGTACCCAAAAAGCAAAAACAAGGGTGAGGGAAAGGGGGCAAGCCAGGGGGGCTGAGACTCCATAGCCTGGGGCTGTGGGTGGACAATTGACCCCAATGTGTGGATGAACCAAAACTTATCAAAGTGTAAAACTTGTGACCAGGATCCACCTTGGATTTGATTTGGGTGTAGCCCCAGCCAGGCTCTTGCACTGCCCATGGCGAATCCTTTCAACAAATCCCTATTTTATTTCTTTTTCTCTGCCTAGTCTCTGTTCCAGGCCAGCCTTTCCAGGCAACACTTGGATCAGTGGCACATGTTTGTTTTCCAGTGAGCATCAAGGGCTGGGGCATGGCTGGGGATGCTCCCTCTGCTCCCAGCTGTGGGAACTGACTTCTCCTCAGCTAGGTGGGAAGAGCAGACACAGTGAGTGTGAAGGCATGTCAGAGAGGAAACTCCCACCCAGGCAGAGCTGTTGGGCACCAGCTCCTGTGGACGAGCTCCTCAGTTCTGTAAAAGAGGGGCTTTCAGCCCTTCCTGGCTGACAGGCACTCATGCAATCCACACTGCACTAATTAAAGCACTGCTGTCCCTGCTCCACCAACATCTCCCTCCTGTGTTGCTCAGCATCCCTGTGATTCCCCTGACTATCTTTAGGCACGTGGGCAACTCTTCCTGTAATTAGGCAAGAAACACATGGACTGTACCTGTCATCAGCCACTGTGCTGAGTTTGAGGAGTTATTGATGCCTTAAGTTTCAGCTTTTGTATTTTCCAGACTCTGTACTGCATTGGTGTGGGACTCTGAACTTCATACAAAGTGTCAGCAAGTTCTCCTCCCAGCTCAGTCACACAAAACAATCCTTTTCCAGCCCCAGAACCAAGGACACCATTGCAGCTTCAGGCCCAGAAAGTGCAAACAGCAGAGAACTGAGGAGAGAATCTGGGACGATGGGACTGCAGAACGTGGAGCTGGAGTTGGACAATGAACCCCAGTATGGAAATGGATTAAAACTTATAAAAGTGTGAAAATTCGTGACTCTGGGTCCATCTTGGGTGTAGCCATTGCAGGGCTCTTGCACTGCCCAAGGTGAATCCTTTGAAGGCCTTTTAATAAATCCCTGCTTTATTCTTTTAGCTCTGTCCAGCCTCTGTTCCAGGCAGCCTCTTTAAGCATCACTTTTAGCTGAATCCTGAAGGGAGAATTCCCTGGATCACCACAGCGTGTCCCATCCCACGTCACATTCCGTGTCACATCCTGTGTCACATCCCCTTACCTGGGTGCTGCCCACCCAGGTCCCAGCAGAGCCATGCCCTGCTCCATCTGCTGAGAGCCAGCAGCACTCAGGGACACAGCAGCTTGTGCTCTCCCAGGCCCTGGCAGCCAGGGCAGGATTATTCCTTACCCAAACCAAGAGCCAAGCCTGAAACTGGCCACCTCCCATTTGCACTGACCCCTGTGTCACCCAGTTCCAGAATGGAAAAGCTGAAACTCAATAAATTGGATAGACAAGAAGGGCTAAAATGCCCACCACACTCTCCTTCCCATTCTTCTTCCAATTCCTTGGTGGCTAGCTGGAAAAGGATTTCAAATTCCAAATGACATAGCCACGTGAAAGGACCTCAGGGATAACATTAGTGTTTCTGCAGATAATCTCAGAAAAATCACAGCCTCTGCTACTTATCAGAGATTTGCTTGATAGATCTAATTGGATGATTTTACTCCTAGACAGGCAATGTGATTACCCAGCACTGGGTTTCCACTGTAAAATTAAACTTTCTTTCCCATATGGCAGTAATTGCAGTACAGGATCTCAGTAGGCGTGTAAAACACAGAGTACAAGAAAGATATATAGCAGAGGCAGGCTCTGGAAACTCTTCTGTGCAAATTGAAAGCTAAAAACAGAATTTTAAACTAAACAACACAAGTGTATTCTCAGGTTTGGGAATCAAAACAAATTCAGGTATCTAGTTTAGGTCTATCTGTGCATGGAGCAATCATCTCATTGCTTATTTTAAGAAAATGATGTGCAACACAGATTCTAAATAATGCAAGATTATGCAAGTCTTAATAAATGTTAAAGGAAACAACCCTGACTCTGTGAAGATATTGGCTATTCCAACAGTTTTTTGTCTTCATTCTTTAATCTGAATCTCTGTTACTAACAGTGAATCAATAAGGTAGGGCTCAAGGAATACTGAAAAAAATTAAGAAGGGGAAGAAAAGGAGATTGGTGGAGTTGATTTTTCTGTTTTGAAGATTTTATGTCAAGAAACAAAGGAGCAGTTGAGAGAGCAACTACTGAGTCTAGAATGACCAGAAAGTTGAGGTTTTACTAGGAAACAGTAAGGGCCATGTGAGCCAATATAACTTTTTTATGTGTAGCTATGATGAGAATTTTTTTATGTATATAAAATCAAGGTCCATTTTTCATCTGAAGTTCTACTGGGTGTGTTCAGAGCGGCATTTGTGCAATAAATTACTTTTTATTACTTCTCCTTGCTGTTAACACTGCAGTGCTACTTCAGAAAACAAGAAATATTTTACTTTATCTCACATGTTAACTCAATTCTTAGTAAAGTCTACTATTGCTGCTGTTTTTGCACAGGATGACATGAAGTGATGATACCAAGAGCCTGAATAAGCCTCAAGTGATATTTTGGTACCATTTTTCAAAATTAGAAGTTTAGAACACCATGGGAGTGCATCTTTCTAGACAGATCTAAATTTATTTGCTAATAATGTGTGCCTGCTCTATGACCTACTCAGCTTTTCATCCAGCTTTGTTACCATGTATTTAATTTTTCAAAGGTAAAGCCAAAATTTTAGACTCCTATTTTGACAGCATTTTTTCATAGTGTCTCTACAGATTGTGTTTCATAAATCTCTGAAAAAAATAATTTTGCCTCCAAAATGATAGTCATAATCATAAACCATTGGGGAGAAAACCCAACACACATTTTTTTTCATTAAAATCTTGTTGCAAAGGAGTTAAAGATTTAGTACTCCTTTAACTCAGTCTCTTGTCTACCACAGGTTCCTTTTTAATTTCAAAATCCTTTCAAAACATTCCTAAATCACCTTAAGTTTGCTCATTAGAGGTGGATATTTCCTCCCTTAACTTCAAATGTTAAACTGAAGATGTGAATCAGAAGGTCTGCCAGACACATGAGATGCTGCTTAGACATGAGATCCTGATCATTAAGTATTGATCCACAAGTAGATCTTTTTCAAATCATGAACATAACTTCCTAGGAAATTCTGTATTATTTCCTTTAAGATGGCAGGGACAGAAACTTACCACTGAACAACATTCATTAAGTGTAAAAACCACTTTGTTTTATAAGATCAAAACCTATTTTCTCTAACTCTAAAAATACAGATGTAGGAACTGCCTGTTACAAAGGAGGATACTTCTGAATTGAACAACTGCAAAATATTATTACAAATCCTCTCCAGCTTCTTAAAATCTTTAAAATACTGGAAAAAAATTTAAAAATATCAGTAAAGCACTATGGTTCTGATTGTTCACAGCAGAGGTTAGTTCAGCTGTTCCACCACAATTGCTGCTAAGAGCTTGGAGTTCACCATCCAAGCATTGTATAAACACAGGTTAGTGTGCTATGAAGTAAGAAAGTAGAAATTCACAGTGTCTCCTCATCTGCAATTAGGAAGCCATAAACTCCAAGCCAACGAGAGGCTTTTTGTTTCTCTTGTGCATGGACAGAGAAGTTTCTCCTGTGCTGGAAGAAAATCCTGCAGCAGCTGCAATCCATGGGAGAGCCACGGTGGCTGTTTGCTGGAACAGACTTTGCTTGTTCAGAAACCACAGAAATTCATCCCTGGCTCTGAGAGCCCTGCCTGCTTACAACCAGCTCATTTTGTATTGGCACAGTTAAATTCATTTATTGAGATAGCTCCAGGCTCTACAAGCAGAACCTCCCTCCAACCTCCCCTCTGCAAAGTGAAAACAAAAACTGAATAACTGGGAGTGCATAACAAGAATGAGAAGTACTCGAAAACAATAGCTGGTTAGGCAAGCAGTAATTTAAAATATTAGTAAATCAGCATGTAGCTCTGCAAAAGAAGATGTTTAAAGCCTCTCCCATTCCCTTCCTCATTTCTCATTGGTCTTTCAGAGGCATGAAGCAGTCAAGAGCAGCATTTGCTTAGCATTAGGAAAGAGCTCAGTTTAACTGAGAGCTCAGGGAAGCCTCAAGCCCAGGACAGACCATTTATGAATTTGGTAAGACAAAAGAAAAAACCTGTATTTATCAATATGGCCCCTTCTGAAGAAAACTTATCTTTCTTGGTTTTTGATTTTTTTTTGTTTTGGTTTGGTTTTTTTTGTTTGGTTGGTTTTTTGTAGGTTTTTTTGCAGTAGATATAAACAACATTACAAAGTGAATTCTGAGATCTCAAGAAATCCTATTAGGACTTGATATATTCCTATAAAGGATACTCTACTTCCATCTTCCTAATAGGCTTATGTACCATGCTTTAAGGCAGCACACACACAAAATGAGCATAAATTGTTTATACTGTTCTGCAAATCATTGAAGGAGTTATACATGGTAAAGGGGTAATATACATCAAATTAGCTTGTAAAAGGCAAGGCAGATATAAGATGAATGGAACAGCAATGCAGAAAAATAAACCTATTAGTACTGAACTCAGTAGTAATATCCCATTTAGAAGAACTTTAATTAATACCAGTCCTTGAATGCTTGTGGCAACTGGAACAAACAAACAGATTATGATGAGGTGCCAGTGTTTTCCAGCCTAAGTAAATCCTCACATCATTATTTATGATGTTTTAATTGTCTGTGAGGAGAAATTGTTACTTTTGATTTTATTACACACCCTTAATTTGTTCCTGACTTTCCAAATATTATTTCAGCAGCAAAGCTGGCAGAGAAAAACATAACTTGAGAAAAATATAACTACTGAGGGCAGAACTGGTGCTGTACTCCCAGAGTAGGTGGTGAACAGCAGTCAGATAAGAAACAGAACCAGGCTGCACAAAACATCTCCAGGGCAAAAGATCAGACAGAAAAGTTCTCCCAGGCTTCTTCTTTCAAAAATAATGCTTTTATGCTCCATGGTGAAGTAATTAAAAGACATTTTTTACTAATAGCTTTTTCCATCCTTTAGAGATTGGTACTCTGCACAGTCGACTCCTTATAGCATAATTCCCTCAACTCACTCATGATCTTATTTCCTAAATATGGCTCTACAACAAACTTAGCAACAAGCACTCTTAGCAGTAAGTAGAAAAACATATTTTGATAAACTGACTCTGTAATTTTCACACTGAATGAGGAAATACTGATTTCCAACATGCCCTGCACATTACATCATCCTTCCTCCATGGCAGAGTTTACATAGATGCTGCATTTTTGCATCTTCCATAAGCCAAGCTCTAGCACAAAGTAGCAATTTGCCCAGAGGATGCATAATTCAGCAGCTCCCCAAACTTCCTTGTTCACAGCCACATTGCATACACTTCTGCTTCCACTCAACACCATGAGCATCTCTGACAGACAAGTGTGCTACTCCTGCAAATTTCCACAGACACACAGATCTTCTGCACATTTCCAGCACACTCCCTTCTCCTGGGATGTTTTTATTTGGGTGCTCCATTCTTACTGCAGCTCTTATTCTTGCAGCTCTGAATTCCCAGCTACCCTGACACCCAATCAATATTGAAATGCTTTTCACACCGAGCTGGTTGTAGGAGAAGCTGTGCTGTGTGAGATACAGATCTGCTGGAGCAACTTGGTCCTCCTAAAAACCATCTCTATCCCTGGAGTGCAAACTCAGAATTCCACCTGCCACTGCATTCACTGCAAGGAATTGTTAGGAAGGAGGCAGATAGCAGAGGCAATGAATTCCTTTGAGTCCGTGGATGCTGGGATCCATTTTTCCAACTGTGCTCCTTCTCTCTTATGGGCAGCATCCCAGGAATTCCGTGGGCTGCACATAGATTATATCTGTTGTGTCGACTGGAGCTGGTGGATGGAGTTAAAGAAGCAGCAAATAATTCACTTCAGTTGAAAAGAGAAAATAGGAAACAAGGGGAGCTCTCCTGAGTCTCAGTGAAAATTAAGAGGTGAGGGAAGTTATCTTGATTCTCTCAGATGCCCAGCTTATCGACATGTCAGAGGCAGTGTGGTAATGAAACTCAAATTCCTGAAACAGGATCAGCAACTGGAATGAAATCCAGCTCTAAGAAACAGGACCATTGCTCTGAAGATTTCCTTCATGTTTAACTGAGTCTTCACAGCTACTCTTCTACGTGGGGCATTTCTGCTTATTAAATACCAAGTGGAACAGTATTCAGTGCACCCAATTCTGCCAAGCCACCCAGACAAAACTATTTCTCTGAGATCACAGGTCAAGGCTATAAAATTTTCCTTTTATTCTTTCCAGGAGACAGAGATTATATAAGATCCATCTATTCTGTTGGCACTGTCAGACCTCTGCAACACACAGGTGCCTGATGTATGGTTTCAGCTCCAGACGTTTTGATACCCTGTCATTCCAATAAGCTATTGAGATTGAAAAGTGAATTGAGAGGAGAGGAGGAAAATGCCTCCGCTCCTCTGACAGCCAAGAAGAATTTCACAAATTCTCTATTCCCACCGAGGTATCAACAGATAAGCACAAGCTCTATTCCCATTCAGCTGGCACCTGCCCTGTCACAGGAATGAAGATTCACTGTCTTCTTGGGAGCAGCATGAGAAAATGTGACAAAACATGAAGAGTCATCAAGAAAATCTGCATTAACCTCTGTGACTGTAAAACACTCTGCTCCAGCAGCTCGAGCTAAAACCCACATGGCAGTGCAAACAAGATGGATTTGGACAGAACTGCAGCAGCACACAGACTTTTTAAAGGGTTTCAGATCTAGGTGTTTGTGCTCATTGATTGTGTTCAGTGGATTAGGTGTCATCAGAAACTTTGTCTCTTTATGAAGCTGTGCTGCTTGATTTTAATGTTTTGCATGGTTTGCTCATATACAGCTGTGCAGGGCTGCTCTGTGTAGATTGCCCTGTTTAAAAAGAATTAAGAAAAAAAAGGTATTTTCAAAGCTCATTTGAAAGTGGAATCATTATTTGGTTATCCTCAGCTGCAGCTACTGAGCAAGAGTCTCAGGTGGGCAGATCCACACATGGACCATGCTCAGGAAAAACCCCAGTGGGTCCCTGTGAGAGCTTTGCAGTCTGGCTCAATGAAGTCTCTCAGTGCCATCTACACCCTGCACAGGGCTCCTCAAATTAGCCCTGGGTTCTGAAACAAGCAGACCCCAAAGAACCTGCCACACAGAAACATCAGATTTTTATACTTTATCGTGTTGCCCATGAAAGCTCAAGATTTAGGCTTGAGCAGAAATTCATTGTGATGGAATAGAACTGCAAGATTTTTTCCTCACAGGAGAATGAAACAAGATTTTGCTTTATATTTCTATTTTTTTATGAAACACAAGCAGAGGAACACAGTCAGCAACAGGCAGTGTCCCCTACAACTACTCTACATAGGAACTCAAGGTGGCATGTTGTACTGTGTATGGTTTTTAACTCCTCTAGGTGCAGATGAAACCCCACCTACTCCATCATCTCATACCCCTCCATTCCTGATGAGAGCTGCTGCATGCCACATGCAGAGTTCTCCTAAAATATCCTCAAAAAAAAAAAGTCACAAGTAATTTTGGTTTTTTATGTTGGGTAGGAAGCAGGAAATTTGGATAGTCCCTATCAGAGCTGGTTTTAGAGACCAACCACCAGGAAAAATTCCTTGTTGAGGAACTGGTGGATTGTGTGATGCTGCAAGGCAGGATGACCCAGCACCCACACCTCTGCTCAGAGCCCGTGTGCATCAGCCTTCTCCATCTCAAAATGCTGAATTAGCTTTCCCAATTAACTCCATGGAGTTTCCCCCACCCTGGCAGGTGCACAGAGGGAGCCAGGGGCTTCCATGTACCCAAGCAGCTGCTATTTGGTGTCACTGGGGTCCTGTTTGTCCTCTTTCCTTTTGTTCCTTCTGAAGTCATCCTCACTGGGATGATCATGCTGGACCTGCTCCCCAGAGTGAACATCAGCAAAATATCCTGGCTGAGCTGCTGTAGGAAGAGAGGTGATCTGCTCAGGAGCAGATAGGAGGATTAAATGAGTAAGAATTAAAATTAATTGCTGAGATTTTGGGAGGCAGAGCTGGCTGAGATGAGAAGGGACTAAGGAAGAGATATGGGAATCTCCCTGAATTGGCCATCAGGCTCTAGGCTCCCCAAAAGCCATACATGGATGCCACATATTCATTATCATGCAGGGTTCAATATTTCTTTGTTCTGTCAAGATGTGTTAGGCACATTTTGAGCTGCTTTCATGCCACTGCTGCCATTTTTCTTCACAGAAATTCGGAGAATCTTCCTTGGGGCTCACACACAATAGGATACAGGAGAAAAGCAGCTCAGCTGAGATGGCTGTGATGGGATAAAGCTCTCCAGCTAAGCTTCCTGCACTGGGCTAAAGGGAAATCTTCTTCACCTCAAGGATTAGGGCTATCATTCACAGAAAGGAGGCTCCTGACAATGCATAACACTGCCCTTGCTGTGATCTGAGGATGGACATTTCACCTAGTTATGAACAGACCCTCTGGTCACTGGGCTGGTTTTTCCTTTTAAAAACAGGAAAAGGTACCTTTATTAAAATTAAAATTGGTAATTCTTCGAAAAAAACCGTAACAATTAAAGTTTTGTCCTTAGGAGCGTCGTCTCTGATGCATTATAGTAAATGTGTAAATTTGTTTTGATGTGCTTTTATTCATTTAAACATTGTAATTGCATGACAAGATGAAATGGTCTAAACTGTCAGATCTCCTGCCAGATTTTCCTCTCTCTTCTTTTCAACAGATTTTCCTTTTCCCTTTTCCTCATGATATTTAAAAATATCGCATACAATTCAGAGAATAATGAGAATGTGTTCCTTTTACTTTTGCTTCAGCAGTAAAATAGAGCATCACTAGGACTAAAATAATAAACCACCGTCTTTACAGCATACTTAGCCTACAGAAGTAAGCAGCTTTGCTATTAGAAATCCAGTTGTTCACCAGAATAAATACAGGGTTTGTCTTATACTTGTAAAATTTGATCAGAATTTCCTTCTTTTTATTCCAAAAAGAAAACAATTTCTCGTTTCCCTAGAGCATCCCCTACAGATATTATAAAATTTAATTGATTCCATGTTTATTATTTGGCAATAAAAGCAGTTTGTTCCCTGTATTGTAAAGATGTAATTAATACTAATTAATCCAATGGGTTTAAGTTCTTATGAATTACCACACTATATATTTGGCATCTTCAAGTTTTTCCTAAATATATCTTAATATATTAATTCCTTTACCAGAAAGCCTCACCTACCAGTAGCATCCAACTGTACTGTTTTCCTAATATTTAATTAAGGATATTTTACACAGTTTTTTTTACTGATCAGTGGATTCCTCAGCATGTAACAAGCATCACAAAACCAGAATTATTAGCAGCTTTTTACTTCCAGCTTATTGCAATTAAAGCTTTAAATTTTATTAGTATGGTGATTTCTGCGTACTGGTACTCTTAGAAATAGAATTTGGTTAAGCCTTAAAAGAGTTTTGACTATTTTTTTCACAATTATTTAATTGACCAGATTCATTAATGACAAATGAAGAAATAAGGGACCACATAGTTGGACTCAACCTTAAAGTTTTTTTCCAACCTAAATGATTGTATGATTCTAAAAGTAAGAAAACAAGTAAGTTAGATAAAGTAAGAAAAGATACAGATGACAAAACTTCAGGCTACATTAAAAAAAAAAGCAAAACCAAAAATAAATGCTACAAGGATTCCTACTGTGCCAAATTTATCACATTGCAACTTTTACATTGGTTTGATTGTTTCTTGCCATGTGTGGCTGCAATAATATCATTTATGACTGCATTAAGGTCTCTAATTAATTAATCTGCTTGATTCCTACAGTCACCAGCTTACAGAAGGGAAACACAACCAGGGTACTTAATTGTCTGGCCAAAACATAAAGTAGAGAAAGCAAACTTGGGTTTCTTAGCACTGCTCCCCAGGTTCTCTTTCCCACCTCCAGGGTGCCAGATTATCCTTGTCTCTTTAGATTTCCTGCTCAGACCTGCTTGGAGGAAACTGAGAAAGCAAGGCAGGCTGTGAATATTTATTTCCATAAGTGGTTTTGTAGGAACCCTGAGTAAAACTGTGAATGCTCAATGCACTGAGCATCAGTCTGGCAGTCCACAGCACCCTAACAGAAAAAAAAAAAGTAATTTTTGGCACTTGGGTTAATCCTATCAGGCATTCAAATAACAAAAAAAATGTTATTATCTAGAATACAAAAAGTGCCAACACTAAATAAGTGCTTTGGAAAGACATAAATGTGCATGAAAGCTGCAGTTACATGTAGTCAATAATCCTATTAGACAAACTCTCTGCTGTCTCTTCTAGAGAAACAGGATGGCTCCCACCTTCAGTAAAGCACTCAGAGAAAAAACACCTTTATTCTGGTAGACAGGACAGCCTGTATTTATGGGCTTAGATAAAATTAAACATCATATTATTGTCATATGTGTGTGTATATATATATGTATACACATATACATCATGGGATGTACCCCAAAAGGGGAATTATGAAGAGAGCAACAGAGCTTTTGTCAATTATGTCATAAAGAAATACAGAAAAAAAGGGGGCAATTAATATAAAATCCAGTAGATAATACATGGAACAAGATAGTTACTATTCCTATGAAGACTGGAGTAAGTAAAGGAATGAAGGAGAAAATAATATTTATTAAAGGACAGAATGGGAAAATAAATAGGACTGGTAGCACCTCATGAATATGAAATTCTGCACAAGGAAACCTGGTGTTTGAAAGTGTCATGGGCTCTCTAGGGCATGATTAGGTTATGAAATGACCACTTAAAACCAAAATTTTAAAGCTTGTACAACGTGAAGATGCTAGGAAAAGAAAATATTTCACATATATTTTCCAAGAATCTCTGATTTGAAGGTTGGCAGTAAGGATGGCAAGGCAAGACATTTGTTTGTTTATTTGATCATAAATGAAGAGGAAAAGACCCAGCACCAAGAGTGACACAATTTTAGGCACACTCAGCATACAGAATGGAAAGCAGTAGCAAACCCGAGGTTCTACATTCACAAAATGACCAAAAAAGGAAAAATTTAAAAGCTGAGAAAATGAGATTGCAATAAAGAAATTAACAGGCTTATTCTAATGACCAGCAACATTTTAGATTTAACCACTGATGCAAATCACGGACTGGTTTAAATCAGTAGCTCACTACAGTTATATTTTTGCACTCACTAAAACCTTGATCCCTAAACTCAACCATCTAGAGGACAGCTACAATCCAGTCACTGGGGAGAATTAAATCTTGAAAAATATTACTGATATATCTGAGAGTTGTAAGCTGACCTGAAAGTGCTGACTAAAGAAATTCAAAGTTGTTACCTGAAGCACAAGAAGCATAATAAAAGCTGAGCTATGACATTAATGGTCAGGGTCTATAATTTTGCCATTCATTCTGCATTTTTGGAGATAAACAGTAATGTTCCACAGTTCTTCAGAATACGCATGGAAAATGGGAAAACTTCTGTTGGTGATGCATGGAGAATTAATGAAGCCAGATAGTTACTAATCTGCTTTATTTGTTTTGAGGCAGTTGAGGAACACATATGTCACTCTAACAGGCTCTCTGACACAAAAATCCATTTCATGAGATGGTCATCATCTGAACCACGTCCATCCTTCAACAAAAGGATACAAACCAACAACAGCTGACAAAATCTTTAAAGATTTGAGTTTTATTACCCGAATAAAAATCTGACACCCCTTTGGTTTGGCTGGGGGATGGGTTTATTTTATCTCAGTCCCTCCCACCAAACCAGTTCCATGATGGGGATTCATCCTGAGCTGACAGACCTCTGGCTGCAAGGGCAGCAGCTGCTTCTGCATGTCAGCAAAGCTCCAAATGAGATTCCCCCTTTATTTATACAGAAAATTGAGGGCAGTGGAAGATGTTCTAATGGCTCAAGCTCCACTTGGAAATATGAGGGGGGGAAAAAGCAGGAATCCTTCACTGGCACTTCAGGAAAGTGTTTTATTTTGTTCTGATAGGAAATATTAACATAATGAGTGGCTGAACATGACTACAGCAAGGAGGCAGGCTTGAAGTTTTCTCCACGAAGTAGAGAGCCTGAAAGGGAGCATCTCTCTGTGTCCTCTCTCAGAGCAAGGCAACTCATCTGCATCCTTCCCCTCTAACCTCCTGACAAGCTTCCCTAATTATCTCCACCTAACACTAATTGGTGCTCACTCCCTGCCCTTTGTTCAGGTTTGCTCAGTAGTTCTCAGATCTGCAGCTGACAGATGAACAGCACGATCACGTAAGCTGCAGTTTCTTAGGAAACCAATCTAAAAATGAACATCGAGCCTTTGCAGATATTTCAACCACGGTGTTACAGTTCAGGATCTGTGCTCGAGAAGGGTGAACGTGTGTGACAAAGGAAAACAAGCATTCAAGTCCTTAGAGAAGCTGGGGTCTCATCTGTGTGCCCATGGCCTGGCCTCTGTAATTGATAGGTGCAGAACACCAGGCATGCTGTGGGGAATTTAAAATTCAACAGCTAAAGGAAGGGACCACAGTGCACTGAGATATATATATATATACATACATATATATAAAATATTGGAGCCAGCAGGAGGCAAGCTGCTTCCCAGTCATATTTTACCCTAAAATACTCTGTGAAGAACGGAGGGATTAGTCTTGGGTTTAGAGACTTGTTCAAAGAGTAAAGAAGGGTGTAAAATATGGACAGATGGGAGGTTACAAGCAGTTGAAAATCTTGCAGTTTTATGAAAGCTATTACGATCTTCAAGGTCTTACTCAGAATCTCAAGGAGCTGGGTGACTTTTTAAATTTTTCTCTTTTTTTTAAAGTGGATTTTTTTATCCACTTCTTTTATTTGTACCCCAATAAGTGGAAATATAAATGTATAATCAAAAAATGAACACTCACAGAAAGAAGTTTCTAGTTCTTCTAAACTTCATTTTCCCCTGTTCTTACAAATTGATTTTAAAATTATTTTCATGACACGGAATGTTTGGTTTCTTCCTTTTCTTTTTCTGGTTAAAACTGTATATTATATTAGAACTGTATGATTAAGGAACAGCACTAATTTGTTGTGTAATATACAAAACAATAAATGGGTTTGGAAGATAGTTAAATTATGGAAATAGAGTTAAGGCATTCGATAACCAAAAAGAATATTGTATTTATTCCAAGCAGTTCTATTCCAAACCATTAACATTTTTGCCATTGTATATGATCAGATAAAACCAGAAAAACCTGCAATGACTGAAGATAATAAAGGTGTTGTATCCCTAAGTTACATGGCAGAAAGAAGTTCCATAACCAAAGACTTTTCATTGTTTTCCTGTGAATTACTATGAAGAAATATTTTAACTTAAGAATTTGAAAAGTGTAAAGATTTCTGAAGAAAAAGCAACTTCATTATACATGAAAAAAAAATATTTCTATATATCTTTTAAATTTTTTATTTCAATATTTATGTTTTAAAATGAGACACTCAATGTTGAGCCCTCACATTTCACCTTAGAGCCAATGTTAACAGCTGTGCTGTGATTCACCAAAATGAAGAATCAGTGATACAAAAACAGACAATACCACTAATTCTAGCTGTAACAGCAGAAAAAACTGATTTTGTAAAGCACCAGAGAACTTTTTTGAAATAAAAGAAGCAGCACTAAGGGAAAAAAAAGGCAACAGGCATTTCCCTGAACAAGGCTGACCATACTCCTGCTCAATCTATAATATATCCATTTCAAGTACTATCATGTAGCACATTCTCTTAGCTACTTTTTAAAAAAAAATCTCTTAGTGGATTTTGTTAAATCAGGAAGAGCTATGTATAACTCGAGTTTATCATCCTGTGCTAGGTTTTTTCTTGTAATTGAGGCTTTTTTTCACTTTTTGACAAAATTCATAAATATTAAGGTTCGCCTTAGACTATTTCAATCTTGCTTCAATTACCATCATCTGTTAATACAGCATGTGTGACATGACAAGAATATCACTCCCTGAAAGTTGCTCTCTCTCAGTCAATTTTGCAGTTGTCTCTGGCAAATTATTGCATTAAGTGCATTTCCCACCATTCCAACAGAAGACCAACAAAAGCTGATGGGCACCAAGAGGACCCATTTGGAAAACCACACTGTGCCCAAATTTGTGCCCAAGTGCTTTAAACCAGGCTCACGCCTTTCAAATCCATCCACACACACTCCTGACACACCCAAAGCACTACAGGTCCTCCCAATTACTTATTCATTTATTATTAATTATATAAAATAATAATTCCATTACATATATTAATAAGTTAGTGTATATATATTATATATATTTATATTATGAATATTGATTAATTATTTATTTAGCTATTTTGGGAGGAAAAACATTGTGTGGCACATAAATAATGCAAAATACAGCATTTCAGCACAGTGATCTCCCCTTGCTGCATCAAGGCATGCTCTGAGATAAAGCCAGAGCTGACTCAGGAGAAACAGGTGATTAAACTTCAGTCTCACTGCTCACTAGTTTTACATCCAAAATGCTAATTGTTTCAAAAAGGAGGTGGGTATAGCAAAATCTAAAGAAAAGAGTGAAGGTATAGATGGCATAAATACCTTAACTTCACAGTCGTGGCACTTTTATGGTTCAGCATTTTTATGGTTCAGACTGTTTCCTGGGAAACATGTTTGAAAAAAATACTCAAGAGCAATTAGGTCCACAGATTTATGTATGTTTAGAAATGCCCTGTCAAGGAGGAAGATAAGGTATTTGAAGTACTGACAGGTTCTAGCACTCAGACAGAATGGGGACGGATAAAGGCATGAAAATTTGCTGAAGTCTTTTAAAATAAAGTAATTCCTCACACAGTAGTATTAATGTGCTACTGCTGTTAGTCTGCATTGTCAGCAAACACCTTAATGAGGAGGTCACAGACAAGCTGCTTTATTCTATAGGTGCCATTAAGCCTATTAAATTTATTTCCACCTTATTGACACAATTTTGCATTTGAGAGCAGCTACCGGTGGCGTGAAGCCACTGAAAAATTATTAACATTTAAACAAAAGTCTAATTTCACAGGAAGCCAAAGGTTCTGAGGGTCAGAATTGGTGCTAGCAGGGAGGCACATATGCAGTAGTAATTTTTCCATGGAAAAATAAAACCTTTTTCTGTCTGTGAGGTGAGAGGATGCAGGTCTAGAAACAGGCTGATGTGCTGTGCTTGCAGCTCCACACACTCAGGTGATCAGAGCTGTGAGCAGCAGAAAACCAAGGCTGGATCCACAGAAATGCTCCCCACACCTTCCTGGGGTGCCAAGAAAAATCAGGGCGCAGTGCTGGCCTCACCAAAATTTGTTTGGTTGAAGATGGCACAACTACAAGGTCAACACAGAAGCTGCAAAAACTTGATGAGGCAGAAAACATAGAGAGAAAATCTTCTTGTGCCACAGCTGCAGCTAAGCACAATAAAATTCTCACATTTATATATTTATAATTTATAATTATCATTCTCTCCAATTTATATAACTCTTTAAATTTTATTGTCTTAAAATTGGCAATATCAAGTCTGAAATGCTCTCATGGGAGATTCAAACAAAAATCTATTGACATTTGCAGAGATCTTAACTGAAAATAAATTGTTTCTGGGACTGTACAAGTTGTTTCTTTTCTTAAAATAAAAAAACTAAAAAACTTCAAAACACTAAGACAAAACCAAAATTGCTTGACCAACCAAGATTATTTTCATTCTGTGTTCCTCTGGGCTTCCCACTGTAATTCAGAAAGAATGTGTGCATTGGATAAAGAAGGGAAGAACAAGCCAGCTTCCAAAGTAACAGAGAAATGTTGATTTTGGAGCATCAGCACTGTAGGCAGAGGCTGATATGTGACTGTGATTCAGGATATTTGTTTGGGGGGATCCTGCCTATCAAGACTCCAAGTCAGTTCCCTCTACAAAGTTGGGAAATTGCTGTTTGCCAGTGTAATTCTCATTAATGTGACACAAATCTAGCAGCTCACTGCTTTAGCAGAACCAGAATTGCCCCTAACTCTCACAGGGCCCTCATCTTCCTAAATTTTGTTCTAGATACAATTCTAGAACATAAATTTTGCCCTAGAAGCCAAATTGTTTTAGTTTCTCTTCTATCCCACATTAAATCTTTGGATTCTTAGTGTTGGTCCTATAGGGTGGGTGTGACATTTTTTATTCATATTCTTTCTGTTGGTCATTTCAATGCATGAAATAGACTTTTTACCCTCATCATAATAAAAATCAGTCTAATAAAATAAAAAATATATTTAGGAAGAAAATCGGAACGTGTTTGAAGCATCAATTTTTAAAATGAAATATTTATGTTCTTAATTTGAAGAGTGTGGGTTTGTTTGAAATCACTAATCCTGTATGTTGCTCCATCACACACTAGTGATGGTGCACTTTCAGATGCTCCTTTGAGAACCATATAAAGTACAATGTAATAATAAAACTGTGGAAATTAAAAAAGAAAAAAAAAAACAGAAAAAGCAATCTATTTTACCAATATGAAATATGTGAATAACTTAGGATGAATGAGTACAAGCACCAAAGATTTCACATACAGCCTTTCAACAAACCACTTTATCTGTGCCCCAATTCTTCATATCTACACTGGGATAAGAGCATGTCCTGGCCTCCAACACGTACCATAAGATAAAGAACATTTTGAACTGAATCTTCAGGAAACAGCAGAGGTCATCAAATAAATCCTGCAGGTAATGTATGGCTGCTAAAAGAAACCAAGCACTTAATGAGACAGGCTGGGGTTTCTCTCTCCTCTAAGTCCTAAGTAATTACAGGGGGGCAAGAGCAGAGCCATATCCAAGAGCTATGGTGTGCTGTGATGCAAATAAAACAATTAGGAGCCTAGGAATTAATAAAGCCTTCATTTGTGTCACATCTGAAATATCTAACCAATATAACTGGCTTTAATTTGACATTTCTTCCTAGGGCATACGACAGGAATTTAATTAAATCAATACATTTCTCCTCAATGTTAAGTATCCCTTTTTTTTCATGTCTATACTTGCATCTTGACCATTATTAAACTCAGTAACTCAAGTCAAGTAAATGTGAAAACTTAAAGCAAAAGAATATGATAAGCAGAAAATTACGTAAAAGGTTGGGTTTTTTCTATTTTTAAACACTACTTTTATTTTGGAGGAGAAAACTTTAACAGCTCAAACTTCTAGAGTTGTTTACTAAGAAGGATGATATTAGGGAATAAAAAGTTATGGAAATAATATGATTAATTCACTGGAAGTTTTCTGATAAACATTTCATCTTGTTTGCAAAATTTACAGGAGAAATTTTGGGAAATGTGTATAAGAAAACCCAAACTGCCACCAGGTGAACGTTTAGACGGACATCCTGGAAATTTTATCTGAATTTAGCACAAGAAATTGTCCTACATGACTGTGAAAGTGCCTTCTTTACGGGACAAATGTCCCTTGAAACAGTTATTTTTTTATAAATACATCTGAAGAGAGAAACACTTTAATACTGAGAAGATCCTGGTTTAATTCTGTGGATGAAATAGTGAGTGTGAGTCAACACCCAAAGACCAACATCCACAAAACTCACTGCAACACACCACAATTATCATTTGATGCTCCAGCTCTGTATAAGCAGAGTCCCAGAAAAAGAGGAAAAGAAAGGGATTCCTTACTTGGAATATAAAGAAACAAAATGGGCTTCTTGCTGCTGCTCTATAGGAAAGTAGAAAATTTCATTGGAATGGGAATAAATAAATAAAATTAAAAATAAAAAAAAAAGCTGGAGTATTAAACCCTCTCAAGTAGAAAATGGAAGGTATGGATGCAAAAGCTGGTGGTTCCCTTCCACCAGCAACCAAACTAGCTGCAGAAAAGTTTATTATCAGGGCTTATATCAGACTGGATTAAGTCCTTGCAACACACTCTATTCCTGATTTGAGCATAATGCCTTTTTCTAATAATTTTATCTCTAAACTAACTTCATATACAAGCAGCTTCTAATAAAAATCTCCCACAGGTACAGTCCTTTTTCAGTGTGAAAAGGCTCAGTCTACCTATTCCTTAGCAACCAGTTTACCCGGGGTATAAGGCAGCACTGTTTCTAGAATCCAAACTGATTGCAGTGATCTGGGTCATTCCTGAGGAGAACTTACGATTTTTTTTTTGTCACTTACAAAATAACTTTTGAAGCATAAAGAAGAATGCTTTTTCTTTTCCTGTGTATTTCCACTTGGCCCAATCAGCTTTTTACTTCAAACGATGGGGAGTTGTATGGTTTTCGGGGTTTTTTTGTTTGGTTGGTTTTTTGTTGTTTTGGTTTTTTTGGTTTTTTGTTTTGTTTTGTGTTTATTGGTTGGTTGGTTGGTTTGTTTTGGTTTTCTTTTTTTGTTATTTTATATATTTTATACCTGTTAGCATTCAAAAAATCCTAAATCAAGGTGAAACAAATATAAAAGGCATTCTTCAGAAAAATATTCTGCATTCATCACCATTTAAATAGATCAGGTGAACCAATCCACCTCAATAAGAGCAGGATTAGGAAAATAACCAGGCTGAATTATGCTTTTAACTTAAAAAGTGATCGCTGTGTTTACCTCCAGAGAGCATTCAGAGATAAATGGCTGCTATTAAAGTGATCATCTCATCAACACATGGCAGCCTTTCTCTCCTCACACACTGTGAAGAAAATAGAATTATCCTTCTTTTTGGAGCCCATCTCATTTCCTCATGCCTCACAAACTGGGAGAAATGAAGGCAGCAGCATCAAGTGTGAGCTATCAAGGAAAGGACAGGTCAAAATATTTTCATTGACATTTGCAGATGAGCAGAATTTCTAATAGGACTTTAATTAATTCCCACAGAACCTCCTTTTTCTCCTCAAATGGTGATGGAGTGGTTTGCCTCTTGCCTTAAACACACTGGAATGATCCACCTCTGCTTCCCTCCTGCGTGGGGTATCAACAGGAGCAGCACACATTTCCTTTCTAGAAGATGGAAAGCACTTGGCAGTGTTTTAGGAGGCTTTGCAGAAGCACAGGCAGCACTGGCTGTCCCAGGAGATCCCTGTCCTGCCTGGCACCCAGGGAATTCACAGAGCCCAGCCTGGAGGGAAGCAATGCCATGGAACCCCTGAGAGCCATGGAACCCCTGAGAGCCATGGAACCCCTGAGAGCCACGGAACCCATGAGAGCCATGGAATCCATGAGAGCCATGGAACCCCTGAGAGCCATGGAATCCATGAGAGCCATGGAATCCATGAGAGCCATGGAATCCCAACTGTTCTCTGCCTCAGACAAAAGTCAAGATGACTTTGTGTCCTCATACAAAAAATAAATAAGAAAATATACTCCACATTACCCTGTATGCTGTTTAACTAGGCAATATTGTCACTGACTCTTAGACAACAATTTCCCATGCAAATTAAACTTGCTCTTTCACCTCCTAATTGCAGTTTAGTCTCAAGCAACCCCAAAAGTCACGTAGAGTCAAAAACACCATTCAAAGGCAGTGGCCAAAGAAAAGACCCTTTGACTCAGCTTTTACTTAAAACTGGCACACAATGCTGCTCTTTCACAATTCAGTCTTAGAGATAACACACAATGGAGAGACACCAACGTGAAAAATACTTATTGATGGAGGTAATGAACTATTTCTGCAGAGCAACCAGGAAAATCTTTACCAATTTATTTGTCCCTAAATTGGTCCAAAATTTAATTTCCATTTTACTCCCTGATTTATAACATAATATGCAAGGCACTTAACTCTACACCAATAAAAACTCTATAGCCAACTTGTCTGAGTATTAGGAAATTTATTTTCTTAAATGTTTTAACATGCTCTGAAACCATTAGATGAACCTTGTGTGAACAGAAAATATTACCGGGTATCTCTGTGGGGAAAAAGAAAATATTTTAAAGATACCATCCAGGAATTATGTCATTAGTTAAATAAAAATGTATAAAAAATTATAATCCAGCCCTCCCCCTGCATTTTTATATGCTTCACCAACATGCACTAAATTAGTATATTTTAATTAATTCTCTCAACAGGATGAGAAGGAGGGGATGAAAAATATCTTTTTTTCAAAAAATATATAAAATCCAGGGGAGAAAAGTGGCTATCCCAAGGGAAAAACAGTGTCAAGTGCAGTGATGACTCAGTGAAGTCACCTAGTCCCAAACTGGATATCCCTTTATTTTTCTATATTTTAAAGCTTTTCTTCTTAATCCCTTAAAATAACTTAGGTCTACATGAGGTCAAATGGAAAAGCAGTGAGCTCATCTAAGAGGAAAACCACAGGTAGCCATCAGGACTCAAAACATCCACCAGAATTCAGCTTATCCCACACCAGCAGCAGGTAAGGAAAAGAAAAAAGATCTTCAGCTGTAACCATTGAGATATTGAGAATTTCTTGCTCCTCTCAGCCCCCTGTGTTAGGGCTGTGTTAGGTGGGCAAGACCCAACCTCTTCTGCTACTAAAAATTAAATTTTACAGGATCACAAAACTCTATCATCTACTTTAAATGACAAGATATTTTTGCTGCTTTATCAGCCAGACCTGGGGCACAGAGGTAAGAAAAGCCATTAATTTAACTGGTATTTGTTTGAGGGGGCTGGCGTTTGTGTTGCTATTTTTGTTTCTTTTTAAAGTCACCAGCACATGGGAAAAGTTAGAGGTTTTATTTGCCATCTGGACAGCCAAAAACTATTAGAAGTCTATAGGAATTGATATAATTTACTTGTAAATTTAACAATCTATTTTTTTCAGCATACACTTGCCAAAACAAACTGGAAGGGAAACAAAAGCTGCTGTTTCTGGAACAGATGTTATAAAGACATAAAGGCCAAAATAAAAACTGACAAGGGATTTACAGGCTAGTTTTTTTATACCTTCCACAGAAAAAAAAACAAACGGGGTGAAAATTTTTCTCAGGTAACATTATGGATGAATTTATGGATGGTTTGCAACTGAATTCTTTCACCTCATTTGAACATCTGTTTAAAGAAAAGGATATATACCTTTCAAACTCTGGAAAGTTCTACAGTTAAGTACAGAAGAATTGGCCAAATAATGGGACACACTTGGGGAGAGGCTGAATTGTAGGGTGCTCTTTGAGACAACCCTAGAATACAACTCCAGAGGGAGTTCATGTATGCTTTCTAAAATGCTTTCAGTGCAAATATAGGAAGATTAGAAAAAGAAAGGAGATGCAAAGGTGGGAATGAACAGATAAAGAACTAATTTCCTCTAGTTTGCACAACAAAAACATACGAAAGGCAATGCCATTGTCAAAAACATTCACAAGTGAGTGATCAAATTCACTTATCATTCAAATTATCTTAATGATTTACTGTGAATATAATCCCAGCCCTTGTCTCCAGTGGAGTTCCAGTGAGGTGCTCAAGGCACTTAGTGCAGCTCTGTCAGAGCCTTTGACAGGAGGGGCACAGTGATGGGCTTGGGTCAGGGGGATGCAGCTGTGCAGTGCCATAAAAAGCCATAAAAAGCCATAAAAAGCCATAAAAAGTCATCCAACACCATAAAGACCGTGGGATCAACACAAGGAACACAGCAGAGAGTGAGCAGGGCCTCCAGGGTACTGATGGTGACACTGGAGGAGCATGTTCAGGACAAACTGCCCCCTTAGAAGATTATTCTACAGCTCTGACAAGAGTGACACACATCCTGTCACACCGCTGAGCGCAGGTAATCAGCTAATTATCTGTTCTACATAATGAGCCAGGGACGTGCTTTCAGCCAAGGAAAAGTGATAAAAAGGAGGAGTAACATTTGCCAGAAGCCTGGGGCTGAGTGCTCCTAACACACAAGGCAGACCAGATGTGTCAGAACACGAGTCAAGGAGAGAAGAGCAGCATCACCGAGCTCAGAGCACTCAGCTGCCACTGCCCTGGAGCTCTGGGAGCACTCAGGAAGGGACCTGCAGTGACAAACTCAAGCACTGATGCAAGCGAGTGGTTGCTTTGATGGCAAAGGATTACTGTCTTGAAGGTTAATTAGCCCTGCATAAGCTCACAGCATCCTTGCAAGTCCCCCCAAAGTGCCTGCCCCTTCTCCCAAAAGTCTCAAGCTCTCCTCTTTTCCCTGAGTTCCAGGCAAAGTTCTCTGCTCAGCCAGGCTGGTGGTGCCCAGCAGCTCATCTTCCAGCACAGGGGATGGTCTGCTCTTGTGCCTTTTGAGATCTCCTTCTTGAAGAATATCCAGCCTGCCTGGGCTCCTTTGCCCTTCAGGAATGCCTCCCAAAGGACTCTTCTAACCAATCTCCTAAACAGGCCAAGGTCTGTCCTTCACAAGTCCAAGGCTGCTGACACCCCTCCCAACTCCAAATTTCATCATCACCACTCCCAAGACAATCTCCAACAAAATCAAATCACAGAATGCCTTTATAGCACACCAGACTTCTGGGGAAAAGGGCTTTTCTCTTGGAAGACATCAAGTATTACAGACATTAGAACCATCATTAAAACAAAAATTAAACATAAGCTAGAATATCCCAAAGCTTTTCATTACAGTTCTGAGGGTTATCAAATTGTTAATTACTTCAGTAATCTCAGGGCAGACAAAAAAGTGGCCCAGAAGCAGCATTGACTGAGAGATCTCACACTCAGTAACAATCGAAACTGGTGAATACTGATATTTTTCTGAATGTCTGGGAACATTGTGATGTTGGAGTCACAACAATATTAATAAAGAGATAATAGATAAAATAAATCTGGCTGCAATTTCTCCTGATAATAACTATTCTGTCATTAATACCATACTTCTTTTACAAATTCTATCTAGCTTGGTGGGTAATAAATATGAGCCTTACTGACAAGAACAGCTTTGCAATTATGCTGCTGCATGTATTTTATATATTTTATACCTGTTAGCATTCAATTACAAAATAGAAGTATCCTCTGTCTTCCTTGGCACCCTGTGAAAATTTCTTTTGCCATTTATAACATTCTCTTTTTCTCTCTTAGAAGAGAGTGTTGGAGAAAAGCAATGAGGAACTACAGTGAGTAAGGGAAACACACACCATTCTGCAAGCCTGGATTTCTAAACATAAAATTTGGGGTTTGTTTCATGATTGAACACCTCTTTTCAAATGCAATTTATGCTTGTACACTGAAAATCAGGTTATTTCATATCCTTGCATATTCATATTCTTCACTGCTACTTGAACAAAAATATATATATATATTAAAAAAAAAAATATATATATATATAATGTGATCTTTGACATTTTAATTAAAACCTATTAAAAAGTCTATAGCAAGCAATAAAGTCTAAATTTTCTCCCTAATTTTAACCTGCATTGCAACTGTGCCATGAATTCATATAACCATGCATAAAAATCTCTCACAGAGAAGAGCATGGGCTGAGCCAAAAATTCTGGGCCTGACACCTAATTAAGATATACTTTCCCCTGATGAAGAAAGTTTTTCATCTCTTACTGTGTGTTACAGTGGTTCAGGCCTATATTTAAAGAACCATTAAAAATGTACCTGAAGGCAAAGTCAATCTTTATATTTGACAGCTTTTTTGCAGTAAGTAGCAAAGTGAATATTTTATTGCTTTATGATCTAATGACCATTCTGGTTAATCTTAATGGAGTAAAGATGAGCAGGAAAATATGCTTAGGGGATATACTAATACATCAATTATGGAGAGTGGGAAAGTACTCTAAAAAAGTACCAGTAATCTATTGTAAATGAATATCTCAATAAGCACTCCTAGCCACAGGAAGAGCTGAAAGAGATGCATTAAAAATCTACTCAGATTCTGCTCATTACAGATATGTTCTTCTCAGCTCTTAAGTAATGCAGCAATCACATAATTAACTTTTGAAAAGAGAAGCATTTAAAACAACTCATATCTATGGAACACTGCAGGCTTTCTCCTTATTTTGTTCAGTGAAAATGAACTTTTCCATCTGCTTTCCTTAGCACTGTTGCAAAAGGACTGAGACAGAGTGGAATTTCTCCTGAAGGTTCTGCAAAAGTATAAACACGATTCCATGGAACAGACACCATTTTTTTGGTTAAAGACCAGGCAAAGAAAGATTCATAAACTCTGACCCTGCTTAACTGAAAACACACTACCCATATTGAAGAGGATACTTGTCTCCCCTGGAATTTTACCCTGAAATGAGGAAATTCATTTTACCTGGGAAGGTTTTAGCTTCTTCAGTAATTTTGGCTTAGACCTCTGTCCTGTCAGGTGACATGAGATGACACAGCCCAAAAGATCTGTACATCCCAAACCCACACCCCAGCTGCAAGGAAAAAGTTTACAGAACTCCTCAAGTGAAATCACAGGGCCTGCTGTGAAAATGTGAAGAACTGATTGAAGTGATTAAAGTGATGAGGAGCCTCTCAGCTCAGTCTAAAGAGCACTGAGTCTAAAGATGCCACGTGCAGGAATTTGGGGAAAGATGCCTCTGCTCAGGAGCTCTCAGGACAGAGAACTCTGCATTCTTATCTTCATAGAATGGCTTCAGTTAGGAAGGATATTAAAGATCATCTCATTGCCATGGGCAGAGACTCCTTCCACTATCCCAGGCTGCTCAGAGCCCCATCCAACCTGGCTTTAAAAAACACTTCCAGGGATGGGGCAGCCACAGCTTCTCTGGGCACCCTGTGCCAGGGCCTCCCCACCCTCACAACAGAGAATTTTTTCCTAATATCCAATCCAAACCTACTTTCTTCCACTTTGAAGCCATTGTCCCTTTTCCTGTCATTAAAAGTCCTTGTAAATAGTTTCTCCCCCTCTTTCTCCAACTCTGAATTTGCCTACAAAAGCCCTGAATAAATCACTCCCAACTGAATGAAGAAACAGGAACATCATTGACATGAATGTGATGTGCACTAATTCTGCCCAACATTTTATAGAGAGAGAAAAAGAAACAGGAAATATCAAAAGTGGCAGTTGACAGATAATTTACTGACAGGTTTTCTAATCTTATGAATAGGTGTCTACCGTGGGTAGAGTTCTTTGCCTATATAACTCAAGTGAAACCTTTTTATTTGACTAATAACATAGCAAACCTTAATTTTAGGGAGCGATTATTAAAGTGAATTTATATGGGATGTAGAAAAATTGCATTTCCATTTGCAAAATGAAAAAGCCTCCGTACTACAATTCTAAGAACGTCTGTGTGTGGGATTCAAATTCCTATACATTAAAAAAAAATCAGTTTTCACTTTTCCATCAACACAAGCTGTTTCCTGAGTATTTCAGCACAAAGTCTTGTCATACAGCTTAAATAACCAAGAGATTTAATTTCTTTGCAGCATTATGGATTTTTTTAACCCAAGGAGAAATGAAGATATAGAAATAAACCTCAATAATAATTGAGGCAAATAATTTTTTTAAATTCCTGGATGCCTTTTTTAATCTAAAGACTGGGGAGATGTGTGCATCTTGGGTTTGAGAAAGCAAACTTTTCAAGGCTGTATATTTATTTATCAATGAGAAGTGACTAATAAAAGTGGAAGAGCTAGTGATGCACAAGCAGACTGTAGACAGTGGATCTGGTTGCATTTGTATGTCTAGCTACAGACTTTTGATGTAGCTTACATGGGTAAGAAAATTATTATGAACAGTTTCCTCATGCCTAAACATTCAGCTATGTATATTAAATGGACATGTAGGTCTTTGTCTATTTTACATATTTATACACACACACATAATCTGTTTTGTGTTCCTTGCTTCTAGCTGATGATGACAAAGATCTATTTCTTCCTTTGGTTTTATTTTGAAAGCACAAGTCACATCATGAAGTTTTCAGCAGAATTCACCACACACAGCTTTGGTGGAACAAAAGCAAAAAAATTCACGTGTTCTGAAAATTGCTGTGAGAAACTAAAGCCGTGAGCATGGACCAACAGCAATGATACAGCTGAGTATTTAAACTGAATTAATTGTTTTGGAAGAACACTAAAATGCTGTGGTTTTGATGGTTTTGGACACAGTGCACTGCAAAGGGTCAGTGGATAAGAGTCAGATTGGATTAGAAGTACAAGGGTTTGCCTTCCCCCTTCTGCAAACCCATGACTGCCCATTCTCCCTGTCTTCATTCCTCTTACCCTCACAGAAAATTTGCACTTCTGGTTAAGGTATGCTGAAAATTTAATTCTTCAAGAAATCATCTATCCTCTTCCCCTATCCCTCTACTCTCAACTAATATAGGAATATATACCCAAACAAGAGCACTAAAATCCCAACTCATACCATTCAACTTTAAACCATCCTAAGGCACAAATGCACTCAATTGTTCTGAACTCTTGCTTGCTTTAGAGGTGCATCTGTCAGACATGCAATAAACAATCCCCAAACCTGCAAATTATATCAACAATTGATCTGGCTTGTGAATTAAAATAACCAATGACTGTGTAGCCCAAGTGTTCTTTCAGTCTATAATTTAAAAATTCTTAATAAACTCTTTCTTCTTTCCATATTTCAACAAAATTCAAAAATGAAATTTTTAAATTTCATTTTTAAAGAGTTGGATGCACTAAAAGTACTGAAAGTATTCAAAATTTCAGTTATAAAAGAAGGAGGGAATCATTGCATCCTCAACATCTAAATTAGTATTGCCAACTTACAGGGGTATATAGCACAGATAACAATTTTAAGATACATTCCATTTCTGTGTATAGACTAATTTATGCAGTCTCTTAGCTAACTTTTTTGTCCTTTCCTAAGACTGAGGAGTATTTTATAGACTTCCTCTATTGCTAAGGTCCAAGGTGTTTAAACACCCCTGAGACAACTCCAGATACAGTGGTGGCCTCTTGTCACTCAAAAAGAAATTAAACATTTGAGGTACTCAGTGTTTATCCAGGCAAAGCATCAGCTTCCTTGTTGTGGTACAGCCTAATATCTCCCTTAAATTTCTAGATTTTTACTTGAAAACAAATTTCCTATGGAATATTTCTAGCTATGAATATACCTACTTTTGAGCCTGACATTTTGTATCTGCTGAAACACTGGCATCAAATAGTGATGAATGTCAATGCAAGTAACAACTTCCACAGGACCCTCTCTTGTCTCCTTTCCAGTAACTTCTGGCTTTTTTTTTCCTGCATGGCTTTTTTTCCCACAGAATGTTCCTGGAAGAGCAGAATACACCCCATGCTCTAAGTGAGGGCATTTATTTAAAGATATCACTGATATAATAATGTGAGTTTCAAGGAGAGAGCTGACTGAGGGAGAATCCAGAAACATCATCATAAAAGGAACCTAGAGAGTTTGTAACCAGCAGTTAATTACAAAATCAGATCTTTTCATCTGAGCCCTGAGTTAACCCCTGAAGCTGTTTCAGGTTGCAGCAGATATTCCAGTCCCTGAATTCATGCATGTGTAATTTTCCATCCATATTTGACTGGTGAGCTTCAAGGAAACAAACACACAATCTGCAAGCATGTCATTCTTTCCTGAGCTAAAGACTAGTCAGCAACATTAACCTCCCCTCCCACTAAAAGTAAGTATTGCTGCTTCTGGTCTTGACTGACAGAAACTACAACACATTAGAGTCCTTTTGGATGCAGGCTAGCAAAGCAATCTAGGAAAACAAAGTTAAAACTTCATTTAAAGACTTATTAATGTCCTCCTTATTCTGTGTCTTGAACCAGTTGATCCATTACATATTAATTCAGATGTAGCATAATACCTGAACATTTCTATTCTCTGAGCATTAAATGCAGTAAATAAATTTCAAATCAGTCTCCGTGATCTAGATATGTAACTGAGAAGAGCTGTCTTAGAAAAGGACACAGGTTAAGAAGTGTTCATATGTATGATGTTGGTACATGGCATTTTTCTAAGTGTTCTGCTGAAATTTAGGTGGAAATAAGCTTTTGAAACAGAGCAAGAGCTCTGAACTGAGGTTCCTAACCAAACAAGCCCTCCCCAAAAAAAAGTTGATCTCAGAATGACAAACTTTGCATTGTGGGTTATTTCCTTAGTTTTTGTTTATGTCGAAAATTTGTCTGAATAACTAATTATTTGCAAGTCAAATGAGCTGTAAGACTCTTCAGCCTCAGCTGTTACTGCATGCTGTTCCTTTGAACAATATTTACCATGCAACAAGGGAGAAAACAAGGAAGATCCTGTGGTTCCTGACAACTGCTGCTAATGAGGGTGCAGACCCTTGTTTAGCCTTTGCAGCATCTCCTTAACAGGCAGCTGAATGCCACCAGCCACTCAGCCACTGCATTTTAATCACTGCCTGAGCCACTGCACAGGAAAGTATTTGCAGACAAATCGATTTCTCCCTAATTTAATTTCATTTTTGGTGATCCTCTGACCCTTTAAAACAGGCTTTGCTGAAGTCCACAGTGTGTCCCACAGGAGGAGGAGCCCAACCATCTGCTCAACAACTCAACATTACTGGGGCTGCCTCTTCTGCAGTTTGTGTTCCTCAACATCCTGCTTGTTCTACAATATTCTACAAGACAGGTCCTGAGTGCCCTAAAGCCACTCAAATGCTGCTCTGCCATGTCAGGACTTGGAGCTGCCACTCCAAACCAGAATAGCTGCAGTTAACACAACTAAAAAACACTTCTCGAACCAAAGTCTGGTTTTGGAGTGCTGAACTTCTGCTGTCAGGTGGTGTTTGTCCCTCAGGATCAGCAGCACAAGAAGAATCACCTGAAATTCTCATGTTTTAAAAATATAGAGTGATAGACTGAAGGAAAACAATTTAAAAGCTATTTCTTCACATCTTTCCACTGGATCAATCTGCTACAGGAAGGTAATAATATTGTGGCAGCAGAACAGCACGACAAGATCTAACTGCAGGAAATGAAAAGGCAAGATATTTTAAAATATTAAAATTAGCAAATAATGTCCTTCAGCAATCCAACCATATTGTCCCAAACAGGTGACATTTCCTTGTGACTTTTACATCTGTGTGCTGGAGGGCTAAAATGATTGCATGCCACCCAAAGGAATGGATCTACCAGCAGCAAGTGTTTCCTCCTCTAGCATTGCTTTGCTGCAATCCAGACAGATATCAAAGAGCCAGAGAAAATCTCCATCAGCTTTGATGGGCCTCTGAGCTATTACAGAGATGGAAAAAAAGGTAGGAATTTTGTTATAGGCCCCATTTCTACACAATTTAGTATCAGAATTCACTGAGAAGACGGGTCTCTGAGTTAAGCCTGTTTTTAATTCTTGAGGGGTCTGCCTGCTGCAAAAAAAAAAAAAGCTTGAAGATCTTTTATTCAAAGAGAAGCTATTTACTGGATTTTACTGAAAATAAGTGTTTCTCCCTGTTTTATCAGAAATGGAGGGTCTGTGATGATTAGAAGAAAACAAGCAGCAAGGCAGATTGAGGCAAATGAAGGAGAAATTAAATGTTGAGCTAACTTAACACCATAACTCATTGTTTGGTTATGCAAATTATTTCATATCAATTACTGGGTAATTATTCAGAGGGCAAAAGCTCAAAGACTCCCATAAAAGTTAGAGGTGTGAAACCTCTGGAATTCATTAAGCAAGATGAGAGCTCACAAGGTGGAGTTTTAAAAATCAAGGTGCCTTATTGATTAATCAAATAGCACTGGCTGTTAAAAGCACAGAAAATTAAAGTAAAAAAAAAAAAAAAGAAGGTTTAATTTTCCAAATATTATCTCTCTCTGTTTATTAGCAGAAAGAAAGCCTTCAGCTGACAAGAGATGAGGGAAGGCAGGAAGAAATGAAGAAAAAGAAAAGTGTTCAAGATCTGCCAGCTCTCACAACCCCATAGGCAGAAGAACCACACATGGAGCAAGAGTGGCACAAGGACTGTGCCCTAACCACTGAGAGTTTATTTGTAGCATGGTGATATTTTTAGGACTCAAACAAATATTTTTCTATTCCGTTTTTATTAGCTGAACTAGTAAAAGTGTGTCGAATCTTTCATGTTTCAGCCCAGAAAATAATACACCACTTTAGAATGGTTTGTCAGAACTTAATTTTGTGAAAGAGTCATTACCTTCAATGGCTTTTAGACTAGGAAAAGATGTTTTGTGGCACAGAATGCAGCACCAGTTCATTTTTTATTAGAGAAGCACATCTTTTTTATCATAAGATATGAAAAAAGAATGGAGTTGGGATGAACTTTTTTTGTTGTTTTTTTAAAGAAAGCAACACCAACTGAATAATTCTAATTACAGTTTTCAACAGAAGTTTATTAAAATATGGAAGCCTCCCTTGAAGAGGTGTTCTGAGCCCTGTTGTATGAGTTATTTATTGGCACATAAAGCTTCTCTTCATGACATAAGAAGACAGCTACTTCTTTCTGGCAGAAATACTTTCTGAAATTTAGCACAGTATACAAGAGTTTCAACATTTCTAATTACCAAAATGCCAGAGATTTTGAATCATTATATAAGGTATTATCGATGCAAAGGAACATATGATAAATTTACCATCTAGCCTTTTCAAAAGGCATTAAAAAGTGCCATAATTCACAGCAGAAGTGTATGCACAGAGAGCAGAGGAGTCTAACTGAGCAAACAGAAGTCTAGAAGCCAATTTACGACTGAGCAGCTTGATCTGTCCAGAATTAGAATAAATACTCCATTAAAGCCATGCTGTCAGGCTGTAACTAAAGTGGAAAGCATGCTGGGACAGAGCTCTACTACTTCACAGCCACACCAAGTCCAAAGCTACTGAAAATGTCTGGGTTTGCACAGAAACCTAAAGGGTTTTTGGGCTGTTTGGAAGAGCAGCAGCCATGCTTTTCATATCAGCTTTTATGGCCACAGCAATTTTCCTGTCTTTTCAACAGGGTGCCTCTGCAATGTGGATGGGAACAAAAATGCCCTCCCTGAGGACTGAGGAGAAAGGGCTCTGTGGGGATGTCGATGCCATTCACTGAAGTTTGGTCAGCCAAAACCAAACCAATCCCTTCTGGTTCCCATGAGAAACAGCAGCAGCAGGAATATCAGTATTAGCTCATCTGAGTCCCTTCATGTGTTTCAATCTCCTCCTGCAATGAAGGCCAAGCCACCAAGTTGTCACTAATTTTTTAGTTCCTTTAAACAAACACAGACTGAACTATTTCAACAAAAATCAGTTTTTCCCAGTGCAATTGCCAGCCTCATTCCCAGCTATTGTCAGAGGTTTCCTGAGGTGAGGTGTTCAGGGAGAACTTTCAGCTGTTCTGTCAAGCACAAGTCAACGGAGCTGAACCTCCCAGGCTGGCTGATTTTACCCTCCCCAAGTACACAGGAACTGCTGATTCAAAAAGCAAACTTTTGAGCTTGTTTCAGTAAACACAATAATTTGCCCAGTGCTTTAATAAAAAACTGATCAATATCCTGCAGATTCCTTCTTGTAATTCAGGTGATTTACCAGCTTCAGCCAGGGAAATCTAATGACCCCATCCTTCTGTGGAAGAATACAGCAGTGCCTTACAAAACAGACCATAAAATGGTAATTATTCAACTGAAACACTCAAGTTACTTTCAAAAAAATCAATCAATCAATCATGATGAATCCAACAATGAATTTACTTTTTACTCTTTTTACTCTCTTTTCTTTTTTTTTAATTAAAAAAATCCAAATCAGGACTATTTTTGTAAAGAAAAATGTAGGTACGGAGTCATAACAATTGCATATTTTTATATTTTTTTCTATGGAAATTTTTTGTTGTTTCAATTCACACAGAAAATTTAAATTATCCTGGGTCTAAAACTTTACAAGCATCTTCCTGGAAACCAGAACTTGCTGTTCTGAAAGGTCTGGAGGCACGCTCAGCTTTCATCTGAGGATGCTGAAGACAATCTAAAAAGTCACCCCACTGACTGACATTTCAGAGGGCATTAAACCAAACCTGTAAGAATGTGGGTCCATGGGGAGCCTGCAGAGAGTACACACTCCTTTTTCTGGAAAAAGATGCAAGCTACAGAATATTACTTATCTTGGTTTAAAAAAAGAATTGGTGGCAAAATGACTGAATATTTATTCAGAAATAATTAGGCAAAGCCAAAAATTATTTCACTGAAGGTGAGAGATATTTAAAACGATGTTTCTATTTTAGTCTTTTTTCATCAGCCTAGCATATGAGATTTAGAATTACACATTACTCCTCCTGATTCATGTTTTAACCATCTTGTTTGTTTGTTCCTTTGTTTAAACACAGCAATCCCAATTTGAATGCAGAATTTCCCTTTCACATTCTGCATTCGTTTCCGACGAGACAATTGATCAAATAATGGGTTGGGGAGAAATCAGAATTTCTCAAACAAAGTAGAAGTGTGAATATATGTCAGAGATATGTGAGGTCAGTGCACATTCTCCCCCCCACACCATTCCTCTTCCAGCCTTTGTTTGTTCATTTCTAACCCCTGCAGCCTAACGCATGAATTATCCCATTGTACACTCCAGCCACTTGACAGATTGTTTTAGTGAAACTCTTATGTGCCCTGGCTTTCCTTCCAGGCTGCCAGGAGCAGTTTAACAAAAAGGCTGATTAGTTCCTTTAAGTTCTTTGTCCCAGATAAACAAACTCCAGAGCAAGTTTCCAGGATCATCCATGCAAAAACCCCACACGGGCTCTTTACACTGACAGCAGCAACCAGAGCAGCCCAAGGTGCCAGCTCAGGAAGAAAAGATGATGATGATGATGATGATGCAGCAAAATGTTCATGCTTGAGGACCTTTTATTTAATGACACACAATTATTAAGACACTTCTTAACAATGCTCCTTGAAAGAAAGACTTGGGTTTTGTTTGTTTCACACGCCATAAATTTTTGGTAATAAAATGTAAAAACAATTAGATTTTTTTTTTTCTGTAATAAAACCTCAGTGTCATATAAAATCTGTCAGTGACAGATGCTGGTTACATAAATATGTGTCTATGTGCTCTACCTAAGAAACTGCCTACAAAACTCAGCAGACACACAGCAGATTCCCAAATCCAAGTGTGGATCTGGAAGAAGTGCATGAACTGCAGTGAGCGAGCTCTGAGTCCAGGCACCAGAATGAAACAAAAATTGCCTTTCCTGTGTTTTCAAAAACATCAAAGCTGCCTGGAGAGTGATTTTAATGAATTGCATCCTCCCATCCACCCACAACACAAGGCTGGTAGGACAGCAGAGAGGGGGAAAAAAGGTAAAATAAGAAATGGAAAAGCAGCAAATAGATCCTGAGGTAGATTGCAACTTGTGGGGAAGGAAACAATATTATCAAATTTCAAGGCAGGTAAGGATATTGCAAGGGACAAAGTGCAAGTAAAAACAAAAAAGAAAAGAAAAATACCAGCCTGACTTAAATGTCAGCAAATTACTCATGGCTTTACTCTGCTGTCTTGGTTGCAGAATTTTACCTCAAAATCTCTCAAAATTATTAGTACAGCTTAAGCACATGTTAAAAAGAAAACAAAATCAAATAAACTCAAGAGAAACATTGTGGCATTTGATGACATGCTGCACTGTTCTAGGTAAAATCCAGTCAGAATGGCAGGTGATTCTCAGATAAACTGCCCCAGGAGAGCCAGGGCAATTCCTGCAGGGCTGAACCACTCAGACATGCCCATGCTGGAATTAACTGTGCACTAATTTCTGTTCAATCTCAGCAGCCCCTGAAATTGTAGCCATTTACCTATTTGATGCACTCTAAAAGCCACGGTGTCCTCTGAGTTGAACCCAGTGTATAAATGCCTCCCTTTTTGCAAATATATGGCACAGAATGATAAAGAAGCCAGATTTGGAAAGCAGAGGCATGATTTTTCGTTTTTTCCATATTCCCTTCAAATTCTCTGTCCCTCTCCCAGTACTCACTGTGACTTTCACAAGTGCACCTCTGCTTGCTCCTCACCCAACACCTTCCTCTTGCTCCTGCTGCCTCAGACCTCATCTTTGTGCAGCCCCAATCCAGAGATGCCAAACCCCTATTTATAAAATATTCACCAAGACTGTAACAGAAATCATCTTTTTCGGTACAAAATTGTGGATTTCCTTCATTCCACATGGGCCTACTACAAGAAAATATTGATATCCCAGGTAAGCAGCAAAAAAGGTAAGTTACATGTGGCATATACAATGCTACAATTTTAATCCATCTGGCTTTATGTTACATTGCTGGGATAAAATCCAGCCACTTTTCTGCACAGGATCAAGGCCTGCTTTCTATTTCCAGGTATACCAAGGTTTATTATGGCTTAAAGAGACAATGTACCCATGATCACACTTCACCCCACATTGAAATTATTTTTTCCCCTTCACATCCCTCTTCTATCCCTTTAATATATTAAGTTTTAAGCTGGTTTTATTTTATTTTTCTTGGCTTTGGGAGTTTCTTGTCAAATGCACCAGCTGTTCTTGTACCATGATTATATACACTTAAGCATCACAAAAAAGCAAATTAAACTTAGCACACAAAGCCTTTTGCTATACAAGTTTTCTCAAAACAATCTTTGAGATTGTTTTATACTGTTTGTACAAATATAATTGAAATTTTTTTGTATCTCTCAGTGTAACCCTGTACACAACCTACCCTGGAGGTCTCAAAATACTGTGGCTCTAACATGCAGCAGTTACCAAAAGGGAGAATGATTAATTCAACAATATCATCTTGAGCTCTGCTTTTATTTTTACTGACTTCATCTTCAGCAGTGTCAAATATAGGAAAAAATCCACACAAACGCAAAAAAAGTGAAGAAAAGTGCAGAGGGTTTCATGCAGTGTTCGACATTAAGGAACAGATTATTTTCTTTTAAAAGGGATTGTTAAGGAAAGAATGCTTGTGCTACAGAAATAATGATGAACAGGGAAACACAGCACTTTAGATATTTGTATAACACAAAATGAGGTGATTAATCAAGAAGCAAAATGTAGCATTCTGCAAAGTGAATCTAAATGATAAATAATCATTCACTGTTTTATGGCAGGGGTACTGCTTGCTGTCTTTAAAGTTTTCTTTTTAAAAAGTGTCTTCACAATTCAGCCTGAAAAGGTGAGGTTCACTTTGTTACCTCTGATTTATGCTTTACGTGGCACACAGATTTTCTAAGCCCAGGATGCTGCAACTTACTTGTCCTTTCCTAGACAAAAACTCTTGCCAGGGTAAGAATGGATGGAGAAAGACACACAAAACTCCTTCTCCACTGAACTGAGAATCATTCAGCAAAATTAAGCTCACAGATATTGTCAATGACAAATCATTGGCAGGCCAAGGGAGGATCCTTTTTTTTAAAGTATGCACTAAAATGCACCCACCTGCTGTCGAATTTCTTCTTCCATCTTCACTGGGGACCCCAGCTCTGCAACTTGCTTGACACCTTCACTGGCATATCCCCCATACTCCCACAGGATGTAGTTCTTGGAGTGGGAGCTGCCAATGATGGCAGACCAGTGGTTGGTGCGTCCTTCCCGGGGGAAAAAACAAAACAAAATAAATCAAACCACCATCAAGACAGCCTCAAAGTGCAATTCCTGATTTGTAATCGAGTTTCCAAGTCCCCACTGTTGAGGATTTTGTATGCTGTAATTCTCAGTACATCAATGCACATCTTTAGAGTGTTAAGAGCAAGACAGTGACTGACAGAAATTGAGCATAAAGCAGCCCTCAAAACAAACAGGCTTAGAACAGCTTTTCCTCACCAAAGATCTCACTTCAGGAATTTTAATTTTAAGTTTCTATGTAAAAAATTTTTGAGAAGGAAATATGCAAGGGAAGCCTTCAGTGGTCATCTTCAGTTTTAAAAGCAAGTTTTTTCCTTACTGAGAGCAGTGAAGAAATAAATTTTTCTGTATTCACTTCTATATTCACTGAGTTTTCTTGCTCAGATTTCTCATAATGTAAGAGTTGTAGAGCTAAGCAAAAGGATTCCCATTCTTGTTTCTTGTCTTGTTGAACAAAACAAGAAAAAGAAGAAAAAAAGTTTAAAGAAAAAGATGTTAGGGAAGTATGATGGAATTGAAAAGAGAATTGAGCAGAAATAAGGAGTCACAGAAGTCCCACAGTCCTGGAAATAAAAATGAATTCACTTAAGTGTCAAGTAGCCTTCTGCAGATATATGGGCTTAAAGGAAAAGGGTGAGAAAAGGAACTGCTCACACAAGCAGACAGCCTGGTAACAAGGCAAAGACTGTAGGAGATGAGAGAGTCAAAATGATGGAGTGAGACAATATTTAACACTGCACTCCAGAATTCCTTTGCAATGTGAAAGGTAGAGAGCAGCAGTAAAACCAGCTGCAAACTGAATAAATGAATGAAAAATGAATAATGAAGTAAATAAAAGGAATGCAAATTTAAGACGTGAGAGGTGGAACAATGAAATTCAAAAGCACAGTGCAGAGAATTGTATAAAGTCAGATGCAGGAACCTAATCATGGGAGAGTAGAAAATTGATTAGAAATAAAAAATGAACACCAACAGCAGGGGAAAAAAGCTAGAAAAATGTAGGAAGCAGAATAGATAGATGAAGGAGATGGCCCAGCACAGCAGCAAACACAGCCTTCATAGCTCCCCTAGCCCTAAACTTGGACCAAAATACACCAAAATACCAAAATGCTGAATTGCAGCAGTCCTGATGTTTTCAGCATCAACTACAGTGAACCAGTAATTGAGACCTATGTGTGGAAAAAACCAAAACTGAGCCTTCCTTCCTCCACAGCTGAAGAGACTGCAATGTCAGGAGCTGGCTTCTTGCTCTGAGATCTAGCAATTGTCCCTTAAATGTGCAGTGGCACCCTGTCAAAGCCCAGGGGGATGCTGGCACTCAGCCCCAGGGATGGGAGCTCCAGCTTTGCCCATCCTCTCTTCCCAGCACAGGGGTCTGGCTGTCCCACAGCAGCAGCTCACCCTGAGACACAGCAAGGGACACTGAAGCTTTTGGAAAGAGAATAGTCCCTGCAGAACAAAAATGTTCCACTTTTGGAACAGGTTCCACAGAGAGGAGCCTGAGTGCCTGTAAGCCTTTAGTCCAAAGGATAAGGGATTGTTCCCTGTGCCCCAAAGCTCCTCTCCCTCCCTGCCCAGGAGCACTGGTGCCTTTGCAATCAGAGCACAGTTCCACCAAACAAACAAACAAACAAACAAACAAACAACAAACTTCAGCCCTCTCTGAAGATATTGGCTCTGCAGAGAGAGCTCCTGGCCCACCCACCTGCCCAAAGGAGCTGCTCAAAGTCCCACCACACACCCCCTAAACTTTTCACCAAACTCTGCTACATTTCCTAATGTTTTACTCCTCACCTCAGACCCTCCATTTCGTGTGAGAAGAAAGAGACAACTTGTTATTTCCTAAGATTTTTCCTCTAACCATCAAAGAAACTCCTCTGCCTGGGACACAATCCGAGCAGCACGAGGCCAGGGCTGCTTTGCATCCAGCCTCACCCTCCAGCTCTTGAGACAGCAAGCAGAACACTGACAGATTTCCAACGCTGTTATTTCACTTCATTCTCGCAGCTTTCAGCAGTTTCTCAATTTCTCAATACACTTCCATGTGTATTTTTGCAGGAAAATCAAGGTGCCATCACGAGAATTTACCCTCTGACACATTTCATAGGTGTGCTCATATCATCCCGTGATGAAGAGCATGTGGATTTCTGTTGTCAAAAATGGGCGACACCCAGAAAAAATAAATACTTTGCACAAAGTGTATGATCTTCAGGGTTTTTTAAAGCAAATCAGGAGATAAAGAAAGGATGCAAAATATAAAGTTTATGATCTGCTTTCTATTCCAACCTCACTGATGGTAAAAGAATACAGCAGAATTTTGTATGTGGCAGCTTGGCAAATACTTAGTGATTTACCATAGTCCACAATGAATAACATTTTATTTTAGTGTAATTACTGCACAAGCTCAACATTTTTAAGAACAATGCCAATGACTAGGTTTCATTTTTAACATCACTATATCTGGATGAGATCTTTCCCTCAACTTTCAGAAATTTTAATGCAAAATCCTATTAGCTGTTATGGCTGGGATTAATTGTGTAAGTGCCAAATAGGTATTTTTTTCACTTTTCCAGTTTAAGTAAAATATTGATTTTTTTTAATTTTTTAATTTAATTTTTTTAATTTTTAATTTAATTTTAAAATTTTTTTAATTGATAAAATTTACTATTTTGTAACTGGGGAGAGACAGCAGGCAAACTGTTGCAATCTGCTTATTTTCCATCATGCAGCCATACCCTTCATGAATTCACCAACTTGGATGTAAAAGAAAAGGCCATTTATCCCCAATATTCCATCACCAAGGCACAGTAACTTCACAGCTTTCAGTCCTTTTCTCATGGCCTATTTCCAGCCACCAGCTGAATCCATACAAATAGTGCACATAAAGTTCACACTCAGCAGATATTTACATCATCCAACAGCCTAAAAGAGCATTCCTGCAATTACTGGCTTTGCTTATTCTATCTCCCCTGTATTATGCTGACCAATAGTATTTGAACAATGCTGTGCTTCAAATTCAACACAAGCAACATTGCTTAGGCTGTTAAAACTATGAGCTGATACAAACAATATTTGAGTTATATGAGGATATTCTGATACTGTGACAATAATAACATTATTATTAAATCAACATAAAAAGTCTCTATAATAAACATCAGGCACAGAAAACATAACAAAGTTTAAGGACCTGTAAATGTGACTCATATTCTGAAATACTTTCCTGGCCTTTTTTCCCACAGACTGGGGAGTCAGTAATGAAAGACCAAATGCATAATACACCATTTTGTAACCTCAGCTTTTTATAGGTACCTGGGTAACTGCAGAAAGCAAACTTGCAAAAAAGTACTGATCCTGTAGTTCAGACTCTTAAAAACCCAGACAGGCCAAATTCAGAAGGTGTTTTTTGTCTGGATATTCAACCAACAAAGACAAAGAAGACAGAGTATTCTTAGATCTATATATAAAATTAATATCCCTGGACAGCAAGATTCAGAACTCACCAAATTAAACTGAAATAATTCAAAAGACTTCGAAGTAAAACAAACCAGGTAGATAGGCACAGCTGAAAAATCAAAATATTAGTGTGCTGCCTGTCCTTTGTGGCCTTTGTCTTAAAATCTCATTTCCTACCTCTACATTATAAGCCACTCTAAACTTTCAATCAGAAAAAAACAAAGGAACCTTTCTCCCCACAAAGATATCTTGCAAACACAATCTCACACACACCTTAGCTCCAAATGTCAGGCAAATCAATAGGGTGTAGTGGTAATGTATAGTGCAGAAAGACCCATTGATTTTCAATGCTGAGTGTCAGCAGGATCCCACACATGTCACAATTCACACTGCTGAGCTGTAAATGAGTGATGCTGTGCCCCACAACCAGCTCCAACCCCAGGGCCCCTGTGTGCTACAAGCAAAGAGTGATACTCACGTGGAAAATCTTTGGGATGTGTTTTTTCTGACCAGTTGCCATAAAAAGTCAGCCTGTATTTGGCAGTACCACAGGCACAACAGTCTAAAATCGGTTTGTCAGTCACACCTTCCGAGGCTGAGTCTGAAAAAGCATCAAAGTACCCACTGAAAATGGCTCCAGCTCCAAACCAGTGAGGACAGTGAAGCTGCCACAATAAATACTCCAGGAAATAAATCTGAGTTAAACATGGTTGGGTTTATTATTATTTATTTAATTTTAAGTTTACCGTTAGACTAAACAACAACCCTGAAATATCTGTACCATATTTATAAGTAGATGAAATTATTTAAATCCACAGTTTTCAATTAGAGGGCATTAATATTTCAGTTATCTTCAGATTCAAAAAGGGGTTTCTTTCTGGTTGTTGTCTAATAAGGACAAACCTCAGCTGATTTCAAAACACAGTAGGCTTGAAATTTCTGAACAGACAAAGTAAAATAATTTTCCAGCAGATTGCAATAACAAACTGCAACATTCAGGTTTAAGGAAGGATGAAACAGCCCAGGACACAGTACCCTGGAAACCAAAGTGTATCACACAAAGGGCAGGTAAAAAGTTGCAAGTATCACATTTAGGGGAGGCAAGGAAGATTGTATGAGATGGAGTATATGTGGTAAGGAAGAACAGAACTGATTGGAAGATCCCAGATCTGAACCTGTCCAAGACCTCAAAATTTTAGTTTGGGACAATGTGTTAAGAGAAAAATGCAAAACGCAATGAGGAGGTGAGAAAGACATTTTACTTTACCTTACCTTGTTCACAAATTTTTTTGGTGAGAGAGCCCTCATCTTGAAAATAAATTATGCGCTTCTGCACAATACTGGCTCTATAAAGGGGAGGAAAAAGAAAGTTTGAAATATGTTTATTCCTTAAAGAAAAAAGAAAATGAGTGATAAATGACTGCTAAGACATGGTTATACTTCCCTGTACTGACAATACAATAGGGGATTACAGATAAGATATTTTTATGTCCACTTGCATTTTAATTTCATCACATTTTGCAGAAACCTGAAATATATTTACCTCTAGAGAAGTGGTCATAGGCATATGGTGAGGACCTCTGCTCTTGAAATTCATGACAGTCAACTGAGCATATTCAATATTTCAATCAAACCTTATATTAAAATACTGAAGTTGTATTCAATTTCAGTCAAAAAATAGCACAGCTCTAGTGAGCAGCTGTTCATAGGAAATTACATGGCATTCTAAAGAGATAAGTACTTCTGATATATGACAGCAACTCAGTGCAAATATCACATAAAACAGAAGTTAGAAAAAAAGCTGGCATAAGGTAAAGTCTTTGAAAGCAATTCACAGGTTCCAAAAGACAAGCTGCTTTAAAATTAATTAAATCTGGAATATTTTATTGAGGCTTATGGTTCAAACAAAATGTAAATTTCTAAGCCTCTGTGCCTCAGTTCCACAGTTGAGGGGGATGGATCTATTTAGTGCCAAATAAACTTCAATAAACTTTAACTACCTTCTTTGACCATTTGTAACTCTAACAATTTAATTCACATGTAAACTTTTTTACTTCTTCCTATAGGAAAACAGATTTTGGTTAAATTCAAGGACAATGTGTGGACAGAGAGCCTCCTGAGGACAGCAGGCTTGGGGAGCTGGCACTCTTCCTTGTTTACCAGTACAAGTACACATTCTTCTAGCAACATTTTGTACCATCACTTGTATTTAACACTCAACAGCAAGGCCCAGTGTCTTGTCTTACTTCAAGTATTAGTAAATAAATAATCTTTCTAGAACTATTCCTCACTCATGACAGCTGAGGAATGAAAAAGTGAGAAGAAAAGTGAGACTGTACATGCTTAGATGTGTTGTTGCAGCCATGTCACCTTCCTTTGACAATGTCCCACCCATAAAATGATCAAAATTAAGATGCAGTTTTGCTGTGCTCTCTTTGCCAAGATGCAAGGCCAGTGTAGGAGAGGAAGGAATCCTTCTTTTCACCTTACAAAGCACAAAGAGATTTTGCAAACCTCTTAAAGCTGCATCAACTGAAAAGGGTGCAAAAAACTCTCAATCCTGAGAAAACTTTTTCAGGGTTTCTAACAAGAAATAAAGGGGGAAAAATGAAACAAACATAGCTACCTGAAGACTGCTAGGAAGGAATAAGAGCCTGAGCTGTGACAGGGGCATGCTCCTCAACGCTTCCAGCCTCCAAACTGAAAGCCAAAGTCAAATGTAAAGACTTCTTGGATGCTACACTGCAAGGGGACAGAAAGGGGGGGCACTGGAAATGCCATGCAGGGACAAGGAAAACCCCTCACCATGAGGATAATCAAAGAGATTTAATCTTGGAATGGGCTGCCTGGATAGCTTGTGCAACATCTCTGGAAATATTCAAAACTTGATCAGATCCATGACTTGGAAACCTGCTGAGCTGATGTTCAACACCTCCTTCAAGCAGGAGAATGGACTAAATGACTTCCAGAAGTCCCTTCCAATCTAAATTATTCTATTATCTTAATCCAAACAAATACAAAATCAGCTGTTTGATAAAGATCTCAGTTCTGCAGGTAACAAAGGGATGATAGGTATCTGAGAAACCCTCACCAGTTATTTCAGAAAAAAGAAAATAGAGAAAAATCATTTGAAGCCTGAAGTGCACTTGTATTATTCTTTTTGCTGCAGTTAGCTTGTCACTGTAAAATGTCAAGGGAACAGTTCCTTTTCTAATAACAAAAGCTTCACAGCTTTCTGAGTCATTGTCTCTTCAGCTGTGTTTGAAACTATATGGTGAGCAAATAATTTAAATGGGAGGTTTTGTACTGATTCCAAATGCACCAGGATGGGCACATTATATGGCTGCATAAATATCAAAAGCAGGCACAAAACCCTGCAAATACTCACCCATAAATAATTTTAAAATATTAACTGTTTTAATAATCAGCTTCAAGACTGAACACAGACCAAAACATCTGCTCAGTGTATTTGCTTTTTTTGTTTTGTTGTTTTGTTGGGGTTTTTTTTGACATAATTTTTATTCTTCTATAAAAATTCTGATCTTTGGACTGAGAATTCTTTCCTTTTCTTCGAGGCTTACAAAAAACAGCTAAAAATGGAATGGTGAACTTCTAGAGACAGGCAAGAAAGCTTTTAAGAATTTACAAAAGGTACACATCTGTTTAGTTTACATAAATCCTTCCCACCACTTCAAACATCCAGTGCTGTCTGAACTTAATGGGAAAGAAGCAATCCAATGGCTTTCCCTCCTATATTTATATATATAAGTAGATCTTCAATTTCTCGTTTTTCTTGTTGACTTATTTCTCTTTGACTATCAGAAAATGATGGATAAAGGAAAAAGGAAATAAATTTGACTCAAAAAACCTGTTTGTTTACCATTTTCTTCAAGGCAAGGCTTCTGGATTTGTGCTAAAGCTTTACCATTCACCAGGCTAAGGAGCAAAACTGTAAAGTACAGCATTTCTACACCTGACAGCACCTGCTTTAATAAAGAAAACCAACCGAATGAATTGTCCAAAAAGTGTCATTATTTTTGTTTTTTACTTCTCACATGAAAAGGAAAGAATATCTGGTTACTTCTGTAATATTTGCTTTGGCAATACCACTTTGGAATGCCCCTGTCCTGGCTCAGTTTGGTCTTGAAAGACTTCCATGGAGTAAGAAAGTCCCTCTGCAGCCCAGCTCCACAACAAAGGTACCATCCTGCTGTGAAAAGCTCTGCCAAAGACACAGAAATTGCATTTGGGATATTAAGAAACAGGAAATGTCATAAACCATAAAAATTCAGGCCAGCCTTGGGAATGCTCCAGTTCATACCAGAAACAGAGGAGTCAGTTTGGGCATTTTCTTTTTCTTTTTTTTCCTTCCATAGAAACGGCTTTAGATTGGTTTCCTCACTCCTTTTGTCAAATCCTAGCATGAAAAGAAATACTCTTATTTTAAATTCCCTGTGTGGGTGTAGTGATGTGACAAAAGAAGTAAGGAAGAGGATTTGTAAGAATTGTTCCTATGACATTTTTTAAGCTTACATCAAAACCATTAAGTACAATATTAGAGTTACATTTGAATAAAACAGGTTTTGTCAGAGCTGGTGAGGATACCCCAAGTTTTACTTGGATGTTGAGAAATAATAATAATAATCTACTGAGGAACAGATCAGACACTTTTCCTGCTCTATACTACCTGTGAATTAACCTTGTCTTGCCCTTCTAGCTATCAAAACTATTTTCTTTAATTATTTCATGCCTCACTGATTTAATTACAGCATGATAAGGTGTTTCCCCACCCAGAAAGCTACTGAGAACAATTAACAAGATGTTAAATTTGTTTTCTTTTCTGGGTTTGTTGGGTTTTTTTTGAGAGAAAGGATTTCTAAATATACCATTTACTTTAACACTAGAAAGTGATGTGAAAACCACGAGTTTACATCTACTATAATTTTGTTGATGCTTCTGGGTTTTGTCATTCCAATGCATTATTTAGGTTGTTCTAATTTTATTTCATTCTATGCTGTCTTTAAAAAAACAGCCAACCCTGTGTTTCTGACAAGCACTTACAAGGTCAGGGAAAGCACAAACTCCCAGAAGTTTGCCACATTTACTTCCTTTTCTAATATTTAGGTGACTTCTATTAAAAAGAAATTAAAATTCCTCTGCAAGCCTATACAACCCTTTAGCCAATAGATGTCCAGCAATTTTTACACTGACAGTATATTTGACAACCACATTCTTCAAAATAATTTTCAATTAGGAAAGTGTGCTGTCTCAGCCTGGACAGGCTCCATCTACACCAGAATCTCAGCTGCCATCGCTGACAAAGGTCAACATCCTAAAAGTTTGCAGCAAACTATTTCTTTTTTAATGCATAACTCAGAAGCTGAAACCAAAGATGCATTTTTCATTGTCAGTTTGTGGGCTTTGTTCATTAGTTTATTTTAAGTGTGTTGTTAACACAATTTAAACAAACCAACCAGACCTGATATTTGATGCTGGATAAAACACAGTAATATTAAGAAGAAGTTTACCAGTGTTGCCATAATTCCACATTTACATCCCTGCACAGGATGAGGATCTTTTCCCCAAGAGATCAGTCCCATGAAAAACGATAAAACATGTTCACTTCTAAAAACTTCAGTACATAAATATGCACCAGAGCATCCTTCTTCAGTTTTATTTTTTTCAACATTTCGCTTGTACTGTCAGAAAATACAATTCAGAGAAATGCCACAGAAAGAGCAAAGCTCTCTAAAGCTTTTCTTACAATTTTCCTCTTGCTTCCAAACCCTTTTGGTGCCCTTCGTGTCACACTCAGGGCTGTCACCCCACACCTGCACTTCAGGACTAATTTGGCCATCATATTCAATATATGAATATAATACAGCAAAAAGCTCTGGGGGAAACCACAGCTATACATGCTGCTATCTTATATTCTTCCTCAGAAAATCTCTCTGTTCTTTGCTTGAATGGCCACAGGACATAAATATTAAACTAAAATCTTCAGGATAAAAAGTCATACTGACACGATAATTTCTGACAGGAACGCTACACCTGTTACTTGGAAAAAAAAAAAAAAAAAAAAAAAAAAAAAACTAACCTAAAAGAAAACTAAAAGAAAAAAGCAACATGACATAAAGCCCACTGCTGTTCATGGGCTGTATCTCCACCAGGGATTTTGATATTCCCCACTTTTTGCAGCAACCCCTTTGAATTTCAGAGCTAAGCATTATAAATTATACTGCAAAGGAAAGTCACAACAGATTGGATAGGACTGAGTGTTTGGAGGATGGATTTATCTTGTTATTCTAAGTAGTGCTTTTGTAGATTAGATGGAAACAATCTACCAAAGGTGGGACTACAGGGTTTTTTTCAAGCTAGTGAGCCCAAAATCCAAATTACCTGATAACTGAGCTAACCTGTGATAAGAACCAATGCACAGCACTTGTGTGCTAACAAACAAATCCTAAAAACAAAATGAAAAATAAAGCAAAATTTAAAAAGTCCTTATCAAGCTGCAATTTATTTCTGCTTAATAAATGCTTATTCTGAATTTCTCTCTGCAACCTGTGTAACACTCACTCACTTGCACAGGGAACTGAAATATTTAATTTCTTGGGTGTTCACACCATCCCCCTTTTGGCAGCCTGTTTTACCTGATATGGCAGCAGGGAAGAAAACCGACCCCACAGGCAAAGGCAACATCTCAAATATCCCCTCACATTTGTCCCCAAGTTCCCCACTTGACTTGAGGTCGCTGCTCATCTTCTTTTAATAATAATAATAATAATAATAATTTTGCCATTATTGCACAGCCCACGTGGACAGCTGAGACACAGTAAAAGCATATTTTCCCTTTTGCAGCATTGCTTTTAATCTTTATATTCTACTCATATTCCCCTCCCCACTTGAATCACCTTCTCCCACTCCAGGCTGGGGCAGTGAAAAAAGAACCATCACTTTTTTTATATACTAAGAAAACCCCAAAGTAATTAAAATGTAAGCATGACCATGAATGCCCAGTCAATGAAGCCAGAAAAAATTCCCAAAACTTTAGAAAAATTGTTCTGAATTTTTAATATTTATAAAGGATGAAGTAAAATAATTTGAAGATAAATAAAAAAAACCAGAGCTGTCATTCTCCTACTGTTTTTTAAAGCAATATCATAACAAAGCCCACCCATTCATCAAATACTGATTTGTGAATAATCAGGAGCAGGAATCTAGATTGGAGTAAAGTATCTGATGTTTTCAAATCCAAAAAAAATCTTCATTTAAATTGACAGGAGCCTGAAGGTGAATGCCACAATTAATGGAACAAATTAACACCCACTGAAACAAAGATAACTTAATTTAATATTAAAATTCTTAATACTGCTTCTTAAAAGAGACCTTACTGTGATGAATGTATTTCCCTGAGACGTTTTTGATGCAGAGTCTTTAGCAGTTGAGGTTCAGGAGTGGAACTGGAGCCATCAGGAGAGACTTGTCAGCTCTTTAGAGCAGCTGAGACACAGATGTCATCTGTGAAGAATTAATGCCTGACACAACTGAGCCTCACCCAGCTGGGCTGCTCTGAGAGCTCTCCCTGCCAGCTGGGGCTGCACAGCCTGCTCAACACCCAGCCACAGTGCCAGGGGACGCTGGCTGCTCATGCTGAAAGGCAGGAGTGCAGGGAAATGAAAGAAAATAAAGGACCAAAACCAACCTTGTTACTGGTAACTCTCCCACTTCCCTCATTCTGAAGGGGTGGTATACTGGGAAGAAGGCAAATCCAAATTGTATTTAAGAAACAGCTGAAAGATCACGCTGCTCATGCAACAAGCAATTATCCAAGAAAGATGGAATTAATCCATGAAATTCTTCTACATTTTTAGGGCTGTTTTCAGCAAGCTTCTCCACCTAGGCATTGTTTAACACCTGCTCGTGGCTAAGAGCAATGCCTCGAGCTCATACAAGGGCTCTGCTTGCCAGAATTCCTTGCAGTGGGGATTGGTAGCAGATATTGTTGCCAAATTTTGGTACACAGGTTTTTGGAGGATGCAGTGGCAGGGAACCTGTACATCAGAGTCTTTGGTCTTTCCACTTCAGCCCTAAAAATGCCAAAATCATACAACTCTCTCGTGTCTGATTAGCTGCCAACACCGGGGCACTGATTTCACTCTGGCTACAGCAGAGCAAGCAAATGATGGAGAAAGAAGAATTGCTAAACACATGGAAACCAGAAAAATACTCCCAGGGATAAGGAAACAGCAGCGTTGAAGGGTACAGAAAGTGATTAGGAAATAGATCAAAAATTGTCCAAGACATGCATAGGAAGGGTGAGAACCAAGTCCAGGCATATCTCTGCTGCAGCAGTGGATTGCCAGACTGTGGGTGTGATTATATTTAAATTACAAACATTAACCCCCCAAATCACTCTGGGGCAATGAAACTCCTTGGAAGATTGTGATTCCTTTTCATGGTGATTTGAAGTATTTTCTACACAACAACATTCAGCAGCAGGGAGAGGAAACAAACCCTTACAGTCTCAAGAAGCTTTTTTTGCCTCAGTGGGGTTCCTGAAGTCTCCCTGATCCGGATAAAGGTCAGCATTTCATAGAGGAAGTGATTACAACTGAGCTTAGAGGGGCAGGGATTAAGCAAAAGATCCAGAGTCTGTATCTGCCTCAATCATCAGGACAAGGAGAGCACATGAATAAGACTATTAAAGGAGCATTGTGAACAGTAGCAAGCAGCAATGACAGGGATTAGAATGATAAATCACCCTTTATATTGAGAAGCAGGCATAGACTAGGAACTGGAATTCAGCCCTACCACGTTTTATTTGGAACAAAAGTGCAGTTAATTAGATTCTTAACTTCATCAGAAACTCCAAGAGGGAGATGTTTTAATGTGGATAATTGAAATATATCAAGTGTGATTAGAGATACAGGAGGAAATAGAGATTTTCATTGTTCAGATTTTGTGGAGAAAAGCCAGGGTGCTCCTTCAGGCACCTGTATGGGCCACAGGTGAATCCATTACGGGTTTGAGACTGACAACCAAGCAGCGCCAGCTAAACATTTCCAAACATTGGCCTAGGCTTTGAAACAGAAGCAACAAGGAAAACAAATTTCCTGATTTTCTAGACAAAAATGTAAGGTGTAACTATGTGATTTTGTTTATTATAGTGGGGAATCATTTATTCCCACCAAACATTCAAACTGAAAAAGAGACAGAAAAAAATGGCGTGCTTTGAAAATGAAACCCATAAAATTACCAGATATACTGATGTGGTGGATGCTTTGAAAACCTGGATGTGTCCCACAGTCTTGTGCTTCTGTTGGGTGACACTCCAGTGACACCTGACTGACCTTCTCCTGAAATAGAGTACCAACTTCACTTTCACTTAATCAGAAGGGAATTGCAGCCTGAATTTCTTATGAGGCATGAGTGGCCACTGGAAAACCAGAAAATTTTAAGGACAGCACTTAGAACTTTATTTTCACTGAGCCAAGTTGCTCACTGAAAAAGACAATGCAGACAACACATTTCCAAGCACCTGTCAAATTTGCCTCCTCTTCAGCTTAGCTTTATTTTACTTGCTTGCCTGAACATATTTAGCATTTTGTGAGTAGAATTGTGTGGCAGACATACAGATTACTATTATAAAAGCAGAAAGAATGCTAATTATTTGTGTTTCTTTGCCACATCGAAGACAATATTTTGGCCACAATTAATTCAGAGAAATGCCTTTCACTGATATTTTGCTGTCTAAATCAAACTTGATGAGCAAGACAACTTCTTTATGAGCAGTCATGAGATGGTGGTGCCTCAACACCTTTGCATGTGGAACATATTTTTTATATGAGCTTCTTGTATCATCATGCATCTACTTCAGCCACCACTGCCAGGCAGCTGCATCATAAGAGAGCACAAATTTATCTCTCTGTATATAAAGCTAGTATATATTCCATTTTCAGATGAATCTATGGCAAGAAACCGTATGACAGGTAATCTGTAAAACTTAAATGAGTTGGTTCATATGAAGGTTACCATGGGGCTCCACACACAGCAGTGAGAGAGCATCAAGCTCATTATCCCTCTAACGAGCAGAGCTGAGTCCCTCCCTAGACACAGACCTGTAACCCAGCCCTTTCTGCAGCAAATGAGACCCAGAAACCATTAAAAAAATATCAAATGTGCTTTCTGGCGCATTGCAAGGCTTCAAACTACATTCTGCTGGAGCAGTGAACTGATGGAGCAACAAATGCATTTCTTTGGGAAAGCAGGGCAAAAAGTGTTCAGGCTGCTGCTGTTCAGATAGCAAAGATACTTTATGCATGTCTAATGATGTAGAAAAGATGGAAAAAGTGGGTACCTAATTACTGCAAGGAAAAGAAAGGAATGGCCCACCCAATTATTGGTTGAATTTAGTGTTTCAATCCTTTCACAATAGCCTTAAAATTACCAACCCAGGTAATGAGAAAGACAACAACAATCAATTCCACAGCCAGTTCATGCAAAGAACAATTCCTTTTCTGGGTGGTTTTTCTGCCTTTCAGAATTTCTAAAGAACTGCAATAATACAAATAGCTGTGCCTTTAAGGAAACAAATCAGAATTGATTTTGTGGTGCTTCACACGAAGCAAAGAATGAAGATAAATACAGTTTCAGGTTCTGAGACCCTTGCTGATATTACACACCACTCTTAGGGACTCTCCAGCCAACAAATGTAAACTCACATGAGACTTGAAATGCTATTCAACCCAAGGAAGGATGGCCAGAATCCAGCACCTCGTTAATTCATCCATTTGCCTTTCATACTATAATAGAGCTGTGCTTGAAATTGTAACTGCAAAAGGGGCTCTGCAGAGCTGCTCTGGATTTCTGTGGACATGCAGACACTTCACCAAGTACTTACAGCAGCCTGCTAGGAAAGTTTTTCTAATGAAAATTTCATCCCATACGTGCAGTGTAGCTTCTTACATTTAACTGCAGGATTACTCACATACCCTTCCAGAATACAAATTTGAAATACTGATTGTATCATGAAGAAGTAAGTGACCACTACTGCCACATTTATGACTAACTTAAATTAGAATTTGCAACATCTAGGAATTAGCAGTGTGTTCTAGGATTGAGAACATCCACTGCTCATCTACACTCTTTTATCTGGGTCAATAGACATTTTGAATAATGGAGGATCTTGCCAAAATGTTGTAACAGCAGGTTGTGTTAAAGCCTCAATCACTAGGCACAGACTGGATAAAATAATTTGTTACTAAAACTAAAAATTAACCACATGACACTACTTCTCTTTTTAATTACCTCCTTTCCTCTTTGCTGTACTCAATTTGCCCTTCACATTCACTGATGTGCAATGAGAACACCACCACACTACAGTAAACAAAACATATTTGGGCCCAGTGGAGTGCTGGTTTCAGGATAGAGACCAAAATCTCTTTATCTGTGACCTGCAGAAATAGTATGACATTTTGATTCATGAATAAAATACATATTTTAAAAATGTATCACATTACATTAAAAGAAAGCCTTCAGCTCCTGACAAAAGACAAATTTATTCCTTAACATGAATTATCATGCATAACTTCAGGCAATTATAAAAAAACCTGATTTCAAACATTCAGTAAAAAAAATGACAATGCTTCTGATCAATAGTGACTCTGTATGTTTTGAAAGGAAATCAAATTATGACTATCATTATTATTTCTATTCCTTTTCTCTCTCTCTTTCCCCTCACAAAATGACAATGGCCTTGAAGTCAAATTAAGCATCTGTTTGCAAAATAAACCAGAGTGCTACTGAGAGCTGCTGCAGAATGGCAAATGTCCTACAGCTGTCGGGCTCCTAAATTAACAGTGATTTTCATTACAAACAGCAAACAACAAGCAAATTACAGAGCTGATTTTTTTTTCCTCCGTCCCACCATTTGAAATTTAGGAAAATGCAGACTCTCCTAGAGACTCAGCCAGAAAGAAATCACAGTTTACTGTTTTATTTCCCCACTTGCAGGGAGAAAAAAGTCAGACAAAATCAGATTTCAGTGTAAGATACTACACAGAACTTCCCTCCTGACGAGTCTTAAATCATTTTTTGCATTTTCCTTTAGGACATGTAAATAGAATTAATAATTTATTGAAGATTTATCTTTCTCTGATGCAAATTTTTTCAATGAGGAAAACCATTAAAAAAAAAACATTTTCTTGATTTTCAAAGTCTGGAGAAAACACAATGATGATCAAAAATGTAACTGATGTATCAATGTCTTGTCATAAGGCATGCTGAACTTTTCCAGTGCCTGAACTCCTACCCCACTGCACATCAATGCACAATCTTTTTCTTTCTTACAAAACAGCTTGTTTTACAATCAGACATTTGTGAAAAAAAATAAAAATAAAAAAATTATATGGACTGATGAAAGTAACCACACATGCCTTCAGTTTACCACAAAATGAGCCATAACACTGATTTTTTTTTTTTAATATGAAATTATTGTTGGCATTTTCAAGGTAAAGTGTAAAAAAAGTTTTAAAATATTTCATAGTAAAGCCATAACTACATTCCCCTGCTGTTAGAGAAAGACCACCACCCTTCTCCTTACTCTGCTTTTCTCATTGTTTTACTTTGCCCTCCTCAAGCAATAAACCCATCTGTGAGTAGCAAAGCCATTAAGCTGTTCTGCAACACTACATCTTTACAAACAAAACACCATATGAATGAACCTAACTAGATGTTATAGGATTACTTTAATTATTGCACCATAAAACAGATTTTCCAGAAGAACACAAAATTATAAGAAAATCCGTTTATAACACTTTCCAAATTCACATGCTCCCAGTGTGAAGTTAAAGGAACAATATTAAACCCGTGAGAAAATGAAAGTGAAATGGCTTTTGGTTTTAAATGTACACGGGTCAGTAGATCCAGGGGGCTGCTACCATATATATTGAGATAAAACATGTATTTTTACACCTAAGAGTTGAGCTGACATAAATATAGAAGCTACATAAAAATGCAGGTTTCTCTTTCTTCCTAACACAAGTAAACTCTCTGTAGGTGTTTCACCTATGAAATAAAATATAGGGTTCTAAGTTAGTTTTATTGTAAAGTTTATACTTTTGTCCCATTTGTTTAAAAAAAAATTAAATTGCTGGATGAAGAAAATATTTAATTTACTTTTAAGGAACCAGGACAGCAATACAAGCTTTTATATCCTGCAGTGGTTTATAAAGAGTCACTGGCCCCTCGCTGCTCTCAAGAAAAGAGAAAAAAATTGAAAAATTAGTTGAGCTGTAAATAATAACCCAGCATTGAAGGACAGGAATGGACCCAAATCTCTTCATTCCCAATCTATGCCCCTGGCCATTCAAAGCTGGGCACATTTCTGTTACATCTCCTAAAAGTGAAGAATGGGGCAAAATGAAGGCACATCAAAAGGATCTCATACGGAAAATTGCACATTTTCTGTCTGCCAAAGGTTGCATTTGTTCTCTGGACTGTTAGGATGCACAGAGATATCTTAGTTTGCTATCTTAATTGTGCACAAATACCTAAAGTGTCTATAGAAATTATTCTATTGAAGCTATGAAATATAATATTATATAATTGTAATATAATTGATAATTATAATAGTTATACTGCTATTATCTCTATCAAAAATGAAGTTCAGAAGATGCTGTTATGTGATACTCAACTGCAATAAAAAGATTTTTATTTTTAAAAAAATAGTAGTACAGAAATTATAAAAATTTCTCTGCATGCAGAAGACTCATTGATTCTACTAGGAAAAAGAATAAAATTATTTATAACATGAAAACTGTTATTTTCTGCTGCTCCATAACAGAGCTCTTGCTAGGCAAGGAGGACAGGTTGGTCTCTCTTTTTCCTTGGCTGTTTTATTTACTCCTAATGGAAAGCTGTCAGTAAATGCTTTACAGCTGGGCTCAACTGCTCCACTATCAACATTCTAATAAACAGGTAGAACTGCTGACATCAAGTGTCTGGACAATCTGAAGGGATGAATGGAAAAGACAGAATAACAAATTTAATGTCTGATTTAAACAAGCAGGGTTTCTGTGTTGTTAGTTTTTACATTTGGAAAATTTAGAGGCACAATTTTATAGGGAATTTCTCATAGCTTGTCAACTGTGTGCCTTCCACTTGTACTCATCTGCTTCAAAAAAGTATCCCAACAAATCAAGAAAAATTCTGTGTATTGGGGCAAGGAGATTAGCAAAGAAAGGGAAATGTTTTAGTGGTAAAAACATCAGAGAGGAGCAAAGAACCTACTTAGAGAACTTCATCACCTTAGTCAAGTAACCTGAATAAATTCAAACCATGTCCAGCTGCTCTTCCCTGTGCCACTCACTGATACTGATGAGGGATTTAGGACAAGCATGAAAAGTAGCAAACACATTTCTCAGCTTTAAATGTACATAATTCTTTGTTCTTTATTGTTTTTTAAGTTCAACTCAGTGATCATCTATCAAATGTTGTTTTTGTATGACTGGCAGCAGTTTCAGAAGCACTGCAGCTTCCACCCATGTAAAGCAACTGGAACTTCTTTCTCTTAGAGGCAAATTTGTGAAATATTTGTTTTATGGGACTCATAATAACAACACTTTCAATAAGAGATTAATTCTAAGTACACTTTTATTCTGAGAGCCCCAATTTGTCATTCCTCATTAACACTCCTCTTAACACAGCGTTAATGACTTGGTCACATATTGATTTACACACCACAGAGCTGCTCTGGTGGATTTTGGGACTCGTTATCCAGGTGCCTCGTGCTCTGTTTCTGGCCCAGGGATCTCATTGTGAGTTCTGAGTGTAGAGAAGAGATTTGGCTGCACACCAAGACACTTCCAGGATGTGGATGTAGTTATGAACTCCTGAGGTTTTATGACATTTGGTTCTTCTTTTAGTCTCTCCTACAACACATTTCAGCACAGTGTTAACTCATAGTGACAGGCCAAATGACCTGAATGAATAGAATGCTTAAGTCACAAGAAATCAGAAGGTAAATGTTCAAAAAACTGGAGTTCATTCACTCTCAGAGCTTGGAAGGTTGAGAGGAAGAGGAGGATCAGAATCCACAGGTGGGCTGGAAACTGAGTGTGTTGTATCCATGGACTGGAACTGAATTTGTCCTCATAGATATGACAGCTTTGCTCCAGTAGCACAACTATCTAAAAGATTGTGCTTGATATACACTAAATATGCCACAGTTTTTATTTAGAAGGCTGCAATTCTTTAAAATTCCTCTGCTCTCTGATTATATACAAACAAGAGCCAGTGTAATTAAAACCATGACAATAATTACATACTCAGGAAAACAAGAAACTCCACACTTTTCCTCAAGAACTAGAAAACATTTCCCTAGGGAATGGGAACATTTTCCATGTTCCCTCAGAACACATTTCCAGAAACAAACAGCAGAGACACCATGATGAACACAGTGCATTTCTGCAAGCACTAACAGTAATGAACAGTATTTACAGATAGCAGATTTTAATTTTTTGGTTGTTTAAGCACGATATGTATAGCAGAAATAAATAACTTGTCTGCAGAAACTTTTGCTACATTTACCATACAAGTCACATGAGTTGTCTGAGAACTCAATTAGGTCAAGAGCCAATCACAAACTGCAGTTTCCTCTCTAAATGGTAAATTGAATATAACTTATCTGCATGTGGCCATCATTTACTGCACTTAACAATTAATCTCAGCCTCGGTGAGAAGCAGCAAATGCTAAAGGAGGAGAAGATAATTGCCATCTCACAGTACTTGACTCTTCATGAGATCTACACAGGCTGACAGATTTACTCTGGGTATTAACAGGATTCTCCCTACCATGAAATTTTAATATGTGACAAGCTAGCAACTTGACAGAATTTTCTTTGCTCTCGTATTCTATCACAGAATCCTAAAGGACATGCAGAAAACTTTTGTTCTCTACTTCCCACCAATTTCCTGGGTCAGACCTTCACCCACCTGCTCAGTACCACACTCAACTGAGACACTCTTGAGGAATACAACAAAGCAGCTGAATCTAAAAACCTGGGGCTTAAAGCAGCCTAAAAGAGGTGATTTTCCATCACTGCTAAAAAGCTTTCAATAAACATTTATTGTCCTTTATTTGGTCAACGGGACAAATTACTATTTGAAATCCATACTTTATCCTTCCTTGTTTAACAAGATAAATTTCCATAACTTGGAGGGGTTTTTTATAGAATTAAGCACAGCTTCTGAATATTAGCTGTCAGGTCAAAAAAAAAAAAAATGCATGTATGCTGTTCTACTTTTTATGAAAAGTAGAATATGCTAAACCAAGCATGAAAGTTTATATGTAGGAAAAAAAGGTGTTTCATGAAAAGTTTTCACTCACTTCAACAAAATATTAAAACAGATTGACCAAGAGAAGGTTCAAAATCCTGAAAATTTCTCTACTTCCATGTAATGATACAAACACCACCAGGCTCTGCCACTGCTCTATTTTCTATGTAATTATTTTCTGTATAACTGCACATTGCAAAAATAAAATTTTCTCAAGGAAGTTTTAACAGTAGGTTTTCAAAGATCCTAGAAATCAAATGCATTCTGAAGAGCTCAGAAACCCAGTAAGTGAAATTTAAAACAGAAACTTTTATCAGAAGATGAAGGAATGATCTGGCCCTCCAATCTTGCCATGTGACATGAGATCACGAGGAACAAGGGAAAGAAAACAGGGAGAGAAAGTGCACTGTGAACATGGGAACAAGGAGATTGTGCACAGCATGACAGCTTGGAAGGTCCAAATAGATAAATTTGGATTCAAATCTTTAGGGTTTTTCACTGTCATCTCTTGTTGGGAATGAAGAAAATGCATGAATTATTCTCAACTAAACAATTAACACCATATGTTAATCCAGCTTCTTTTTTCTTCTCACAGCTCTAAGTGTTCACACAGAAAAGATGTTTTAGAAAGCAAGGTAATGAACAATAAGTCAAACTCAAACACATTTTTTGAGTTTTTGTGTTACACTCCAACTCTGTATTCTGCAGTCACCCAGAAATCTAGCATTACACACAGGGTGCACATGTCAAATGATTTAGGATCCCTTACTGAACCCTACAGCTACAGATTCCCATTTTTCTGTCATTTTGTGCTTGTCACAGCCACACTGATCACGTGCACTATGCCTAGAAAGTGCTGGGAAGGCTACTACCCAAATCTGAGCAAGTCTTTCTATGAGCTACCAGACTCCACAAATTGCAGAAAAATAGCTGTCCCCAAACCTCACTACTAGCTCAGGAAAAGCTTCCTGGAAGACTCTACTTAGTTATACCACTAGAAAAAAATTATATTATTTGGCACTTAAACTGTAATAAGTTTCTATGGATCAGCTGTGTTACGTTGTGACTATGTTTAACTTTTCAATATATTGAAATCAGTAGATCATGGCATAGGGAAAAAGGAAATCCTCATGATCCAGAACAGGCTCCAAAGTGCTGCCATTCTGTTTTGGAAATTCTGAAACAAAGTCATGTAGTCTGCAAGGATTGAAACAGATATGTATTGATAATTAAAAAAATATTTGCACTCCCATCAGCTACAGAAGAAAGAAAAATAGAGAGGATTTGTTTCCCCTAAGGTTCAAGATTTCAGAATTTTTCCACGATGAGTTTGGACTTAACTCTTAAAAACAATACCTGCTTTTAGACTTTTGCTTTTATCATCTAGAATAATTATGAAATAATTATTTCTAATGCTTATGTTCCAAGTAATTATTTCCAAAATTTCCATCCTATTCTATGGGAGAGGACCATAAAGAAGGTTTGTGAAGAAGGCTGACTACAAACTCTCTAATTCAGATGCCATCAAATCTTTCAATGCAAAAGAGAAAATGTAAATGTTGTTAATGGCAGAAGTGATTGCTATGCACAGGGCTGCACTGCAGCACAAACAACTGCCACATTATGAGATTCATTTCTGGCATTAGCAGCTCTTAATTATGGTCATTCTTTCTTTAAACAGTCCTGGGCATGGAGCTGTTCCTTACCTGCTGAGCTCAACAAAGCATTCATTGGGAGGAAGTTTTTTTTTTATTTCTCATATAGTTTTTCCTGAAAGGTACTTTACTTCCTTTCCCTTTCCAGCAGCACACACACACCAAAGAGCCACAGCAAATAAATAGGTGGTTGCAACACCAGAATTTTTCCTTTTCCTGGAACCTGCATTTCCAAGCTGCTCCTTTGTTTTCCCAAATGGGTTATGAGAACTGGTAGCAGTCAGCCAATCCAGCTCTTTATTGGCACTTCAGTGTTTTGCTGGCACCACTGATGCACATGCAGCAGCCTGAGAAGGTTGGAAGCCACTGGTTCACTCTGCACACTCTTTCAGGCAGGGGCAATTTCATACTTTCATGTGCAGATCATCAGAACTGCAATTCTGACTGTTACATTTTGCAGCCTCTCTTGTCTTTTCTGCAAGAATTCAAGTACTTCACAGGAAAAAATCAGTGTTGAACACCCAGCCATGACCTGACTAGCAGCAAGGAGAGAGAAGAAACACTTATCAAGATCCTGCAGTTGGTGGTACTTTATTGCACTCCTTCTCTGAAAAGGCTCAGACAGGCCCTTGAACCAATTTCAGTCACAGATGTCTAAGTTTCAGTGAGAAAAGTATACATCTCAGGTAATTTCTTTTTCTATTTTTAGGACAGTAATGAAAAAAAAATTCCATCAACTCGTGTTGTTGAATATCATTATTGGATTAAAGTTTAAATCTTGTCTCTTTAAAAAGCCATATAAAACATCATCACATTATTAATTTATTTAAATAGCAAGTGCCTCAAGCAATATTGGTTATGCAGCCAAGAGGGGGTCAGTCCTGGGGGGAAGACCAAGGAGCTTTACTGATAAAAAATCCAGCAACACTCAAGGAATCTTCTGGATTGCCAAAGGAGCTCGTGAAAAATTCCATCTATAAACATAACAAAACTTACAACAGGTTTTACTGCAGCCTGATGTACACTTGTCTGAGTGTACTGCAAAGACTGTAAGTGTATTCTTGAGCTGCTTTATTACACATTAAACCAGATGATTCTTAAAATTATTATCCTGAAATGAAGAAATAGCAAGTAGAAGCACACTGCCAAAGATTTGAAACTGTTCCACAGCCAGAGTTGAGACTAGACAACCCCCAGGGATGTGGAAGGGGAGAGAGTCTGTCTCATTCCCATCAGCAAGAGGAGAAGTGAAGCACAGGGTGAAAGGAAAGCAGCCACAGACCATTTTTGCTGGTGGTAGTTTCACAGCCTGTCCAGAAATCAATTGCAATTCTAATAAAACATTTTCCTGAATTGGTCTGAACTATCTTCTGCACAATCTTTGTGACAGCCTTTCCTTAAAAGCCTAAAAGTCACTATACTCAGCACTGAAAAGTCTCTTTGAAATACTGTGGTCAGCTGCATGGCACGTCTTAGCAATTTTTAAGGCTTCTCCCAGACATGGATTCAAAGCAAGACAAGGAATCCCAATTGTCCATGAATATTTGACCAATCTGTCCAATTAAATACAGCAAACAAAGTCTTAAGAGACAGGACAACATTTCTCTGGCACTCTTTAGTTCTACAGACCAATGAGCTACCCTAAAGTGGACATACATAGAGTTACATTTATTTACTGCTCGAAAAGCATGATTCCACATGAGAGGGTGTAATAAAAGTAAAATATCAGTAAATGATCACCAGGTCTAAAACCAAAGCCTTCACCTCTAAACAAATGGATCTGGTACTTCTGATAAAGGTCCCTTCAGACAGTCATGACTTTGCAGAACATTCCTATTATTCATCTCAACTAAGAGCAGTTTTTTACCCACCAGAGGGACTCAATTTTGAAATTAAGAATTTTTAGGTTTTTTTAATGTGAAACTAAAGGCTAACAAGTTTAATTAAGGTTGCTGACTCAATGGTTATTGAAGGTTTGGAATTCCTTTTGAGTGTTTAGGCTTCAAATTGCTAACATTTCACTGTGCACACAGAACTAAACTTGGCTAAAAGTGTCTAAGGAGAAAAAAGAATTAAAACTCCATTGGTTCCAATAAATATTCGACTTATTGACTGAATTTTACTTGAATATGCTTTAAAATACTTACTTCAGGATGACACAGCCTGTCCCTGTGGGAGGAGCTGTCCAAAACACCTGGATGCGTGTCCTCCTCCTCGGTGTGCTCTCAGTCACAGCAACAGGACAATTGCTCATGAACTGAGTTTCTTCTTCATCTATGATCTGGGGAAACATAAAGAGAAGAGTGGGAAAAGATGAGGATGTGCATGGCCAACGTTTTTCATGTGTGTTTTGTCAGCTCCTGTTTTCTTTGAGTGGAGTATTTGTAATTCTCTCTGCTTAGCTCAGCACTACTGCAGTGAATTTATTTAGAACATGCAGACTGAATTGAAGATTAAAAGCTCACAAAATAAAGAAAGAAGAGTAAGTCAGTTCTGGGTAAAGAGAGTTCAGACCTTTCAGAGCATTGCTGCACATAACTTTTTTGTGGTTCCTGATTACTGGAGCTTCCTGTAAATATTAATGAACTGAAAATAATAAAATATTCATCACTTCAGAATGATTGAGAATCCATTATTTAATCCAAACTGCAGATATTTTTGCTTTTTTGATTGATTGGTGGTTAACAGAAAAGTTTAAATGGTACAAGTCATAAGCCAGAGAGGCAGATTTGGAACTGGTGTTCCAAGGATTTTACTCAAAGGTGTCGTGTCAAAATAGCTTTCTCACTGCATATGTGTTTCATGGATTGTACTTTAAGCCTTCTGTTCATCAGATCTCAAAGAAATTTCATCAGAAAGTGTTAAATTTTATCTGGAAATAGGCAATGCTCTGATATCACAAAATTTCTCTTCCAAATGTTCAGTGGTCCCCTGTTTGATTTGATGAAGCCACAATTCACACAACATTGGGTCAACATTCAGGCAGTGAATTACAAACCTTACCATTTTGAGAAAAAAGCTGTATTTACCAGTTTATAGCAAGATTCAGCTCTGAAGGGGCTTTTCAGAATCCTGGTTCTAACAACACACAATCATACACTTTTACCAATTAAACTATAAAAAAGAATAAAATCTTCTGGCAGTAAACATAAGATTAAACAAGTATTTTGATTAAAAATACCCCTTTGCATTCTAAAAAAAAGAGAGGCAATATCTTTAATTGGGCCAGATCTGCTTTAGTGAGCAGGCATCCTTGCTATCTCACCCAAGGATACCACCAGCATTCCCAAACATTTTTAGCTGAGCCAACAAACATTTCTGTATTTGCATGGCAGAATGAAGTGGCACTGGCACAGAGGAGTGCTGAGAAACTCTCTTTAGCTGGTCAACAGGGCAGTGGCTAATGAGTTTTAAATTTAAAGCCATTAATAAGCTTCAAGTTTTTTAACGCTTCGTAGAATCTGTGTAACCAAACACAGCGTGCACATTTGCTGGGTTTTAATTAACAGGAAGCAGTGGGAAGTGTGGGATCCAGTGGAGGCTTAAGCTGACTGCAGAGTTTCTACTTCTGCTGGATACAATTTAATGTGTGTAAGCTGAGCACCAAGAAATCCCTGATCAACAATTCCGTTTCGGCCACCAACTGTACTTATTCTGTCTGCCTCATTCCTGCATCAGTAAAATAAAGAAATAAAACTGCCTACTTATCTCTCAGAAAGGTTGTCTCAATTATTTCAGGACCATATCCATTGACCTTTTTTCCCTATCTCACAGTAATTCATTCTCAATCAAAACCTAATTTTGGTGGCAGCTCTGAGAGAAGAATGAGTGATTTTTATACCATCTCATTCACAATAAAATACTATTGCATGTTATACAAAAGCATGATAATTCCCATTGAAAAGGCTCTTAGGAGGTCATCAGAAAATTCTTTAAAAGGACAGCTTTTCTAAAAAAATGGAAATATTACAAATTACTGTACAAATTGCACTGGCTCCCTTGTCAGATGCAAAGCACTGCTGCAGTATAACTCACACTCCTGGATAAAAACTTTAAGAATATGTTCAATCCAGGTCAAGCTTATGCAATTACATGCAAGTATGAATAGGATTGATCAGAAATAAGCTATTCCACAATCACCAGTGAAACTTATTCCCAATCTAGTTGAGCTCTTGCCTGGCACATGCTCCACCAATGACTGTTTCTTGAGAAGCCCAACTGAAATGAACTGGTGTTCTCCAAGTATTAACCCACCATTTCCAGTTAACAAGGACTTAGCTGTTTCATATCCCTAAAGATCATTCCTCCAGCAGCCATCACTGCAGACCTACAATAATGTAGGTCTGCATTATTGCAGGTCCACATTATCTGTAGGTCTTTGTGCATTTGCACATTAAGTAAATTCTTACTCCAGTTGGAAACATCCTGCTTTTTCCCCCAACAGTGAATGGAATCACAAGGAGCCCAAATCCAACAACCAAAGGAAGGAGTTGTGAGCAGCTGTGAGCAGTTGTTACAAGCCAAATTTATGACTTGCCTGCAGAAGCTGAACTGTGTGTTTGGATTCTAGACAGCCATTACATTGAAGCACATCCTTGTTCCACTTGCAGCAAATGGACGTGGAAATGCTTTTTGCACTTCTATTGCAGACCTAATTCCTGCAAAATAGCAAGTAAAGTTTTCTCAAGTATTTCTATAATGAACTAATTTGAAATTCTGGTTGCAATTTAGAACATGATCCAAGGAGGATCCATGATCCTCCTTGAGGCAGTGGCTGAGCCTCAAGGCTACATCACAGTTTCCTGCATCTCTAACCATCAAAGGAGAAGACTTATGCAATGAGTGTCTACTGGAAAACACTGAGCATAAAATTGTAAGGTCTTCCAAAAAGCATTCCTTTGAAGAAAAATTGGACAGAAGCTTTCTCAGTAAATGTTGACACAACACAGTACAGAACTCCTAAATTAGCTGGAAAGGCTCAAATGCCAGTAGATTTGAGATGATTAAAGAAAGTAATTTTACAATATGTAATAAATCAAATAATTTTTCAAATTCTAGGATTTCAGATAAACCATCTGAAATCTATTTCTTAAAAAGATGGGGGGGTATCTTTCTGTATCCATGGAGGTTCCATTCGTTATAAAAAGTTTCTCAGGAGTGACAAGAAGGGAATCCTGATTTATGCTCCAGGATTACAAATGACATGGTATTTTAGGGTGGTGGATGATATTACTACACTCCCATGTAGGAGAAGAGCAATAGTATCCTGGCCAACTTTGGGGGGGAAAAGAGACATGTAATATAATCCTGATTTTTTTTCTGGAATCAAGTCAGACCACATAGGCGTGAAGGAAAGATTTGGCAGGGAAAAGGCACGCACATTAAAATGTAGCATTTTCAAAATTATAGCTTCTAAACCCCAGGTTATCTGTAATGGGAAGCTTTACATTTTCAAGAATGGGTCAGCAAATTACCCACATGTTGGACAAAAACCCTAAAACCAAAAAAATAAATGCTTGGCCAAAGAATCTGAACCCTCAGAGGGAGGGATCTCTATGTGACTGATCCTTTCGAATCCACAAATGCAATGACATCAGATTTTAATATTCTAGTTAGGTTTTGGTGTGGTGGCTTTTTTTCTTGGTAGTTTTTTGGGGTTTTTTGTGGGTTTTTTTTTGGGGGGGGGTTTGGTTGGTTGGTTTTTTGTTGAGGTTTTTGTTTTGTTTGTTTGTTGTTTTGGTTTTTTGGTTTGGTTTTTTTTCCCATTACAATTGTGGTATTATTGGACCAATTTATTCCTTCAGGAAAACTAGTGTAAATCCTGAACCAGATTCTTGGAGTCAAGTGGGATTCAAATGAGTGTCACAACAAGTAGAATTTGGCTGAACTTGGGTAAATCTACAAACATGAAAGTAAGGATACTACAAGGGAAAATTTACCAGCTGCAAGTTCAGTCTTACTTACATTCTTTGCATATTCCAAACACTGATGAGGTTGAGGACAAGTTTTGGGTGTTCCTGAAAAGCAGGACTGGGTAACTGCTTAGTTGTTAAAAAAAATAAAGGAACAATTGGTTTTCTCAGAATTGGAACATTTCATGCTGAGTGACAAAGTTTGCTGTTTCTGGTTTCTATAAACTAATAGTCAAATAAACCAGGCAGTTTTACTCTCTGTTCTTAAGTTTATATCAGCATTGAAAAAAAGGTTAAAAAATTTCAAAATACCACGCATCACAAAGAAAGGGATTAGTACTGAGTACAAAAGGAGATGAAGTTTCATAAATTCTCTACTGGCTTGTGTCCATTTCCTTAGTTGAAACCACTGGCTAGGACCTTCAGCACCATTTCTTGGTCTGTGGACACATCATCACTTTCCACTCACTGAAACAGCTGCATTCTACTGCAAGAATGGAATCAAAGTAACAAAAAAAAAAAAAGAAAAGAAAAAAAACCCACAACTAGAAGTTCACAAGATAAGCATCGTTGTGGGCAGATTTCTTCTTTGGAAGAGCTGATGTGAATGTTGCAAAACTGTCTTCTCCTTGAGGAAACTTTCCAGTTATAAAAAGAACACTGGGTCTGTGTAACAGCAATAATATTTGGCCTTTAGGGATTAATCTAGAACAGAGCTTATTATACAGAACATAAAATTAATGATGTACAAAGTCAGTTTAAAAACCCTACCTCAAAGATAAGCTTCACATAAGCACATTCTCTGACTAAAGGACACAGCATTTCTCTCAGAGGCTGGGCTCAGAACCAGAAGAATCAGAACTGGGGCTTTTAATGCAGTGCCAGGAATGAATCTTGGTGCAGACTGTGATTCAAGGTTGTACAGAGCCACTGAGCACTGCTGGGCTCTCTGGGACATCCTCAGCAATGCCCCACAAGGCTGGACTTGTCTGAGAAGGGTTAGGGCTGGGATTTGACAAGGGCTAGGGTTAGGATTGGTAAGGGTTTGGTTCTGACAAGGGTTAGGGCTTCTCTGAAGCACTGAGAAAAGTGCAGATTTATTGAAGAAAGGCATTGCTAAAATACACTTGTAGATTATCACTACAGTTCTGGTAACTTCTAGCACAAACTTTGCATAGATATTGCACAAAGTTGCACTTAGAAATCAATTTTAGTTCTGTAATCATTACCTGAGGGGGGGAAAAAATGCTGTCAAGAATCTGCTGTTCTTTGCTCTTCAGTGCAAACAAACCTGAGCTGTTTTACTCCTGCAGGGCAGGCAGGGTGGGCAGGGCTGCTGCTGCAGGGTCTATTTCAAGGTGCAGCTCAAACAAAATGAGAAAAAAAGCAGTTCAGGGTGGCAAGAGCCCAAAGACAGAGCTCTACACACCACCAGCTTTCCCACTAAACAGCTTCTCCTGCCCAAGCCTGGCTATGGGAAGCTTTACAAAACAGCTATGTCTTCTTTCCTTAATATGTATGAAAAGAGTAAAGAGATCATGTGTATTGCCAGAAACAGGTGACAGTAGCTTGACAGTATTTAGTAAATGTAAAATGCTATACTGTATGTTTTTCTTGCTTCAGAACCACTCTTAGTTAACTTAAAGTTATAACATGCTGAATCATAAAGCTTGCACTGAAGACTTATGCTTGTAAAATTAAAATGGCCAATTAAGTTGATGCTGTGAGTAAAACTCAAGAGCTGAATGAGCACAGACTGTTGTGAATTGAGGCAGTTTTCATCTAAGTAGTCACTAAGAGGGAACTTGAGGTCCAAAGTTTCCTCTTTGCTTCCCGTGAAGTTTCCTCCCTGACTACAACATTAACATCTCTATGAAAACAGTTTGGTAAACTGACTCAAGCTACTTTATCAGACTGTATTACTGGGGAGGGGGGCTGGCAGATAATCCAGCTTTTCCCAGATAACATTATTTTTATTATCCCTAACAGAGAAACTATATCATGCAGAGAAAGCTGTCATTATTCCCATAGCTATAAATCATGTTGGGGTCTATCAATAATTTTCTTTAAGAAGTAGTTATTTCGACTAAGGAAAATTCTTTCATTTCATATTTAAAAAGCAATTTGCAAACACTAATTTCCAGCAGGGGAAGGTCAAAATCTTTACAAATTCTATCATCTTTTGACATCCCTTCAAATACTCCAGCTTCTTAGCACATCCATTGCTCTCCAACAACGCTCACCAGAAACTGGGAACAGTTTTGAACACTGAACTTGCTTGTCACACCCTGGCACACACAGACCCAAAGTGGCCCAGCTGGCTCTTGCCAAAGAGAGCACCCTGGCAGGAGCATCAGAGCATACAAATTACTCACAGCACCAGGGCACCAGCACGAGGGAATTGTGCACAGGAACTCCGTGTGACGTTCTGTACTAAAGCAACGAGTCACTCTGTGCCCTGCATGACAAATGGCTTCACTTCCTTCCCACTGCCTGCTGTCCAGGCTGCACAGCAGCTTCTGCAGTATTTGAAGTTATGTGTATGGATTCTGGGAAAGACTGAAAATTTTAGTTCAAAGAAACAGGACTTTTGGCCCACTTCAATGTACAATTTAATCAAGTCAGACCTAAATCTAGACTGAATTTACTCAGCTCAGACTCTGTGCTGACCAATTCAAACACATTAATTTGTGGGTTGCAGGTTTTTTTCATTATATTCAGGCAGTAGCTAAAGAAATGTATGAAGGGGTTTTGACTGAATGAAATGAGAAAGGGTTTTATGGTCTAAGCATAGTTTAAATTAGGAAGCATGAAACAGCAGATGAAAAAACAGTAAAGTTTATGATTGTAAAATGAAAATGAAGACATTTTACTTCCAAGACTCTGTTCCAAGCACTAGGAAGCAGAGCTGTCCCATTGCAGCCTTAAACCAGGTTAATAAGCAGTGAGGATGATGGGGACATGGATGAAGGCTGTGCTGTGGTGACCCTTAGCAGTCCCCTGGCAACAGAGTCAGCATTAGTCAGAGCAGTCCTCTGGCCAGGACCTGAGCCAAGGCCAACCCAAAATAGCAGCTATAGAATATTAAACCCAATTTTGAAAAATAAAAAAAAAATGGAGCACAGCCACTTAGAGCTCTCACAGATTTCTTATTTCTGTCTTCCAGGTAATGGAGACATCAGAGTGCCAACAGTTCTTCCAAGATGACAAAACTAACACACTCATTTCAGATGAGAATATAACCACAATAAACCTCAACAAAGATCCACAGAGACATTATTTACACTCAGTGTTCTGTTGTCAAACTATTTCAGTGTGACCATTATTTATTTGGCAAAAAATAGTCACTACTCCAATCAGGTAAAAAATGGCTTTTGATAGATGATGTCTCAAGTGCTTTAGCCTGGGAAAAACATTGCTTGCTGGGGTACTGTGTAGAAATCAACAACTTTTAGATAAAAATCACTTGAAATGAGTAAAAGTGTAAGGATATTGTGTATTTCTTGTTCAGTCTGTACAGTTAGGACTTTTCATTCAAGTCTATAATACACACATTTTTCTGGAAAGAGAGAAAACTGCTGTTAATTCTTAAATATATTCCCCACCACTATATCCAGATATATGTAACACAATTAGCTACCTCACATTAAGGAGTGCCTTTTAATCTGATTTTCTAGATAGATGGAAAGCTTTGGGAAGTTGTTTAAAGAACAAAATGCTTTTGCAGCCTCATAAAAGAAAGTGATATAAAGCAAGGCAATGTGCACACAACCCTTGGCTGGAAGTGAGACGTGACTTGGATTGCTGAGCAACCTTTCCCAAATCACTCCAGTGTAGTCTGTATAGAAGCAGGGACAGAGACACTGAGCTCCTTTTTCAAACCCATATATGAAATGCTCTGGGATAACTTATTTCATATCCTTAACAGCTTGCCACACCTCCAATTGTTCTCAAGCTCCATAAACAGCAGCTCGTTGGGAAGAGATTAGATCTGAGATTCCAGATCTTCAGCCTCTTCTGTGATGCACCAATTGCTCAAATTAAATGGAAAAGTAGCTTAGAGAGTCAACTAGCATTTAAGCCAGGGAAATCCATGGAAGACATAAAGTTGGAGTGGCCCCCTGTGTGCCAACCTTTTGTCTGGTTTTCGCAGCAAGAGCAGCCAAATTCTATCAAAGATCTCCCAGCTCGGTGCATTGATGCTCACAGAACCCAGGAAGCAGAACAAAAACAAATCTGGCAGAGCTGCAGTTTGATGACTACATCTTCTACACCAGACGACTTTTTCAGTGTTTCCAGGGATTGTGGCACAATTAATTTAAAAGGAAATTTAAATAGTGCTAAAAAAAAATATAAGAACCTTAGTTTGGGGGAAAAATGGTTTATCGTTTCATTTGGCTGCACAGTGGGATCAGAAGACAAAACTTATCTAATTATTTCTCTTATTTATCCTGCAAAAAGCTGAGACATTCTATTTAGTGTGCTCTGGGACCAGCATGGAAGACTGCTGGTGAGATGGAAAATGCAGATTCACAAATCCATTCTGAATTAGGCTGTTCACTGACAGGGAAAGATTTTACAAAGGTGCCTTCAGCCAATTCTCTTCTCTGTTCTACCTCCTGTGTCTCCTGAACCAAGGGGAAACAGAGAAGTTACTGGCAGCCAGGTAATGAAAAGCACTGATGTGCCTTCAACTCTCTGCTCTGTTTATTTTGATGACTTTCCCCCCAGGTTATGGACCCAGCCTCGTCCCTGCTGGTCTAGCAAAGTGTTTTACTAGTTTTACACAGCAAAGGGATGCAGGAAAAGAGGCTGAGTGGAATCTGTCCTGGAGGAGACTGGTGCTGTGTGGAGAAGCATGGCTCAGGGCTACAGTCCTTGTTCTAATGGCTCAGACACCTGAGCCTTCTCTTCCCCATCCAGGTACAAATCCTTTTCCAGCTCGTGCTGGATCTCTACTTCCTTCTCTTCATTCTTTCTCTACTGGATTCTCTTCTACCCAGAAATTATATCTGGATGAAAAGTTTTTCTGCCCCCAAAAAACTGTGAAAATCGATATATTCAATTAAAAGAGCCAATATATTGGTGCTTCTTTCTGGGGAGACAAGAGACCAGAATTCCTTCTCAAGCATTGGCTTGCTAGTCCAGGACTGCAATTGCATCAGTTCTAGGAGTGCTAACACAAAACTTTTAAAAACGTTCAATCAAAAAACAAATCACAAAACTCCTTTAGCGTTCATTTCTGACCACCACAAATGCTCTTGTTTGAAAAGGAACAAAACAGGGCTCCAGACCTGGCCTTCTGTGTTGTCTTGAACCAGAGCACATGCATTTAAACCAAATTCTAGCAATGCATAAAGCATATTTCAAACACATTTTCCAAATCCATGCAGTGAAGAATTCATTCAGATTCTTTCTGTTTCAGCACAAACCAAAGATTTATAAATATGAATCTAAACCAACTTCCAGATCTAATGCTAAGCACACAATTTAAGGCCATTAAAAATTGTGATGCAGAGTGCTCAGTATCTGGCAGGACTGAACCCAGGACAAAGAAGAATTATGTTTATGGACATGTGTGTGGAAAGCTGAAGGACGACCTAATTGCTGTGAGCAAAACTCAGCATTTTAATTTTTGCTAAATGCAAATTAAAATCTTGTCAGCACATCCTTAATTCATCAAAACAATGAGAAACTTTTCATACCAGTATCAGGATTTTACTCAATTTCTGCAGCGACTGTTGTTATCTGCCTGAACCTGTGTGTCTTTGCTTCTGTTAATGCACAGAATTTCTGCACAAAATTTCCATTTATAAATGCTTGGAAGAACGTGCCTCCACTGTGCCTAACAGATATTTCATTAGTAAGGACCTCCAGTCACCATTCAAGTCCAATCAATAACATATTTTAAATTCAGTGGTCCAGAACTTCTGGTCACCCTGAAAATAAGCTTCAAGCACTCACACAGTTAAGAAATTTAAATAAGAAAAAAAAAAAAACTACACTCTCATGTTCATAATGCAACAACATTTGAGAGAAAGCATGATCTAACCCTAAATCCACTATTCTTATTATCAGTTCTAGAAAGTTTGACTAAGGGCAGTCAAGAAAACGTGACCTTCCCATCAGAACAAACCACTGGGTGAGAGTCATTACTGACTAATTACTGCAGTACAGTAGTTTCATCAAGTTGGTGTTAAATGATACTGATGAGGTGTCTCTGCCATTTGAAATTAATTACACTATTATCTTTTGATAAGATTATCTTCCCTGTATTGTTGTATATTACCAACATCTCCAGCCCCATAATGAGCAATGCATAAGTAATGTGGGTGCCAGAGAAATATTTGCTGTGCACTCACACAGAAGAAGACATGGACCTTATCTTCTGCTCACACTGGCATTTCCCATTTGCATTTCTGTGGCAAGGAACTCCAGGTTCGTTCTCAATTCAATTTAAAACTCAGCAACTGCCATTTTTATTTCAGGAAGAAAATCCCAGATTAGGACACTGTTGCAACACCAGTCTATCAAAGAAAAAGGAATGTTAAATTTGAGGAGGCACGTAAAATATCTGATAAGGAAGAAATTTTATAGAGGCTGGTCAAACAACGTGTACAGCTGGAGCACTGGAGGCACCTTTCTGTGTGTCAGGCACTCCCTGCAGAGGGATGATAAGGGACTGCTTCACCCCCCAACCATTCTCTCTTTTCCATTTCTCAGAGCATTAATTGCCAGCCAAAGGAGCCTTTTTTAATTTTGGCTTTGTGGAGTAAAAATATCCAACATGGGCTTAAGGGTAGAGGGGGCTTCTTTACTGATATAATCAATATTAGCATTATTATAGAGATGACACTTGTCTGCAGTACAATGTAACAATGGGCAGCAAAGTACAACAGAATTGTCTCTTCTGCTCTTAGGAACACCAGAACTGACGAAGGTCATTTGAAATACACAGTAAAATGTGAGTCTGCACATTTTACTGGATCAGCATTTCTCAGTCACTTAGATTGTTCAGGCTTTTCATTTCACCTTCCTTTTAGAAAATATTACACTACTCAGCATTATGACTATAGTGCCAAGAACAGCTACCTCACTTGGAGATCCTTGCTTAAGAAGGGATTTAAGGATTACAGAAAATACATATTTTTAATAGCATTATTGTCCTGCTCAGTGTTGGAGCTTTAAGGCATCAGCAGCTCTGGCACATGTGCTACTCATGTTCCTCGTGAGTGTCTCAATGCCAAAATATACATCCCAACCTACTCGAGCTGCCTGCACACAAATTCTCCTAGCCTTTGGATGACTGTGTACAGAACATAATCTATTTCTGAGAGACTTAATCCACTGCTAAAACCACACTTACAGCACAAGTACCAGTGATCTGGAACTACAGGCTTTGTGCAGATAAACCTAAGAAGGCATTTACCTCCTTAAAAAAAGCTCTCAAATCTTTTGCTGAACAATTTGCATCCAACAATTTGTTGGGTTGGGAATTCTGCTGGTGCAGAAAAGCTGCAGGAAGTCAGGAGGGGTTTCTGGCAGCACTGACAGGAGTTGTGAGCAATTATAAAACTACCATGCTTTTTGTGTGCATGTGAGTATGTGCCTGAATGTTAGAAAATAATAATAATAATAATAGTAGTAATAATAATCATCATCATCATAGCTCTGGCCCCTTGTACTTTTGATATGCTGATGAATTAAATACACAGCTTCTCCAATTCCTCCCTTCCTTAGAGGATATCACAGCTTATATGCTCTGTAATTGATTTTTTATATATATATTATATATATATGTATATATCAATTCCCCTGCCTGCCACTTTATAAAGCCAAATTTCATATTACCTTGAGCACCCTTCCAGCAAATTAAACCTGCAGGCTGAGACTTTCCAAGAAATCAAAAAAGTTCTGCTTCCCCCCTTCCAGTATGAGAGGATTCTGATTCAGAAAGACACACTGAACCCAGACAACAGTAAAGCCATAGTTTGGCAAAAAGGAGACTCTTGTGGGCAGAACAGATTTTTTTCAAGAGTTGGTAAACTCTCTTCAAATGCTGACTGAAGTCCAAGCCAGTTAAGTGCTGAGACTAAAAGAAAAGCTCACATTAAAACATGGTTTAGACACTTTTTGGAACAGTGTCTTGCACTAATGTTTATTATGGGAACCTAACAGTGACATGAGCAATAGAAAAGTAACTAAAAGCTCCAGTGGTTGTAAGAGCCTGTGGGTGAGGCTGGCTGTCAGTGGTTTGGTTTGATGCTGAGGCTTTTTGTGGTTTTTTTCCAGAGGTTTTCTATTGTCTTGAATACAGCAGTGTATTTCTCCATGGTATGTCTTCTGGAGGAAATAATCATGCAAAAAGGGATTCTGAAAAAAGTAAATAACAAAGAAATTTGGTAGGGGTTTCTAATAAAATTCTTAATCTCTGCAAATCAAACTATTCTAAAAATAGAGCTGTAAAATGAAACGATAATGTCTCAAATTCTACTTCTGCACAGATCAACACTGCAATAACTGAGCTAATCTCAGGGCCATACACTGAATGAAATGTTCACTTACTGGTATTTCCATATTACACATGGGCCATGAATTTTGTCAAGACCTTGGGATAAAACCATTTTTTAAAACCAAATAATAAAAGGCAGGGATTTTGTTAAATCTGCTTCTGACATTTTTTACACGTTCTAAATGAATTTCCAAGACAGGCTGCATAAGGGAGAGCTGATTTCTGAAGCTTCAGAGGAACATTATGTAAAAGCATTAGACTAAGTTTTCAGCTCCAGCTGCTTTAGCACATTTTGTTTTGAAATAACAGTTTTCTTTATAGGTGTCAATTTTGTGGCTGTGGATAAAAACTTCCCAATTAAAAAACTGTACTCTTATCTTACCATATATGCATATGGCAACAAAAAAAAATTAGAAAAAAACCCACAAATTTATCTAAATCTCAAAGTGATTTAATTTTGATGATTATGTTTTTCCAGGTTATAAAGTTGTTTTATTGAAATTTCATTACGATGAGTAGACATTCAATATATGTTAATTATAGACCAAGAGGGTGGTAAATAAATTTCCTTTTGGGGGTCTCTTGCAACTTGGCATGTTCTATGATTCTATTAAAAAAAAAAATTCTCAGTGAGAATAATCAATCAGTTGAACAGCCTCTACAGGAACATGGTAGAGTCTCCACCTCTGGAGGTTTTCAAGAAGTGGCTGGATAAGGGTCAAAATAATTTAATCCAGACTCCCTTTCACATGAATGGCTGGATCAGATGAATTTTCAAGCTACACTGTTCCATGATTTTATGAAGTAGGCATTCAATGAACTTCTACTCTCCTTTTTTACATGCATTACAAACTGTATCTTTGCAGTTCCTTGCATTTTTTTTGCTACACTTGACCCCCTACAGGTAGTTTTTCCAACCTGGAACAAAGCTTCTTTCAGCCAGATGATTTCATTTCCTCACTATGCTCCTCTCCAAAACACTTGTACAGTGCAGCACCAAAAGTGAGTCCAGACAAAACCACCTGCTCAAGCAGATGAAGTGCTGGTGTGTAGCAATATAAACTGCTGTCCCTTTTTTCTTGACTCCCATGCGAGGATCTGAAGTGCATAACTGTGAAAGTTTTTATCTGAGAATTTCACCATGAGGGGCAGAAATAATCTAACCCATCTATCTAAGCATTTGCAGAATATGAGCATGGAAGAGTGAGAAATAACTCATCTTTTCATTGCAGAAACTGAATATTGCCCAGCAGGTCAGCTCTAACTCATGAGGGGTCTCAAGCCATCTCTCACTCCTAAAGCTGAATTTTGGTGATACAGATAATCTATCTCAGGTGTTAGGGACAATCAATCACAGCAGTGTTTGTTCAGAGGCATTGGATAGTTTCAATATTATTCTGAATTATTCCCAATAAATTTCAGTGAAAAGCTGTATAAAGCTCAAAGTCACCACCCTGGATCTGGTATTTTTCTGTGCTTTCCCGTCTTTTGGAGACTAATCATACAAATTTTGCACAGCCACTTGAGAAAATAAATCTATAAGGAATGAAACTGTAAAGCAACTTGAGCAAAAAGGACAGAAACGAAACCTGGTTCAGAAAGAGAAAAACAGCTCCTGATGGTCAGAAATTCAACCACATCAGAAGAAAAATTAATTTGCAGGAGATACCAACACTTGATAAATGACAGCTAATCTCCAGAATATGAACTATGTAATTAGAGAAGTATTAAAATTAAAGGCGAGGAATCATATTTAATAGATGAGATTCTTATTACTTCTTATTTTGACTTAAGTAAAACCCACAACACTTCCATGTTATACAGAGCACAGTAGGCATTACACCATCCAGTTTAATAATCCAAAATACATGTAAACATTGCTGTTTCTGCTTCTGTGCCAAACAACAGGATGAACTAAAACATAGTATGAATCCCAACACATTTATCTGTTCAAGTGACTAAGCCTAGAGTGCTAAGAGAGCATTTGGAGGGGTTTCATCACTTCAATCCTGAAGTAGGAAAGATTTGCTTATGTTTTTGATACATACCAGGACAACAGCTATTATTACTGGAATTGTTTGCATAGTTCCTACCAAATATATAAGGTTAGACTGTGCTCCCCTATTTTAAGATCTCTATATAATATTTCACAGCCATGATTGGAAGGTTACACATCTAACAAACGTTTGTTATTTCATGTATGGACAGTATTTACATGCAAGGACATTGATGATTATTGAAACATTCCTGACTTGGGAGGTGAACACTGCATGTGAAGAGCAGAACCCCTGAGTTCAGTCATGGCTCAAGTGTGATGTGTAATCTTGAGCAAGTTCCTTCAATACTTAATCTTCTGTAAAATGGATATCATAAATTCACATTCCAGGAAAAATATTTACAGAATTTAGTTCACATAAAAACTTTGAAGTCTTAATCAGAAAGACAATATAAAAAAAAAACATTTGAGAGCTGTTCTATATCCATAAATGTGCAAATGTGGAGCACCGACAAGGGAAAATCATTAGGACAAGACTAAGTAAATTCAACTGGAAAAATATTTAGTTATGATTATTCAAAATTCAAGAGAATGTATCAAGTATGTTAACAACGAGTTTAGAATTTTATCCTGCCTTTATGTGTTCTTCATGTCTTTAATCCTGCAATATTCCTTTCCACATTTACATAAATTTAGCTTATTAGGCTCAGGCATATCCCAAATTTTTAGAGGATGTGATGTTCTCTAAAAAAATGAAAATAGATGTGAAAACATGACCAGAAACGGTACAACTCCAGGACCATCTTTTACACAGGTTGTATCAGGTTTGCTCCTCCCAAGAGGAAATCCCAAACCTCTCTCATAGTCAGCAGAGAGAGGGCAGATGGGTTCAGAAGCCTAGGAACACACTGCCATGTACACAATGTTCTTCCTGTGAAAGCTGCCAGTTGCATAACATCTGCACCACACACAAAGCTGGCTGTTTAAAACCTGGGTTTAATTCATTTTGCAAGTAATGTAATCAGTGGAACATCAGATGAACCAAAAGGAAAAGAAAAATATACAAGTAGAGAGTTTTGAGAAGGTACCATATGGGTCTTTTTCATCTTTTGGGGAAATGTGACACGATGTCTAAGAAATTCTTGTTTGGAACACACAGTATTGAAGCTAAAGCCATTGTATAAGCCCAGTGTCTAAATATATCATAACCCAATTCTAATTCCTACAAGCACTTTGTATAACCTTTATGGACAATAAAACTGGGTTACTGAAAGTTTCCAAAGGAAGCCAAGAAACTCTGCACAGTCAAAAACCCCACTGCAGCTAATACAGAAAACATTTATGATTATCTTAATCTGGGATTTATCACAATGTGTGGGCAGATTTTCTTAACAGGAAGGATTAGGGAGGGGGGAGATTTACTGGCTGGAGGTTTTTCCTTTACTCCTGCATGTGGGATTCCCACAGTACCATGTAAAGAGGGGCCAGAGCAAAAGGACAGCACTAAGAGGCAAACTGCTGCCTTAGCAACCATTTAAAATCCCTCCCTGAAGCTTCCAGAAGGCATTCCTCACGTAATGGTATAAAACAGGGAGTTCATTTTCCTAGGAAAGTGACCTATTGCTCAAGAGAGATTGTAGTGAAAAGTATTTCTCCATCTTCGTTATGTGTTTGCTACTTCATGTCCCCTCTCTCCTGTACTCCGTATTCTTCCTATTTAAAAGCAGTCTGTTAGCTAAAATAAGTTTGTGATAAACAGGCTAAAGAGAGCAATAACAGGTATAATTAAGTCTCTCATACAAGCAGAGTCAACTTTACTCATTCAGCTGAAATTAGGAGGAAAAAAGAAAAAAAAAAAAGAAAAAAGATTAAATGAGTTCTAGGAGAACCAAATCCTGAAGTGTGCCTGACAAATAAGGAATAAACACTGGCAATGCCCTAAGGGACCTCTACTGCACTACAGACTGTATCGAGATATATAATCATTAAAGTTACAGAACACTAAGTACCAAAGCTACTTCTTACATACTCATTCTTTTAGATGTTTCTTTTGAAAAGAAAAGCAGGTTCAAACGAGCTGTGCCCACCCACAAGGAGAAAAAAGAGGCAAGAGCAGCAACAGTGCCTCAATTCACATAGATGAGAATAATTGGAGCCCAGTTCAATCTGTGAAGTAAACAGAAGCAGGATGAAGGCTTTTCAATTTACACCTACAGCCTACAAATTAGTAAGCAGTCTGGTAGGATGAGCTTGCCAGGGATTGCATAATAACCCTACCCCCAGCAACAATGCAGGGAAAGGGGAATAAAATGGTAGCTCTATACCAGCAGGGAATTTCCCTTTCTAATTACTGACTACCATGAAAAGCATTCTCAAGAGCCAAACGTCAGCTTTTGTGCAACTGGATCAGGGATTTCTTCATTTTCCTTGATTTATTCTTGTCTGAAAATTAATTGCAATGGTGTTTTTTAAGAATCAAAAGTAACTATGAATAAAAGATACAAAGTATCTTCTGTCAAATATTGCTTGGGAATTTATTTGGAAAAATAATTATTTTTGTGCCAAAAGTTCAACAGATTACCACTAATTATGGCTTGTATAAATATCTTGCCTCTATCAGTATTCATTATATAGTCACTTGTCTATACCCATTGAAACCGAAAGTACTTAATCCAGAAAATTCTGGTTCTGCAGAACATGCTGTGTACATCCACATCCTGCCTCTTACACAAACATGAGAAAAGTGAAGCTGAATATGTGATTTTCAGTTTTTCTCACAGCAAGTGAAAAAGGAGACAAAACAGAGAAGCAGGGGAATGGTTTGAGTTAAATAGGTAAAAAAATAAAAATAAAAATACAACCCTCCTCTAAGGGACACAATTACAAGAAAATTTTCTGTGCCCTTTCAATGATTGTTCAGATGTAGATTTCCACTTTGGGCAACTCCCAACACCAGGTCCTTGCTGAGGCACAACTACTCGGAGTAGGAGTCAAGAATAATTTCAGAAAACAGAACCATGTAACTATAGTGGCAGGTGGTACATTATTTCTAGATAAATCCCTGGATTTTTAGAGGCTGATTAGTAACTCAAGCTCCCATGAGTGAGTCCTGATGGTGTCTAAAATGGGAACATCCATACCATGGCTCAGAAGGCTCTGTGGGGAGGCCACATCCACTCATGGCTGCTCTCTGCTCTCTCCCTGCTAGACACACAAAAATGAGAGATTGAGAAAAGCACCTGGCTCAGCCAGCTTGGAAGGCAGGAGCACTCCTTGGATTGAGGAAGGTCAGAGCAAAGGGAGCAAATCAGAGAAGGGGGAAGGCAGAGACAAACTCATCTCCTGCTCCAAGTGAAAGGCACATCTGGCTTCATCTGCTGGTTGAAGTGTCAGTCCTGCACAGGCAGCAGGGCTGTCAGAACAAACTTCTCATCCTACAAGCCAGAAAGTGTTTTCCATGAAAACATTACTCTTGGAGCAGCAATGACCATAGCCAGGAAATCCTCACTGAGCAAGATTCAGGGGACAAGGCTGGGATCAGTGCTAGGATTGAGGAAAGTCACAGAATCACAGAATGTGCTGACATGGAAGGGATCCACAAGGATCACTGAGTCCAGCCCTGCACAGGACCATCCCCAATGTCCCACCATGTGTCCAGTGTGGATCACGGAGTCCAGCCCTGCACAGGACCATCCCCAATGTCCCACCATGTGTCCAGTGTGGATCACTGAGTCCAGCCCTGCACAGGACCATCCCCAATGTCCCACCATGTGTCCAGTGTGGATCACAGAGTCCAGCCCTGCACAGGACCATCCCCAATGTCCCACCACGTGTCCAAGAGCATTGTCCAAACGCTTGCTGGACTCTTTGCTCTAAGGGAAGGGCACCTCATTCAGGTGATAATTAAGCAGGGGTTGGTTGAGGTGGACAGCAAAGATTGAAGGAAATCAGGATGTGGGATAACAGACCAGGAGAAATTCTGATGACTGAATTTGGTCTGTATGTCTGAAGAGAACCTTTTGTGTAAGTACTTTCAGCTAAAGATATCCTTACAATCCCAGACTCCACGGGGATCAACAAGGTCACTGCACCTTCAAGTGGTCCAGCATTGTGCTGGATGAGACAAGGTCTGTAAAAGCTTGAAAGAAAGAGAAACATTATGTGGCTTTTTCAGTCTGGGATTCCAAATAGCCTCAACCTGGTCAGGGAAAGAAAACTTCTTAAAGCTATCTCCCAGTCTTACTGCACTGAGAAAACAGACCAAAGAAAAACAAAGCATCCTGATGAGAAACACATCTGCAAAGCCTCTTGAGTAAAGGCTAGCACTGAAGTGAAACATCTGATGAGATTAGGACGAGAGGGCATATTTTTCAGTTGTGTGAGCCCCTGCACATCATTCTGAGAACACCATTATGGATTTCCATTCATCATTGCATGAAGTGAAATGACCAAAACCATCTCAGAAGGTGTGTGAAGACAAAGCACCAAAAGGCAAACATGTAGAATGCACCAGAATCCAAAGATATGCTCATTTCCTGACCAAGTCTCGTATCCTTCTGAGGCAGCATAAACACACAGTGATCAGGTGACTGATGAGCCTGGGTTGTTAGGTCATGAGAGAGCTATCACAGCAGAGACAATAATCAATTACAACTGTTCAGGGCAGCAGTGGGGGCTGAAACAATATCCTTGGCAAACACTGAGAGGCCACCACCATCCTTAGAAAGGCAAGAGTTGAGGAGAACTGCCAGGGCAGCCCACAGCTAGGCCTGAGAAGACTACACATGCAATCTAGAATAATGGAAGCTAAAAATATTGTCACTTTAATAATGCAAAAGTGCCTTCTGAATTCAGGAAGCAGTTCTCAAGACAACAGGCACAGCGAGCAGTACTTTTAGTCTAGCAACAATTAATTCAGCAGAGTTGCACTGAGAACTGACCAGGAAGCCTGGAGGAAGGATTTTTGCCTACAGCAGCCATTCTTGAATGAGCCAGGTGGGTAAAGTCCTGAATTTAAAAGAGTCATTTTGCTTCTAAGTCACCAAAACCTCTCAACACAGTGGAGGGGGGTGGGAAAGAAAAAACCCAAACAAAAAACAAACCACACACACAAAAAAAAAGAAGAATAAAAGAAAGATCACAATTTGAATTTAATTGTGAGACTTTCTACTGGTATCTGCGTACAAGTCCAGAGGACTGACAACAGGATTTTCTTATAGTCCATATAACCTGGAGAAACTGTCAAGCTGAGCCTCAGCCTTTCTATCATCACCTTCATTCATCCTTCTCCCCTCTATCCCCACTGTCCCAATTCACGTGATGGGAAAAGAAAACACATCATGAGAAAAGACTCTCAGGCACAGACATAATTCCATATGTCCACAGCCTGTCATTGTAGGCTGGAAGCTGGCAGTGCTTATTTGGAGAGAAGTGGAGGAATAAACACATTTTCCCAGAATAACCCTTCCTTTTAAAGCCCTGTGTCATTCTGGGGGTAGCACACGTGTCCAAATCCATATTATCATAGTGAGGATTACAGGCAGTGATAGCTCAAACAGTCCAGACCAGGAGGGAATACCTGATAAATGCTTCCTAACCTGATGCAAAGTGGAAGTGCAAAGAACAAACACTTGCTCTAAGGTCCCATTGATTGGAACTGACATGCTGAAGGTTTCCTGATGCTGCAGAATGGCAAACTACATCAGAGGTAATTCTTGGAGCATTTCAGAGGGGAATAGGAGCTGAGAGATAAACGTGCTGCTTTCTCTCAGCAGAGAAACAAACCAGAGTAATTGATGACTGCCTTAGATGAAGCTGGTGAATCATGGGTGACAAAAAGGGAAATCCAGGAAGGAAAACCTAATGGCAACATTATAAATGAAGAAAGAGCTGCTGAATAGATATTTCAGGGAACCTGGAGCCTACATACATCTAGAGTTATAACCCATGACAGCTGCCATATGGCACCTGTAAAGCATCTGACTGTTGCCAGAGGGGTTAAATGTCTTTACTAAAATTTCACATGGCACAGGTGCCACCATCTGAAGAAAGATTATCTGAGGGGGAAATAACAATGAGTTAGGCAGTTTACTTGGGCTGGAAATAAATGGATATTTGAAGTAAATCCCCTTAGAGTCACTAAGACAGATATGTCCACTTAAACACTGCCTGGGGAAGAACACACAGCTTTTACTGATTGACAAAATGGAGTTAGAGGCATCCGGACTTTGTCTCAGGGTGAGACAATTGCAAATGCAAAATTGGCCTCTAGACTGGAAGCAAGACCTGAACAGACAACTCTCTTCAGGCATCAAATAATCCCAAAGCCTGAGAGGCCCAGAATGGGACTCTGATGTGTCTGAAGAGCAGATTGGAATCTCCAAGGCACAAGGCAACAGTGCTTCCAGTGTAATTTCCCCTCTTGAGGATTGATTTGTTGAGTGTCAGTGCCAAATTCTAGGAAACAATTCTTTAATGAGTCTCTTTGGAAGCCTCTTAGAACCAGGACATCTTGCAGGTTAATGCTAATCCAAAGAACAGAATAAACTAATAGGTAATTTTTTTGAAGAGGGGGATTTAATTAGGCAATTCTGATATTTTACAGTGACATAATCTGGCTCTGCTGCATTGGCAGTGTGCAAGGCAGGGCAGAAGTTACACTTGAGATTACCCAGCTCTGATAAACCTTGGATCTGAAGAGGACCCTGGAGTTTCAGCTAACCAATCTCAAAAAGCATGCTTCCTGTTTTTAGTTTTACTGGTTTTAGTGGGTTTCTTTGGTTTGTGTTTTGGCTGGTTTTTTTCCAAAACAAAACTTGAATCATCACAAATTAAATATTTGTTTAGGCATAACCCCTTCCAAAAAATATAAACTCTTATTGAGACACAATCATCATTTGAAGTCATTCTCAAGAAAAAGCATTTCCCCAGCAGACAAAAAAATAAACATAGACAAGAGGAAAAATTAGATTAGATTAAAGAAAGAGGATGAAATATTATGTGGCTGGAAGTTAGATGTTTTTTCCACAGCCAAGCAGGGAGATAGGGAAAGGGCGAAGAAAAAGAAATGTCAGAAGATAAACTAAAGCCAAATTAACTAAAAAAGTTGTTTTTTAAAGCTATGGCAGTGATGTAGCAAGAAAACCCCTAGAAAAGGCACTCCAGTAAAGCTGAGATAAGCAAGTTGACAACAGAAGAGTGAGCCCAGCCTAAGAGACTGAATCCTGTTTTTATTCAGCAGTGAACTAAGTTACATTGCAAGTACAATCTAATATTTATTTCCTCTTTGTACCTGTTTTAGTAGTTCAAAGATCCACTGTAATAAAATACATAACAGAACAGTATTCAGAAATTTCTTATATTTTCCGATTTTGGCTGTGAAATTTTATAGTTTGAATCATTTATTCTAAAAGACACAGCAGCTCTGTACACAAAAATTGGGGGAGTGCCCAAGGTGTGACAAACCACAGTTGGGTCATACAAAACCTGAAAAACATTAGAATGTAAAGATTTTTTTGTCTCATTCATAGCACGAGCTGAAACCAGAACAAAAATGTAAAGGAAGGGAGCAAAAAACTGCACAGCTGGAATCCAGTTTGGTTTTTCTGCAGCCTCACCAGCAGCAAATAATGACTATCAGAGCTGCTTCTGTTCTGCAGGCTCCTGCTGCTCATCACTCTCTTACATTTTACTGTTCTAAAGCATAAATACCTCCTGAGACAATTTCTTAACCAAAATCTTGCCTATAAATGGCTCAGATTGAGGTCTATCCAGTGTACCAGAGATATTTCTAGTTAATCTCACTCAAAGTGTTCACATTTTCCAGTCAGGGCTAAAACTGGCAGTGGCAGATACTTTTTTGGGGATTTTTATTTTTAAGCCCATTTTTAATCCCTGAATATCATGATATGGAACTTAGAGTTCTAGAAAAATGTGTGAAAGTGTTCATCAAGGTTAAACAATTCCACCCTACTGGAGAGGTGAACTAGAGTTTGGTTTTCCATTATAACTTATAGGGGGGTTGTGCCTAGAATAATATTTGCAGTGATTCTTATTGAAAGAAAATACAGGAATACTCTTGCAAATGCAAAAAAACAAGAGATTTAAATTTTACAGACTCAGAATTCATGTCTACGTGCTTAGTCTACAAGTCCTATACGTGGTATATTTGATTCTTTCCTATTTAAAACATTCCTGTAATTATAGCTTTGGATCATTACCTCCTCATGCTTTTAAGCAGTGAGATGACAGACTCTGTTTCAGTGATGAGATTCTGGAACAGGGAATGGAGAGAATGCAAACATGAGTGAAATACTTGGAAGTTCTGGGCACTTGTTAAAGAAAACTACATTGATTCATACACCTCAGAACAAGCTATTTACAAAACAGCCTGCTGAGTTTATCTTGGGATACAAGTTTAAAAAAAACCCCAAACATACAAGCCTAAAAGAATATCAAGATGACCAAAGCATACCTGAATTTTTAATATTAAAAGCTTAAAAAATAATTGCAGTCATTAATTCTTTTAAAAACCATAAAACAACCTTTGCTTATAAATAGAAGAATAAATCTTTTGAAATGGCTAAAAGCCTTTTAAGACTGCTTCTTTCAAAATGCACTTTATCAAGAAGATGTAGAATTCCTATAAAATGCTGGAGCACTGCATTAGAGGAGCTGCTTTTCTCTGAGGTTGTAAAAATACCTTTTAATCTAAATGCCTTGCTGAGCACATCAGTCAACTAAACAGCATCAGAAGGATGGGGTGACCAAAAACAAAGGACACATCTGGGCTGCTGTTTCAGGGACTAAAGACAAAGGACCACTTACTCACCTTACTTAGCTGACTACTCCAGTTTTCCTTAAATGTTTTCTTCTTCAGCACAGCCTCCAGCTTTTAGAAATGCCACACCTTTAATGAACCCTTCATTCTTGCTGCTGCTGCTGTGCTTGCTCACTTTCTCACATTGCTTTTGCACAGGTGGGTGGCTAAATTCAGCAGCCTAAACTAAGAATTTTTCTGGTTCACTCTAGAGCAAAAAAAAGGCAGAAGAACACCTCCAGGAGAACTACTAAGATGAAGGCATTTAACACTAAACTATCCCCAAAATGCAGGTATAAGATACAAATCCAACAAGTGATTATGCCAAAGCAGTACAAGGAAGTGCCTAATTTTGAGTCTTTGTGATTCAGTTTATCACTGTCCACAAGAGACACTGATCATGTTTGCACACAATTTTTTATATTGAGTGTTTAATTATCAGGTGTGTTCACAAATAGCACCATCTTTTGGGGGAGTGAATGGCAACTGAAGGACAGAATTGCAGTTCATAACTTCCTTGATAAATCGGATGAAGCTCTACACTAAAAAAAAAAAAAAAAGAAAAAAATAATAAAAAACCACTGAGAAGATTCTTCCTGAACACCAGGCATCCAAAACTGTGCCACTCTAGGGATTACTGTATCCAAATTCTATGATTTTATGCTGAGAGTCCAGATCAACTCCTGTGTACAATGCTGAGGAACATAAGACTGGAATTCCAACTTGACTGCAGAGAAAGCAAAGCTGGAAGAAGATGACCTACAATGAAATATGAAAATTTGAATAAGGTAGAGTGTGTGTGGAATTGGAAGGAGAATAAAGGAAACTTCAGACTACTGTCCTCATGAGGTATCAAGAAAATTCTTAATTTAGGAAGACAATTTCATAAGAGAGCAATTTAACCACTATTAGTGAAGACTCAGTTTGGGTGTTAGCAAAAGATCTACAAAGTTCTCCTTAAATTTTCTATTAAATATAATATATTGAAGTGTTTAAACTTGGAGAGATGAATTTGTTCTTGTTGAACACTTCAGAACGGATTGACAAAACATTCACCAAAATTTTTCTTGGAGTATTTATCCTTCTTCAGAGAACAAGGAAGATAGATGAGATGAGGTTCAGCACTACATTTCTAATACTCTACATTATTTATCAGCCTGAATCTATTACATTGCATACATATGTTGATTAAAATGGCCCATACAGACACTCTTCTGTAGTCAGTCAGTGGTGATTGCTGCCCTGGGGTTTAATTTGCCTTCCAAACGATTTGCAGACTGTTGCTAAACATTACGAAAGAGAAGAATCAGCAGTCTGCATGGTAAGAGCTGGGAATGGTTTGTATAAAGAGGCCAGAGGGACAGATACCCACAGCTTTCAGAGGGCCTCCCTGAGCTGTACAATTACCACTGGCATAAGGAAGAGCCCTATCCTCACATCCCCAAATTTCTATGGCTGAATTTGGCATCTTGGATTCCCTAGCTGTATTTAATTTAGCTATTTAAGATGTGTTTTGGGGAGACAAAGTGATTTTAAGGCTGGATTGTGTCCTGTGTGCACTACAAGGACAAAAAAACAAGGAAGTTTGGCTGCATTAAGTAAACAAACAGTAAAATCAGATTTTAAAGTCTCAGTGGAGAACAGATTTAGAATGGTGGAGTCCACCCCACTCTTCTTTAAGTATAGGGGTAACCAGAAAGTGTACAGAAAAAATACCTGTCCAAGCAAGAACTTGACCAGCTGTGCTGTTCATAGGCTCACAAACCTGCAGCTGGATGATTAATGAAGATTGACTGTGCCTGGTGAGCCACAGAGTCACACAGGGGCAGACGAGCTGTGAGGATGTCACAGCAGCTGCTTGCTGCACCTCCAAATGGGCTGCAGCACTCCCCCTGCTCCAGCCAGACTGTGACCCCTGAAAACAGTGCTTTCCCCTCCTGAGTGCACCACATCCACACCAAAAACTCCATGGTAGCCCTTCCTTAGCACCTGGCTGCTCCTTCACTGGGCTTTGAGGCTGCTCAGCCTAACCCCAGGGTCTGGCCCTGAGCACGGGGTGAGTGCACTCAGGTTTGCTCCACAAAACCTGCTGTAACTCACACTTCACAGTCTGCAAGTGGCTCACAGAGGCTTGCAAATCAAGTGTTTTACAGTCTCCAAGTCATGGAAGGAAAGTCTTATTTGGCCAGCTCCCATTTCATTCTATCCTGGTTACAGCAGGAAGTTTTCTGGTGTGAATGAAGCACTTGCTCCATGCAGTGCTTTGTTCTCAGGGAGTGTTTGTCACTCCCTGAGCGGTGGATATGTGTCCTCACAGAGGCAGAGGTGTAGCCCAAAAGCTGCATTCAGTCTCATGCCACTAGTGAGGAATTTTCCCTGAGTTCTGTTGCACTGTGTGACTCGTTGAATGACACACGCTCCATGTGAACACAGGGAAAACAGAACAGTGGCAGTCACATTACTGTACACAGCTTTTTCTTACTCTGCACAGCTGTTTAGCCACCCTTGGCATCTTCACTTTCTAATAAAAACACAGTGCAAACACCTGAAACAAACATCTTTTTTCTCCTGGTTGCTCCCACCCAGCCGTGGTAGAAGGGATGTCTGTATTTACCACTGCAAGCATTCTTTGAATACTGAAATGAGAATCTTGCATCTGTATCCACAGAGGCAGAACAGGCAGACATCACCTGAATAAACTTCAGGGAATTGTGCTAAGGTGGGATGAGCATGGTGAGCACTGTTTAAACCACAGATACACAGATTCAGCTATGGGTAACCTTTGAGGCTCCCCCCTGCCAATAAGAGCACTGAGTTCAGATTGCAACCCATACAATACACTTAATTAAACAGTCTTCCCTCAGCTGAGACCCATTGGGCTTTTTTTGTTTCCATCTATATAGAATTTCCATTTGCTTCCCACTCTGCTAACTTCAAAATGCCTCTGTACTTCAGCAAAGCTTAGTGAGTTTCTCACTGTGAAGTACACATAAAGACAAAACTCAGGCCAAATTTTTCCCATTAGCCACAGCCACAGAGATATTAACAACTGAAATGAACAAATTAATGGTGACAAGCTTCTTTTAAAACAGATGAAGCATCACTATTTCTACTTCTTAGCAGTAGCTGATCCATCAATACTGACTTATTCTTTAAAAACCAACCTTATTAAAAGTCCATAGGAAAAAGATTTCTCCAAAATAGGAATTTGTTTCATTTTAAGGAAGATGGAGTTATTCCAATCTTAAAGAAGTTCTCACTTATTCTAGATTTTCTTATAGAATGTATGAAAACCAGACAGAGGCCTCTAAGCAAACTCAGTAGGAAAACTGGGCAATTACTTCTTGAGTTTGCACATCGTATTTGCTATATATAAAAATATAGAAAAAACATAGGAAGATATGTTAATTTCTGTCTCCTTGCAGATCACCAAAACTGGAACCTGAGTATTTCCCTTGAAACCTGAGGCAAGTGAAATCTTCCACCTAGAAATCATTATTAAAATTACTGCCAAGAGTATTACACATCCTGTAATTTACAATCAATACAATTCAAGAGTATTTCTAAGCCTGGAAAGTCAAACATCAAACAATACCTCATGTGAGAATCAAACCTACATACATCATTTCTACCTTCTTTCATGAATATGATATATATTCTCAGTTTCCAGAATTCCCTGCATGGAGTAGCTGAAAATACCAGTTTATGACTCATCCTTCTGGATTCTAATCCTGTTAATAACAAACATTTCATCCCACTGAATGTGTTCATTAAGTAAAGTACTACTGAGCATAAATAAAACAGCAGAATCTAATTGATGAATGATAAAATAGTCATTACAGCCATGGTGAACACTTCTCAGAGTCATATTCTACGTCTCAGTGGACAAAAATATCAAGGCAAAGAAACACAAAAACCAAAATATGAGTAGAAGAATTTTGATACTCACTTTGGATAAAAGGTTCAGGTGTCCCCCTAGGCTCTAGTTCAAATAACTGATGGTCATTTTTAACTCTAGGAATGTGTGAAGGCAAGCTGAAGTGCAGGTACAGGAGCCTGGACCCCTTGAACACACATGGAATATAAAAGACGCTATGCTGTCCTCATGTCAATATTTGTGCTTACTCAAGCATGGTCTGCATTGTGCTGTGTGTATAAAATCCCCCTTTGAGCCAGGCAAACAGCAAAGACTCCAAAGGGTGGAGGAAAGTTCTCTCACCTGGAAAGATCCTGCATGGTCCTCCTCTTTGTCCCCTTCTTTTCCTTCCTTGAGGGCGATCAGCGTGAACCCTCGGAAGTAGGCAGGAGTGGCAGCAGAAAGAGTCACTGGAATGGGATGGACAGAGAAATAGCAAAAACACCACATTAACTGTGAAATCAGCCACTTGCACATCATTTCACAGCTTGAAAGGTGTGTGTTCTAAATTGGCATCAACTGAAGTTAGAGTGCTGACAACAGAGAAGCCAAGCCAGCCAGAATACAAAATGTTCAGTGCAAGTTTCCACATAAACTGAGAAACACTGGCATGAAATACCTCAGCTTTCTTCTTTTTTCCCCACTTTTTTTTTTTTTTTAAAGCAGATTGAAAATCTGCTCAGATCGACAGGAGGGCTGTTTTGGTGGTGGTTTGGGGGTGGGGACAAACGTGCAAGGGGTTTGTCTATTTTGGTTTTTCTTCTTTGTGAGGGGTTTTTTAATTTGTTTTGGGGGGTTAGGGGGTGTTAAATGTAAAGGAGCATCCCTAAATATTTGACACTGTTTTTTGTCCAGTTCTGAGCACTGACAAAGTATTTCAGTGCACAAAGTCTCTCTGTCTGCAAAGCCAGATGAACACATTGCCTGCTCCAGCTCGGCTACACTCAACAGGGCACTCCAGCTTCTGGAAATGGGGGATCTCAAAAATATCCTTCCTCCACCTCATCCTCAGGGCAAAACACAACACAAAATTAAACTCCTGGCTGAAGCTGAGCCCTAAAGGTTGTGCTGCCAGCTCTGACTGCCAAGCCAATCCCACACAGCAGCAAACCCTTGTTCACACACCTGCCCTGGCCAGGAAGGCAGCGCTGGATCCACCAGCAGGGCACAGGCAATGTAGCGCTGACTGAGCTGATTTTACCACGCTCAGCAGCAGGATTAAATCCCTGATTTGGTGCCAGTGCAAGACAGCTTTGTGTGACCTGTCTGCTCACCACCAGGAGCACCCAAGCACCACCTGAGTACACAGAATTATGAGATACCCTGAGTTGGAAGGGACCCACAAGGATCATCAAGTCCAGCTCTTGAGTGGATTGCCCCCACAGGGTGTGAACCCATGTTTTTAGCACCAGGCTTTAACCAGCTGAGATAATCTCAGAGTCCTCAGCTGAGGCTCTTTTGAGCACTATGAAAAAGGGAGAAGGAGGCAGAACTTTTGAAATTTCCAAACTCTCTTCAACAACTTACAGCAACTCCTTCCTGAAATAGGGGGCAGTTTTAGGGGAAAAAAAAAGTATTCTAGCATTAAACTAAAAGAGACAGAAAATTGAACTCTTAATGTTTTAAGCAGCTTTTACTTTAAGCATAATGCAAACAGAGTCGCCTGTAGTACTTTATTGTCACACTCCCCAACCCTGACAAGCACAATAAAAACTGAAGACCACCCACAGTTTTCAGAGCAGACTGCAACTACCAAGGCAAGGCTGCTCCATAGAAGAGTATCCACAAGAGACTCCCTCAAAAAAATAGGCTACAAGGGGTTGAATCACATTGCTAAAAATTACAGATTGCCCTTACAAGATATGGATTTCAAAATATGCCCCAGAGTTCAGTGGAACATATGGAGAGCTCCTTGATCTAGAAATTCAGTAGCAGAAAAATATAAAATAGGCTATTTGAAAATTACTAGCATTATGCAGATGTGTTTGGGTCTAAAACTCACAGTGTTTGTACAAATACCTAATTTTCCTTACTATATATGAAAAAAAAGGATTGGAGAGATTGATTTCAATTTTTCAACTTTTGTATAAGAGCCATTCTTTGACCTATAAACCTGCAAAAAATTGTACAAATCTGGGGTAATGATTGGCACAACAGCAAGTTCCCCAACTCTCAAGATTCTCAACACACTTTCCCCTCCATGGAACCTTATGATGAGGTTAAATGTTGTGATTTTGGGGCAGAAAGAAAATTTTACATACTATATTCCAAAATGGGATAGCAGCATAATGCCATTAAAATTTCTGCTTACTTTATAAAAAGTATTGCTCCATTTCATTAATTCATTTTCTACCCAGTAATTAGCATGATTAGTCCAATTTTACAAACTTCTGCAGCTCTGGCTAAATGAAAACCCACAGGCAGCCTCTCAGTTGCAATAACTGAGAACAGCACACTGCTGAACTCAACAGAGATGAACACATTACTCCTGCTTGAACACTGATTCTTAGAAATTAACTGCCATAAAGGTCCTTTACATGCAACAAATTTTTCCATATCATATGCAATTAAAGGCTCTGAATCACTGTGAGTAAAAGGTTATACCAGAAATACTTCAATATGTGTGCCAGCAAACAGAGAATCCAGCTGTGAATTGACTCAACAGTTTTCATTTTCCTCACAAAGTTACAGATCAAACAGTTTCCAAAATTCTGAACACCTACCTAGAAAACAGAGAAACGCTACAGAAACATTAGGGGAAAAAAAAAAAGGCAAAAGGCAGGCAGTTCCAAAGGCTGACTCATGGTTTTTGAATGCCTGGGTTTAGCAATAGCCCTGCTGTGGCTGCAGTGGTTTTAAACCCGGATAAATCCAAGGGGATGATGCCGCCCTCCCCCAGCCCGCATCCCGGCAGCTGCGCTCTCAGCTGGGCTCGGGAACACATCCAGCCCCAAACTCAAACAAAGCCAGCCCAGCCGCAGGGTTCAGCCGGGTCCATCCTGCTGCCTGCAAAGGCTGAGCTGGAACGGAGACTAGGCAGAGCAAAAGGAATAAAATCGAGATTTATTGAAAGGATTCACCTTGGGCAGTGCAAGAGCCTGGCTGGGGCTACACCCAAATCAAATCCAAGGTGGATCCTGGTCACAAGTTTTACACTTTGATAAGTTTTGGTTCATCCACACATTGGGGTCAATTGTCCACCCACAGCCCCAGGCTATGGAGTCTCAGCCCCCCTGGCTTGCCCCCTTTCCCTCGCTGTTGTTTCTGCTTTTTGGGTCCCAGTTGTCCTTGATTCTCCAGCTAGGGATTGTTTTGTCAAACTACCCTGTGAAGAGACCTTACTAACACCTAACATGAAGTTTCAGAGTCACACACTAAGCAGCAAAGATTGTGAAAAACATAAAAGCTAAAACCCAAGGCACCAATCCCCGCGCGGCTGCTCCGGGAGCGCTGCGCCAGCGGCGGGGATGGACACACGGACACAGGGACACAGGGAGGGGCCGGGAGGGGCGGGTCCTGGGGATTTTGGGCCTCACACATTCTGGGATGTGTGCTTTGGCAGCCCAGAACAGCGGCTGACACCTGGGCTGGGAAGGTTTCTGTCGGAGCTATCGGTGCGCTCAGGTGACACGCAGGGTCACAGCACGAGGGTTTGTCCCGAGCACTCCCAAATCCCAGCTTGTTCCGCCGTGCCGCTGGAGTCTCTGCCTCTGGAGCGGGTGCTCCAGCACTGGGAAGCTGTCAGGACACATCTGTTTTTCACAAGGGAGCGGCTCTTTTTTGCATAAGGGCTGAGAGTTCTTGGGCTAAACTTTGCCATTCTAAACACAGCAGCTGTGTCCTGCTCACACCGCGTTCACACCAATTAACTTTCACTTCATAATATGAACTTCCTGCAAGGATCAGCTAAATCACAGTGCAATCCTCGGAGTTAAGGATTTCACTTTAAAGCGAAATTTCACTTCACTTACATATCAGCAGTTACTTCTGTCCGCTTCCACCCCTCCGGCAAATCTCTAATTACTTCACAAGTTGCACTTTGGCACACGCCTTCAACACGCTCCTCTTTCCCCAGTGTCCCAGGCTGAAGGTGGGGTGATCAAAGCAGTTGCTCCTTTGGTTTCAGGCAGGAAATCTGACTTTTCTCATCCTACACAACTGCACATCCTGCGCTGTGCATTGCACAAGTACCAATAAACAGACCTTCCGATTTTCATGTATGTTTTGTGGAACGTGGGAGTGGCTGATGTAGTTACAGAATGAGTGCCTGTTTGCAAAGCGTTTGCACGTTGAGGGGGGAAGAAAGAAAGGGGAAGAAAAAGGCTCAACATTCCTTTGAAGATAAGTCCCCAAACCAATGCCATGGAGCACACCACCTTAAATGAGCCCTTCCTCAAAAACTGAGAAAGTGAACTGACCCTACAAGTGGAAATTCCATTAAAACCAGAAACAGCATCCACACAGAAGGTATATGTAAGGATTATAACTAGTCTAGTACTCCTTTTCTTCTTCAGAATAATAACTTCACGATATCATAGCAGAAAGTATGTCTACTGCATGTTAGCATGTGAAATGGGCGTACTATTTCTGCCTTTTTGTAGAAGCTAGTTTATTTACATTTTAATAGTGTGAAACTTCCCTCATTTTTTTCACGGAAATCTCATGCAATCATTAATCTAACTCTACAATCAATAAAGCCAGGACTGAGTATTTTCAAGGATCATTACCCTGTATCACCATCCAAACTTAAGGCTCATTTGTGCCTCTGAATGCAGAGCTCTGACCTTCAGTGGAAGCGAGAGCAGCTCCATCAAGGTCGAAGGCACCCAGCAGGGAGGAGAGGACCTCGACCCTAGAGAATGGTGTGCCCACACAGCTGGTCCTAAGGGAAGACCTGGTCCTACAGGAGGACATTTTTAATTGTCTGACAGGAGAACATCCCCTTATTCACTGCTGCCAGTGTTGGCAGGCAGAGGAGTGAATACCCACTCAGAGAAGTGATTTCAGTGCCCAGGGCCACTGTTTCCATCACAGCTCCAGAGGTGGAAAACCCAGCCTTCACAGCTCCTTACACACAGACCCACCCAGGGTTTCCCCTCAGGGCAAACACATTCTGATTGATCTAAAGGTGAATAACTGCAGGGGAGCCATAAAACCTCGCAGAGGCAAACAGCAGCTGTGAGCTGTGGTCTCCTCCTGATTCCCACTCTGCAGCTGTGGTCTCCTGATTCCCACTCTGCAGTTGGGAGCTACTCTGCAGCTGTGAACTGTGGTCTCCTGATTCCCACTCTGCAGCTGTGAACTGTGGTCTCCTGATTCCCACTCTGCAGCTGTGGTCTCCTGATTCCCACTCTGCAGCTGTGAGCTGTGGTCTCCTGATTCCCACTCTGCAAGAGTGCTGAGATGTTTCCTCCAGTCATTGCAGTTTCAGAGTCTGATGTCTCACATCCACCGATGGAGTGAAGATAAATGGATGTCCCTACACTGACACTTCTGTGGAGCACATTTGCATGTACATGTGTATGTATATATTCCTGTATTATCCACCTTGAAAATACTAGTTTATTCCAAGAGCCCACGAGGGAATGTGCCAGGGACCCAGATTGCATCAATTCAAGCAGGGGCCATGGAAACAGGGATATCTGGCTCCAATGCTAAGGAGGTTGTGCAAGTCTTCTGCCATGTTGCATATAGAGTAATTTGCAGATAAATAAATACAAGCAAACAAAATGCCACAGACGTGTCACAATATCTCATTCTTTTAATCATTAGCTGGATTTTCCATCCTTTGCATAAAACAGTAATAAAGTTCCAGTTGGACTGTAGAAATGCCTTTGAAAACAAGTTCTCAAAACTTTCTGTCTATTGTCAGTTTTAACTCCTGCTATGTTGCAGCAACATTTATTTGTGTTCTTCCAACCATTCAGGAATGTGTCCTTAAAGAACAATCTACACACCCCAATGTGCCACCTTGAATACTTCAGTCCTAAGTATCAGAAATGTGGGTATATATTCTGTTCTACATTTTAACTTTTTACTACTAGCTGTAATTTTCTCACTTCCAAGCAGCTATAATAGCCTAATGTGATTTTATTAATTGAGTTCTTAATGCCAAGACCTAATATCTCCAGAAAATTAGTTCTGCTAATTCATCTGGGAGTTTCTTTCTGCCTACATTTCTATGCAATAGAAACGTCTTTGATAGACGACTGAAAATGTCCACTAACGTTTTCATGGAAGGGAATTCCAAAACTTTTAAAGAACCTTCGTACTTGTCACTATCAAAAAACTTGGCACATCTTTGTCCTGCTTAGTAGATGTGTCAAGCTGACATGCCACATGAAATCTTTCAGACTCAAGGTACTAATCCTAGTGTCTGGAACAGCTACCCAGCCCGTGGGTAATGTGCATTTCCTCACATCATGTTAAAATAAAACTATTTTTAGGGAAAAAATAAAATCAATAGCATGCAAAGTTACAGACTGGTGCTCAAAACAGGTGAACCACTGCTGCAGAGGTATTTCTCAGCCTCTGAAGAAACACAATGATTATGCTACATGCACACTTTTTTCTCCACATGTACAAAATTCCCATGGTCATGCAATGGGAAAACATTGCTCTTTACCCTGGCTCTAAGAAACACTTAGAAGAATCTCCCAATAAGTTTTTTTTCCTAAAAGTATGTTAGTTATAGTACCTTAAAAATTCCAAATTCATTTTAAAGTGCTTTTAAAATACAAGGTTAACAGTACATTCCAAGATTTATTCCTGAAGGCATTATATAGTGAGGCAGGAAAAGTAACCAAAACCTGTCTTTGCCTATTAATTAGTGAAATACACCCAAATGAGCTTTGGAAGTTCATTCCAAGGATTGTGTGTGACATGCTCAGGGAAGAACGAGTGCCTCCATCTCTTATTTACAGTGGTCGTTAGAACTGTCTCTGCCTCTTTCCTGTTTGAACCATCTGTTCGTTTACCCAGAAAGAAAAAAAAGAAAGGGGTGGGATAAACGTAAGTGGAAAATGTGGGAAGTTGGCAGTGTGCTGCATCATGTTTGCCCATATGCTAACTCATTATATTAACATTCATATCTCAGGGCAAGAACGATCAGCTCCGAGTTTCCTCTCCTTTCCGCTGAGTGTTAAAGCTTCTCCCATGCACTGGGTTATATTTAAAGGGATAGGAAGAAATCCCACAGAAGTGGGTAAAAAGGGGAAGAGTGTGCTTTGCATCGCTGCAACTTGTGATCTTGTGCGAGCGCCGAGCCTGTAGAGAGGGTTCGTAAAAGAGAGGAAATTCCTCTTAATGAGGAATGCTTGGGAGTAAAGTGATACACCGACACCCAACTCCTCTCACTTGTCATGGAAGCATCCCCAGTAAAGTAATGCGTGGGGGAATATCACCCTGCCTTAACCCACACACTTACACACACACGCCAAGAGGGATCCGGAGATGACAGGCAGAGACACTTACAGCTCCAGAGCCACTTATCCTCACCACTCTCGGTAGGATGGGATGCAGAGGATGTCCAACTTACCCCGGTAACTGTTTCCAGGCTTGTAAAATTCTGGATCGCCCTCCACCCTGAGGCTGAATTCATTGTACCCTTCCCTCCTGGTGCCTTGGGCTCGCAGGATCCGACTGCAATATCCCTCGGATTTCGCGGCTTTCTCCAAGGTTTCGTCAGGAAAACCCTTGGCCACCAAGGGGAAAGTCAGCGCCAGGAGCCGCAGGGCGAGCGGCTGCAGATGCGCTCCCATCCTCGGAGCTCCGCACAACTTTTTGTGCCCGGGGCGGCGGTGGGAGCGGGCCGGGGGGCACGGGGGGCTGGGCAGGGCTGGGAAGGGATGGCAGGGATGGGCAGGGATGGGCAGGGCAGGGCAGGGCAGGGCAGGGCAGGACGGACAGAGCGGTCCCGGGCAGCCCCAGCCGGCAGCGGCCCCAGCCCGAGGCTGCCAGGGCGGATCGGAGGGACCGGAGCTGCTGCCGGAGAGAGGGAGGGGAAAAGCAGGGAGGGGGCAGAGAGGGAGGGACGGCACACAAGGGGAGGGGAGAGGGAGGGAGGGAAGTCTGATCTTGCCCAGACCCCGAAGTGAAGCGCTGTTTTGTTTCAGAGCGGGTGATTAGCAGCTCGGTGGTGTTTACTTAGGCGAGCTGGATTCGCAGGGTTTGGTGACAGAGGGGACGCTGCTGTCTCCCAGACACCCAGCGCAGAGCTGAGCCCACAGACCCGAAATTAATCACCCGCATTCCTGCCAAAGTCTATAGTTACTGTAGGGATAACAAGGCTCCAGGAATTTCCCGACACCCCTCCACCCTCCCGTCTTCCTCCGAAGCAGCAGACATGACAAACATTACCAACTAAACAGCGCGGACCCACCGGCACAGCCCTGGCTGGCTGCACGCCTGACAAGCGAGGAGCATCGCCTGCAGCTCCTGGGTACCGCGGAGCACGGAGAGACAGAGGAGGGATGCGGGAGATGGCTGTGCCAGAAACACGAGATCCATCTCCGCAGCAGCCTGCCACCCTGCACATCAGAGCTGTGCGGTGTGCTCACAGCAGCTCGCCTCGGGGAGCGTGGGAGGTCCGCTCCAACACGGGAAAATCCCCGCAGATGCGAGCGGCAGGAAGCTGGGCTCGCTGGTTTTGCCTTTACACGAGGCACGCTGAGGCGCAACACGCTGAATGACTTACCCAAATCCACTAAAGAAGATTACAACGGTGGCAAAAAGAAAGTGAGCCTAGACCCCTGGGGTCCCTAACTCCTAAAATGCTGCTCTTGTCTTTCTCTCTCTCCACTGTTTGTAAGTGGAGGAGAAAGCAGGAAAGGTCTTCAAGCAGGACCTGAATACTTTCAGGATGACAGACGCACAAGAGGGTACAAATCCCTTTCTAACCCCTTTCTCCAGAATAGGACTGTAGCAGGTGGATGAATACAACTGCATTTGTGCACAACTTCCAAGAAGTATGAGAAAGAGCAAGCAGTTTGAAATCCTCCTGGACCCCACTAAGGCATTTGTTAGCATCAGATTTGCAAATTTTTGGGTTCCAAACTTACCTTTGAAAGTTGATTACCAACAACCTCATGTTGTGTGTCAAATAAAGGTGTTTCTTTAAGGTGTTTGTGAGGATGCAGGACCTTTATTTTCTGAAAGATTACTTACCAAGAGCTTTGCTACTGTAAGCCTGTTTATATTCCAGTCTCCGTTACACACTTATAAAAACATAAACTGTCACAGCCTCAAACTCTTCATTCTCTAAAGATTATGTTAACAAAGATGGGATTGGTTGGGTGAGATTTTAGCTTTTGCTGCAAACACAGAGCTGCTGGCAATGTCCCTCCACCTCTGTGAAGAGGTGGCAGCCAAGCTTTGGTACCAAACTGAGTGGTAAAATCCTATTCATGAGGACATGCCTCCTTAGACACCTACTACCGTGGCTGGGGCTGACTGCAGAGACTTGCACTGCTGAGAAAAGAGTTTGGTTAGGGGAGGTTAAGAGGTCTTTGCAGCACAAGATGCTTCTTCTGTTCCTCTCATCCTGCTGGAGGAAGGAGAATGAGCAATCCTGACTCTCCAGTGTAATACACCAGGTCCTGTGCTTCCACTGCTCCCTTCACTGTTTGCTCCCAGGCAACCTGCCAGTACAAGGGCAAACTGATCCATCTTCTTTAAGGCAACAATATTCAGCCTGCTTTTGCTACTGAAGCCTTGAGTTGGCACAGTTATGCAGAATATTTGGTTTCATGCTTCCAAAGCCCCATGTTCATGTGGGTAATTAAGTGCCTACAGTTCAGCAATGTCACAAACTCTTGGGTCTCATTTGACCACGATCTTCACCTCATTCATTTATGAGAACAAGCTTTGCTTTATACAAATTCCTCAGTCAAAGATGCCTGTGAATTTGATTAATTCTCCATATTTGACTTCTTATTTCTTTTGCTCAGATTGATTGAAAAGCAATTACCTGACTAAAGCATTCCTGGCAGGAACTGCACAATCCACCTTTGTTTTGGACTAGTGTTGTGTTCTAACTCAACACTCGAAGTGTTTTTAGTCCTTTTCAGATTTTTTTGGCTTTTATATGGTAACTAATTCATCAGAATCTATTGACTCTTAGCTTCCAGTAGATTTTATGTCCCTTACTTTTTAATCCCTGAAATGGCCTGGTCTGTTACTTCTGGTACTTTTTTGTTCAAAAGCATTGTAAAGTTTCCTAGAAAGGCATAACACAGTATCTTGCTAAAAGTGAATGCTTCAACTTAGCAACTGATACAGACAAATTGACCTGCACTGCCTACAGCCATGAAATGAGTAATTTGCTGTGGAGATGGTTTAGAGCATGGGCAATGTCATTAAGCATGGGCATCCTCGGGGTTTTCTATTTGTTCTACTAATTAGTGTGTGTTTGCCTAAAGCTTCCAGCATGATGTATCAGTCAGAGATGCATGCAAACTGATGAGCCCAACCATCCATGGCAAATTTAACAGAGGAAGCCTCCTACCTCAGAGACTGAGGCACTGCTTTCCTTTGTGCACTTTCTGGGATGAATAAAGTTGCTGTCCATGACTATTAGGCATAACAATCATTACTGGGATAATATTGCATCTGATGGAGCTGTAATGGTTGGAGGAAACTCTCTCTCTCCCCACTCCTCGCCTCCACAAAGTGGGCTTTCCTAACAAACAAAAATCACTCCACAATGTCAGCAGTCTTTCTTACTTTTTGCTTCCCCAGAACAGGAACCTGTTTTTTCAAGGGGCATTTTAGAAGACTGCACTAACTAACCACTGCAGAATACCCCTGCACTGACTGGAAGATATGATAGGGGGCATTTAATAGATTTTTTTCCTTCTGCTTCTATGATTTCAATTAGTTGTTTGAAGTCTTGGGCATTGTCTATAAAGCAACAATGTGCAATGCAGTGCTTGGCTACACAATGCCTGATTTTAGGCACTTAGACTTCAAAGTAAACAAGTGCCTCAGGTAAATATCTAAACTGATTACATGAATATTAGACTCCTTAAAAGAGACAGTTCACAGAACAGAGGCCACAAAACCAGCCAAAATAAAACATCAGGGTGGCAGGTGCCCTGAATCTCCCAACAATCAGATTCTTGATAACTTCTCTGGGTTGTAGGATTCACCTCCCTAACCCCAGGAGCTTTAGTGTTTTCTATAAATAAATAAATGCAGTAATAATAATAACAGAGGGATACATCTCTTTCACAAGATGTCTGGCAGGAATGTTACCCACTCTTCCACAAGAGCTAATGATTAAAATATTCCTGTGGAATGTCAGAGACAAATGGGTTTCAGCTCCTTGCTTGGCTTGCAAGTCCTCAGATCCTCATCTCTCAGGAAGCTGCTCATTGTGAAAATTAAAATCTTCTCAAAGCACTCTCAGTCCCTCATGGAAATTTTAGACTTCTAAAGTTGAACTGCTGCTGAAATGAGAGAAAGGAGATTGAGGATGTTGTATCAATTAGAATGGATTTCCTGGAGACAGTCTAGGGTGCCTTTTCCTTCTCCTCCTCAGACATTAATTGTATTGGGATCAAAAGCTCTCCAGGGGTCCAGGTGGTCACCTACCATCAAAAGTTTGCAGTAAGTGCATTCTGAATATCTCCACCAAATTAAGAGACATAAATTGAGGAATGTCACCAAAAGTGACTTTTGACTTTTCCTCATGGGCTAAATACTGCCTTGCTCACAGATGCCAGGGCAGAGGATGCTGCTGTTCAGGCAGAGTGCTCTCATTGACTGGGAGACAACCCTGCAACACCATCTGCAATAAAACCTTTGGTGACTGGGAGGGCAAGAAGGGAATTTGCACTTTCAAAGGGGCCTATCTCATTTTCAGACCTTTGTGTCTTACTATAGATTTAGCTATTAGTCTAATTTGCATCTCTCTCCTTTCCCACTGCTCCAGCAGTCACAGTCAGTTTTTCTTAAACAAGATAGAAACTCCCTCTATTGATTTAGTTGGAATAATAACCCTGTTGCTATTAAAATCCCCCTCTATCTACAGCAAGAATGAGGCTTTTCTAATACAGTTCATGCTGTCTGAAGCGTGTTTAGAAAGGGATCCAGAGATATCTGCTGTCCTATTAGACAAAGTAAAGAGCTTGGGAGACACTTAAAATGATTTCTTACTTCTCTGTAGCACTGTTCTCAACTTCTTTTCTCTTAAGAATCTGAGCAGTGACAAGTAATGACAGTAAATGTTTGCAGAGGTCTGTGTGCCATTTACACCACTGTCAGTCAATACCATGTATCTCCAAAATTAAACTTCCCAGCAGCTCGTTATATTTGCATGTCCAGTCATGCATGCCTTCAGCATATTTTCACACTGACAATGCAGAGAGCTTTCATTTCCAGGGCATTTTATAGAAATATTTTGTCCCTGACACAGTGAGAATAGCATCATACATATTCCTGGGGGAGCACTGCAATGCTGAGAGAAACAGAGGCAGAGAGAGCAGCTCTGTTCAGGCTCCTCCTGGGCTTAACTGGGGCAAAACCTCAATGAAGCTGGAAAACTGGAGGAGACAAAACACGTGTTTTGAAACAGCACAGAGGCTGGAAAAGATCTAGAAAAGTCTGTCCAGCACTCTGGATAACACAGGCAGAATGTGATTTAAACTTGAATGGATTTTTCAAGATCAAAAGTTGACAGAAGCTTATCTTCCACACAGAGTCTATTTTGGGGAGGAGATTTGCTAAGGAAAGACCCAGGCTTCTTGGAATATTTAACTCAGAGTTCCTTCCAATATCAGAAAATAAATATGTTCTGAAAAAAAAATCTCTCCCTTTATCCCACACAGCTACTCAAGATCTATCTTGGGAATCTGAAAACTCCCAAGAGCAGAATAAACAATCTCCAAGCCCTGTATGAGCTTCATCTACCCCTCAGAAAATTCAGCGCTGCAAACCTGCAGCACCAGCCATTTCTAGGTCACATCCCCTCCAATTACACCCAAATTTCTCCCTCAGCAGCCTCTGCCTTTAGGAACTTCCCAGTTTCCACAGACAGGGCAGAAAAAAACCATAAAACTCTCCCCCAAATTTCATCTCTGCTCCTTCCAACTAAACCACACAACAACTCTGCAGGAGTTTGTGTTAATTTAAAACCTCAATGCACCTTGGTAAATTATTGAATCACCTGTCACTGATTTCACATGATTGCATGTTCTTCTGTATCTGCCTTGACCTCAGTGCCCTAACATGACTATATCTGGCTAAAATACTAATAAACAACACCCAAACTGAATTCAGCTTTCTGGCATCTTTGCTATTGAGAGTCAGCTAGTCAGTGTTTCCTTATCACCACATTTTTGTCTTTGATTTGCTCAACACCTGTAGATTGGTTGTTGCTTTCACCTGCTCACCCTGCATTTGTATTTCTCGAAGACATGAGGTATGTGATAAAGTTCCTACTTTTTCCACTGGCTGAGCTCTCAAAGTCATAATATAAATAAAATTTTGCATACAGAAGAAAACCTTTCTTTACCAACTTTCAGACTGGATGTTTTTCCAGGAAGAACATAAAAAAACAAGTTACACTGTCGAAGAAAATAAATGGTTTCTATCTAGACAAATAATTTATAAAAGACTCTCACCAAGTTTTACACATGCCAATTATTTATTCAATCAAACCATCCTCTTTTTCAAAACACATTTTTATAGTGATATAGTAAGTAATTAAATCTTCAGTCAACTCTGGTTAGAATAGGTCTTAATTAGGCTGCAAATATGGAAGGAAAATGTGCAGTAACACATCCCACGAACACAACAGGCCCAAAAGCAAGAATGATATCATCTTCAGAGACCAAAAAAAACCCTCAAAACCAAAACTAAACAGAAAAATACCACCCCAGAAAGTAAAAAACCCAAAAACTCACAGCCAAGCAGATAAGGGAAGGATGAAAAATTCTTTGGGATTTCTAGCACTGACCGTGAAATCAAGACAGACAAAAACAAGAATAAATCATAAATATAAGGTTATGCCATCAGTGAACTCACTGACACTTCTGGGAACAGGAGCAATACTTCAAGCACTCTGATATTTGCAGAATAGAATTGTCTCCCAAAGCAAGCTCTTTACCACAACCTGCTGCTACACGTTATGGATTAATTTTCCTGTGTTCTCCTGCTGTATTCAATAGCAATTCCTTTTAAAGGAAATATTTACTGTACCATTGCATCTCCTTTCATCATTAGCTGGCGGGTCTGTTCAGGCTGCCAAGTGCAGCACTCCTGTGGTTTACGGGCTGTTGACACTTCCCTTACAAGACCCATTGTCCCTGGAGTCTAAACCAGCTGCTTCTTCCTCCAGACTGATGCAAATTGAAATATTTGGAAGCACGATGAATTCTAAAGGGGGAAGTGTTCATCTGACACAGTCCTACCAAGGAGAGAGCATGGCCAAGCTGAGAATGCAGGACTGAGACTTGATTCCAGAATTCATTCTGCCACTGAGGCCACCACGTCTCTCTGTAGCTCAGCTCCTTATCACACAGGGTGGCAGAACATCTCCAGGTAAAAACATCACCTAAGAACAGACAATACCTATTATTACTGCAGTGGTTAAAGCTCTACAAGTATTAAAATGTGGTTTCAAAGCAGTTTTTGCACAATAAAAGGCTTTTTTTTTGAACAATGAAAGGTTTTGGAAAGTTTTCTTTCAGTTTATTTGTGAAATTCAAATATGCTAAGTATTGCCAGATATTCCAGGGATCACCAGGAGCTCAGACAAAGAACAAATAGTCACAGAGAATCCCTGCAGAGAGATGCTGCAGTTGGGGATATTGCAAAAAAAAAACCCCAATAGTTCTCCAAGAAAGTTTCTTAAATCTCAGATTTCCAACTCAAATATTAAAGGAGCTTTGGGAAATCTTCTGAAGATTTGCAGAACCACATCTTTTTTATATCAAAGGAAGTTTTGTGTCTGTAATTTTAAAAGGAATTTAAACTATCTGACAGCAAGTGGGTAAAAAATACATGTATGAAGACATTTCAAATATGAACGTTCATATGCATGGGAAAAATTATTTCATATTAAAATTATCATTTTTTGCTTGGTAAGCAGATGGGACATCAAATAGGCAAAGGTGTGTTAACAATGTACTTCACTGTGTGTTCTGTGGATATATTTTAATTGTCATCAGCATACAAGGCTAAAACTGCAAGCTGGTAATGCAGAACAGGGTTTGTGGGAGGAGGAAATATCTTTTCCCAGAGCAGCTGGTATGGCTGTAAAAAATCTCCAAGCTTTCAAACACAGCAGCCCTTCTGCAGGTCTGAAAATGTGTCATTTTACAAAGCTAAATGCATGTTCACAACCATTTCTCAGAGTTTCGTTGGCTACACATTCATTAGAAGATCTCTAATGAATCTCTGCTGAAGGAGAGAGGTGTGTGGTAGCTATGAAGGGAAGAGGATGATAAAGGGGAGGAAGGAGGGAGGTGCCAGGGAGAGAGGATGAGTTGGTGAAAGAGAGATTTTTATAGCCTGCAGAATAAAGAGAAGATTGTGGGGGAGAGCAATCCTGGAGAATGCCATAAAACAATGTCTCCAGCAAGCTCCCGGGTCTTGGTGTCCCAAATTTTGCTATGGTTTAGTTTGCAGGCTCAACTTTGGAAGGTACTTTCCAAGTTTTCCTTAATGATGGGAACAGAGACAGAAATGCACTGTGCTGGGAAATGCTTGGGAATGGCAGCTGGGAGCCATGTGCCTGATGGATGTCCCCAGAGGCTCTGTGGTGTCCTGGGAGAGGATGTCCTGTCCCCTGACACACAATCCATCAGTAACCACGAGCACAGTGAGGACCAGCAAGCTGTCAGCAAATTACTTCTACTTTTTTTTTTTTTCTTCTGTATCTGTTTCCCAGGTCACATTTTTGCCTGAGCAGATGATGAACTCTGACAGGCTCCATCCAGATTTTGGTTCTGAAAAGTGACAGAAATTCACTTGGAATGGTTCTGGATGAATCAGAAGAATTATCAAGGGAAATTCCGGACACAGGATTATGTATGCTGCTCTAAGCCCACTGTACAAAACAAGCCTAGAATCCAACACATTTACAAAACATATCTGTCTTTTTTTCCCTTTTTAAAATTAAATCCCAGAAGCAATGACAGGGCATGGATTTCTCAAACTACCAAGTGTCCTGCCTTCTCCTGCCCAAAGCAAAGTATCACATAATACCATATTTCATCAATCCCCTCCAGTCATTCGGATTTTTTCATTACTTTGCACTGTCACATAAGAAAGTCAAGTGTAAAATACCAGTGTCCAAAAAAACAAGTATTATACCAATATCTTTACTTTTCTATGCAGACAGCTAGAAGTTTCTGCTGTTAGTAAGATATGTTTAATTTGCTACTTATCCTTCAAAATGTTGTTTCATTTCACTTCTAACCTCTCTTTCAAAATAATCTGTTTCATTTCACTTCTAATCTCTCAAATAATGGCAATGAATATAATTCATAAGCATTGTATTCTCCCTTATGAACAAGTAAAACCACCTTTTAAGATTTTTTTTTCTTGGTTTTTTTGTTAAAGACAAAGTTTTCATAGAGTAAAACAATTCCACAAGAAGGCTGTGATGAAAGGGTCTATGAGAAATAAGTAGTCCTTTACTCTCAAATATAAGGATGTAAGGTAATTGCATTGTGGAACTGAGTTTATCAGAACAAGCTCAGCAGTCAAAAGTATTTTTTTCCCAGCTGATTCAATGGAAATGTCCTTTAAAAAAATGAACAAATGTCCATTATTGGCCATCAATTCTTGTGCTGTATGGACACTGCATTATGCATGAAAATAAATATTTAAACATTGATAATATCTTATTCCAATATTGTACACAGCATTCACAGAAACACAGTCAGTCGTAATTGCATTCTGTATATTTTAGTTAAAATCACAGACAATAAGATTAAAAGGTGTGCATATATGCACATGGACCTATACATCACAGAATTTTTTGAACTGGGAGGGACCACAGGGATCATTGAGTCCAAATCTGAAGTGATTGGTCCATCCAGGGATCAAAACCATGGCCATGGTGTTGGCAGCACCACGCTCTCATTGAGCTAATCTCAGGTGTCTCCACAAAAAGATCCATATCACACTGAAAAAATTGTGTTGTCCAGTAGAAATTCTGTTCCATTTTAAACCCAGCCTCATCTACAGCTTGTCTTCCATTCAATGTTATCACTTTCAATGGGATTCAAACAGGGCAGAAGTTTTCCAACTGAATGAATTATTCTTGGGCCATTGTTGATCAAAAACAAATTAACAGTATTTCTTACCAAATGTACTTGGCAATTAGAAGGAAAGTGTTCTGTGTGACACTACTGTGGCATAACCTTTGAAAAGCTTCAGCAGTCAAAAATAATAATGATTTTATTTATTATTTTATACCTCATTCATTTTTACAGACATCTGCAGAACAAACCATTGAAAATGGTATGACATTGGTGCATTGCAGTATTTTTAAAATTTCCAGTATAAATAAGACTTCCCTCTACCAAAAAACCAATTCACAGATTCACTTGGATGTCTTCAGCAGGACTGCAGTTAAAATTTTAAAATTACATTAGTAACAGCATTAAAAATATGTAAAAATCAATAAATATATAAGTAATAATTATTATTAATAAATAACTTATTATGTAATATAAAATATTTTATATGTACATTATACAATAATGTATATTTTATTGATTAATAGTTATTTCTAACAGTTAATTTAAAATAATTAATGGCTAATGGTTAATTAAAAATATTTAATAATTAATGATTGCAGTTACAATTACAAAATTACATTAATAAGTGCAGTTAAAGTTTCCAAAAAAATTAGAAAAAATTACTGCAGTTAAAATTACTGCAGACTAAAAATGGAAGAGGCTCATTTTATTATTTTAGTCAGAACAAACTTAAGGGAAAGGGGCCTAAAAGAGTTACTGTAGAGACTGCTCTTCAGAAGCCTTTATGATTGTCAGAAATCTGATCCAAAATTACCAGGCAAAGTAAATTTGTGCTAAAATAAACTTCATAAGATGGCAGCTTCCCAAATTATTTGAATGAAGACCTAGAAAATCCTAAACTGACTTTAAAGTTAACAAACTATGATATTATCACAGGGATGAACTACATCTACAGTTGGGTTGGTGCATCTTTTTCCCCTCCTTGGCAGTTAAATTATTTCATTAGTAAAATGTGTGAAAAAAAATAATTTTCACCCAGAAAAATTTCATTAGTTCTCTAAGAGGTCCATAAATATATCTCTCCTATTTTGTATGCACTCCTTAGATCCATCATTAAGAACTCCCAATCATCTCTGCTTCTTAAGTACACCACAAATGACTTGAGACTGTAATCCAGAAGCCATAAAGTGAAATTTTTAGTGTTTTATAAAATGAAGTCTTTATGTTCTTTCACTCAGACCATTTATGAGATTATTTATTATTTTTCACAGTAGACTCATTTATGAGGAATTAATCATAACAACATCTATTGCCAAACATGCTGTTGATGACTGTGATTGGACCACAGGAACAATCCTATGGAACTTCATAGCAAAGAATGCACTGCTCAGCCTGTAAAACTTTCAACAGATTATTTTGAAGTGTGAAGGATAATAAATCCACTCTCTTGGTTTGTCACTGACTAAATCCCAACCAGCCTAGTAGGACATTATTGTTTTCCATTGTTTGATAAGGAAAAAAATACATGCAGTCTGTTTACTAATAGTTCTAGACATACAGATATGAGCTTTTGAAAATTATAAAGCATTTGGAAAAGAAAATACATTTTAGCTTGTCCTCAGAAATTATTTGAAAATTGAAGCTCTAAAAACATAGCAGGATACTTTTGTAAGATATGTGCACAAAGGTAATGGCATCAAAGGTGATTTAAACTTGTAACTATGGAAACAATATCCTTTTTTAAAAAGCCAAAGCCTGAGATTACTGAAATTGAGAGAAAAACAATGAAATAAGATGAAATAATGAAATCATCTTCTTTACCTGGACATTTCATCAAAGGACAAATTACCACAGAGGGAGAATACTCACAGCCTCTGAAGCTAAAACTATCCCACAGCCTGAAAATGCAGGGAGAGCTTTTTGGGACTCAAAATGCTGCCTGACTTGGCTCTCCCCAAACACTCAGTCCTACTTCCCTCAAATTTCAGCTGAAAGCTCAGAGCCACACATACTGTGCAAACTCAATACCTGCATCTGGGCATTTTTATATGTCGTGGCAAGTGAAAGGATTAACAAAAGGACCTGTGATTTCCTTGATTGGGTCTGTTCCACCCTAACATTCCTTACACATTCTCCCACTGAAACAGGGAAGATGTCTCTGAAAGAACAACAGGTTATTGAAGCAGAAATATCTCACACAGAGGAAAAAAATCTAAATTATATTTGATGAAACTTGACTTTTTTTTTAAAAATTGCCGTGGAATATTTAGAAAAAAAAATCTTTGTTTATGAGAGAATGTACCTTGCGTCATGAGGAACAGCTGGAAACAGAACGGGTCACACATAAATGCTTTTCTGTGAGAAAATTAGACCTAAAATTACTGCTAGAGTAGGAAATTCTTAGAGTATTCCTTTGCCCTACTGATTGCAAGAATTTATGGTCACATACAGGTCTCCACAATTTAATTTATGCAATGTGTGAGGACTCATAGGAAGCACAAAATAGGCTTGAATTACAGCTGTTGAAACATACTGAGGAAAAGACAAATATGAGTAGGTTTTTCCAGAACCTGAGAAAACCCAGTGCTTCATGATTCCTAGAGGAACAGATAATCAAAAATAAGGAACTGTCAGCTAAGAGTAAATAACACCCACCTGTGTACCTGGAGCTCGTGGCCATTAGTGAGCTAAGGTTCACTTCAAAATTCAAAATGCCTTTAAAAATGCCTTCCAAAAGGCATTCAAAATGCCTTTAAAATTACATATTAATATAGTTACAGCTTTCTGAAGCCCATTTAAAGATGATGCTTAGAGAGTATCAGTAGCAGGATAAGACTTGAGCACCTAAAGCTGCAAAGACATCAGTAGGATCTCCTGAAAGAATTAAGAACCTAGCTGTGTTGCTTTTTTATTTTTATAATCTCATTTTTCCAGTGTTTTCTTTGTGCAACCTGACACAGATGCTGAATTATGCACTCTTACACTCACAAAGTCTTAACTACTTTGTGGAAAAATACAACATAATTTACCTTCCCTTTGTAAAGACATCAGCATTTACTACAGCAAGTGCAGGACATTACAGCTGGTCATTAATGCCTAAGCATTCATTTCATTACCAAGAAAATCAATAAATTTAGCATTTAGAAACAGTCTGAATGTTTGTTTCATCATTTCAATATTTTTTTTTCAAAGACAGAAATATATGTCACACTTTGATTTTACGACAAATACCATGCTAAATAATAAAAAGTGGTACCACTGCAGGTGCACATTAACCATTTAAAAATTCAAAAACCAAAAACACCACCCTGGAAAAAAATAGAAACCCTTATGAGTTGGGGAAACACATTTTTTAAGCAGCACCTTATTACTGTGGGGTTCACAAAGCCTCATGTGAAGCTGGCAAACACAGAACAAGAACTTGATGAAACATATTCATAACTGATCTACAAAATGATTGTCAAAGCCAAATAAAATTAAGTGCAGACTGGAGAAACCAATGGCAAGGTGAGTAAAACAAATAAAAAATATAGCAGCCCTGAATATTTAGTTTCAGGACTCGTTTGCAGTATCTGAGTGTTTCTGATGGTCTTTTGGGTGAGTCAGGTATGAAATAAAGGGAGACATGGTTTTTACAAGATCCAGTGATTAGAGGTGTGAAGGTAAAAGATTCTCAGAAAAGAGGAGGCTTTTGTGTCAAAGTTACTTTGTGGTATTTTTTAGGTCACTGTGGTCTCAGAGCCCCTCAGAGAAAGAAGAGATTAATAAAATGCAATAATATGAAAACTATGAAGAAAGAGTGTCAGAGCTCTGGCTGGAGTATGTCCCATTCCAGGATGTGGAGCAAGCAGAAATGATTCCAAGATTATGGCCAAACCACCTTGATATGAGTATGAGGCATCTCATTCCATTCTTGTAACTTAAAGACTGATTTTAAGGTTTTTTCCCATGTTTTTTGTGCTTGATCAGAAGGCTCCCCTGGAAATGGAAGGAAGGTAAAGCACCCCTGACAACAGGTTAACATTTCAGAAAGGGAGTGAACACCCACCCAGCCAAACACACCTGGGGACATTTTAAGGAACTGTGTTTAGGAGCCTGGGTTTGTGGAGACATAAGTCTTAGGTGGTAAAATATGCCCAGGAAATATTTCATCTTCACTTCTTAAAAGGTTCTGATGATTCAGGTGTTGCAGAATTGCATATTTTTGAGCTACAAAAGATATCAAGACATCTTATACTACTGACTGTTCCCAAAGCTAAGGAAAATAATGTATTTCAGAAAAGGTGAAAATTAAAGGTCAAAAAATGACTATGACTCAGTAGAGATGGTGGAGCAACAGAGCAGTGTCCAAATCATCACTCTTTGAATATTATCAGCTTTCTTCTAATTTTTATGTAATGGATTGCAATAAACAGACTGACAATAGCAAAAATAAAAAGAAGATGCAGCTTGTGTTAAAGCAACCTCAGTCAGTCCTGACCTAATTAAGGATATTTTTCAAGAGTACTCCCTCATAATGAAAATATAAGCCTTCCCCTGAAATGCTGCCAGGAAAACCTTCCTCTGGGATTATAATTGTCTACAGCACTGGAGAATTAGACTAGCTGGTGCCCCAAGTGGTTTTCCACTGATGAATTGTGCTGCTTTGTTTCACTCCTTGTTTAGATGTTTAGATTTCCTTAGGTCTTCGCCATTGTCCCTCCCCCAGAACATATGCTCTGCCAAATGTGGGGAAGCTGTATTTTGGGTTGTAATGGCAGGCAAATGCTCCATTACATAAGTCAGTTCTTAAAACATTAGTCTTGCTGCAAAGAGAACTTGAAGTGCACACTGAATGTTTAGTGAAGGCAGAAAACAACACTGAATGTTGTAGAAACAGTGAGGCAACAGAATTTTGGAAAGGATCAGATATGTTCATTCCAAAAGTATGTGCAAAGGATTTAGTTTAGTTTAGTATCAAAGGATTTATACTAAACTACAGAATAAAATTGTTGTGCATAGCAATGCTAAAAATGGGATTTCCTCAGTGTTTTAAGCCTCCTTCATGCCGAGCTAAGGTGACTCGGAAAACGCTTGAGCTCAGAGCTGTCCATCACTTCAGCCAGAGGTGGCAGGGATTGGAAAGTATTAGTCAAAGTTAGAGTCATGATGACCATGGCACCTGCAAGAGAAAATTGTCAAGGTATTTTTAAATGGCCTGACAAGTTCACCAGTGGTGACTGGTGAACCAGAGAAAGCTGAAACCCAAACATCTCCAGTCCAAAGGGAAATACTGTCATCAGATTCAGAGGGATCTTACCTATTCTTTTAAAAATCTACCTTCTATCATCAGATTTTTAAATAAAAATATATAGTTGAACCCTTTGGTAGGTACTTTGGTTAGTATGTACATTGGGTCACAGCTAAGCAGAAATGCACACGCATCTGTGAGCCAATCTCTAATTTTCCAAATTGCACTTTTTTAGATGGCTCCTTCTCTTTTTTTTTATTTTCTTAAAAAGAAGACCAATGTATGCTAACAGGAGGACAGGAGGCATAACTTTGTATCCTTCTGTTGTAATGTACAGCTTTGTACATTATTTATGGGTTCTGTCACTTCAGGCTCCTATACAAAAACGGTGCTAAATCCACAGGGTAATTTCAGTGCCAGAATTACACAGAGTCTCAAAATCCTCAGTCAATGCCACCCACCCACCAGATGCTTAAAGATGTCTAGTTATGAGAAACAACACAGAATAATAAACAACCTCACTATCACAACAGTTTCTTAAAACAGTGCAATTCCAGAAGGAATTAATGCAGGAAAGCTCCTAATCAAAAAGGCTGGCACTTGTCTCCCGAGCCACTTGGAATATGCATGCCACATGCTTTGCACAGTTACTAGATACCAGGAATATCTCAGTTTCATCAGAATGTATTTCTATTTAATGTTGTTAAGTGCATATGGCAACAGTCTCCTAGCTGGATGGATAATTAAAGCAAACCAGGCTGAGGAGGGGGAATTAAAAGCAGCATCACTTGACAGATACCACAGGGTCTGTTTGAGGGGGGTGTTGGTATTTTTTTATCTCCCATGGATCTTTAATACACATCAGTTTTACAAAAGATCATGAATGTGGTTAAAAATGGTCTCCACTTAGAGGTTTTTTTTTCCCCTAATACAAATTGGTTTTAATGGATGAATATACTCACCTTTGTGAATAAGGATGTGCTCCATAAAAACACTTTTGCAAGACCTGTGCATTTTATTTTGTGTCCCTTTCACTCTTTTTTAGAAATCCCCCAACGTTTTATTTCCAGGCAAAGCTGGAAGATGCTGGAAGTAACAATATTTAGAGCAGTGATCAAACCTCGATGCTAACTGCCCCCAGCCTTCACTGAGCTTTGGACCCTCAGTGACTGGGTCAAAAAGTAAAATAGAATGTGATTTTAAAATGTGATTATTTGTCACACACACAAACACACAAACACACAAACACACACTCCAAGGAAAAAACAAGGCTCATAAAACATCACTTAGAAATTGTGTTTCAGTTCCACAATTCACCTAATTCCAGAGAAATCTCTTAATAAGATACAATAAACTTCAGTCCACAATCTCTTTTTGGGCAAGCCCAAATTTATTTCCACAGCTCCAAGCAGTGCTGGGCCAAGCCAGGTCATGTGCAAAGTGGGATTTTATTTCACTCTGATGGAGCCTGTGCTTAGCACGAGAAACACGAGGTTTGTTTGAGGCAGTGCTTTAATTTCTAGGAACCAGAATAAACTTTCTATCTAACCTTTGGTCTTCCCAGATGAAGGTGTTCAATATTGCCTAATTTATTAATTTTGCCAAGGGACAGCCCATACTTGCTGTATAAGTCTTAGGCTATAGAAAGGAATTTTGAGCCCCTACCCAGGACACAGTATTAGTTTTTTCCAATATAACAGTTTGAGCATGGACAAATCACTTAAGGCTTCATTGAGTTTCAGTTCTTTCAACAGCAGGGTGAGATATTATTGAAGAAGCCATTTTACAATGTTTAGAAATCCTTTATGACAATTTTATTATGTATTTGTCTGAAAAGACAGTATTTCCACAAAAGACTGTGGGCATAGTGTCAAATAAATGATCTAACAGTAATCATTCTTTTTTTTGCACTTCTATTGTTATTTTTAATTGCATTTGTTCTCAATGTCAGAATTTGTAGGTTTGTGATGTTATAAGAACAATATAATTTATGTTTTCCTGCTCATCGAAAATGCTTTGACAATAATCACTCATTTCAACCATGAGTATGAGCTACATGCATGAACATTTAACTCAAAGGCAAACAGCACTCTACTGACAGATTGTCACCATGGTGTTTTTGCTTTGGTCTGATTCTGTTTATCATGAAAGGGAGAACAAGGACTCCCTGCACATTGATTTGTCCATCACAGAAATGTGCTCGGTGAAGTGGTGTTTGCAGCTTGGTGTTTCAGGTGTCTGTGCTCAGAGGGACATGCTGGAGAAGAGCATTCTTTGGCTCATTCAGATTCTGAATATAAAATGTAATAAGTAGATACACAACATTATGGAGGGATGCCAAGGGAGGGAAGTGAGATGCAACAAAGAGCAATTCTCCAGCTCATCTCACCCTGGAGCCTGTAAAAGTAAGCACACCACTTGTGTGGATTTGCTTTTAAACAACCCCAGTTTTCATTCAGGACCACACCACCCACAGCAGTAACTCCTTGCACAGCATTCCAGCGTTTGTGCTTTCAGCCACAGGTAGGCAATGCAGGAACAATCAGGAAAAGCCAACAGTTATTCAACTTTCAGAGCACAGATGAGTCTTCAGACAAGTTCCTTCCACCTTCAAAACCCACTCTAACTCCTCCTGGAGCTGATGAAAATGATACCAGAAACAATAATGAGCTTTTTCTTTTAAACCCTCATTTCATGCTCTCACTCCAAGGTTGCCTTAATGCAAGAGACAGTCAGTGGCACTGGTAATTGTGCAGAGCTGTGCAGAGTTCATTCCATATTTTTATGTGCTTTGCTTGACAAGGAAAGCAATGGCAGTGTCTGTTCTGCGTCAGTTCCTCAAATCTAGAATTTCACAGCAATTTTTAGAAACAAGAGTAAAGTTTAAATGAAATTACTCCTGAAAATCAGAAGCACAGGAGTGTGCACTGGATAATGGCATAATAAACTACCTGGGTTCCAGTGAAACCCAGACCAATAAATTAATACATGCTGTAATGTTGGGTAGGCTGCATTGATTTCCATTTTTTTCTCATAGTACTACTCTCCCTGTTTTATGCATAGGTACATTAAATAGAAACCGAGATCATGGACCCAGGGGCTCCAAATATCAACCAAGCATCACAAAAAACCCCACTTCTAAAGTAAAAAATTGATAGATTTGAAGTATCCTGTGTATTTGAAATAAAGTTAACAATGTTATATATATAGATCTACACCATAAACATCAACTGAATCATTCTCTCTATAAAATACTATGTTTCACCAGTTTGTCCCACTAAGTTATATTTTCTTGATACATCATTTATTCTCTTTATTTTTTGTTGTTGCTGTCATGCATTGGCCTGAAATATTTAGGCATAAATGCAAGCTGACTCCATTCCAAGAGCAGCCATTGCCCAAAGTTTCTGACATGCTGGATGATGATTCTTTGATCCCCAGAAAAGCAAAGCCCAGTTCATAGAGCCAAGGCCCACATGGCTCATGCTGCAGAAATGGCATCCTGCACTGGGAAAAGACTAAATTCTGTAGGTTTTTTCAGAGAAATCTATTGCCAGACTGAACCACAGAACATGACCAATTGTCAGGAAAGGAATAAAAGAAAAACATATGTATTTTAATTTTATGTTAAATTATATATTAAGCTCATGCACATCTACAAATTTTTCCTCACTGAAATGTTAAAAGCACCTTCAAAGTGACCTTCACAGCTGTATTGTCATAGTACCTAGTAATGATTAATTTTGTCATATGAATAATGTAATTTCTTATGGATAGCAAATCTTCTGCCTGATAATCACTTCTAGTTATCGAGGATTTATGTTCTACAGTACATCAATCAGAAAATGGCAGAACAAAGGGTTTAGTTCAGTGCAAGAAAAAGCAGCCTAAGTCTACTGCATTTCCCATGAATAGCTCTATAAAGTAGATAGGTACAAAGTATTTAAACAAGTTTTAATAAATCCAGGTCAATCCCGGATTGACTACTAAAATGTTACGTCATTTTTTGAGAAAATTTGTAGGGAAATTATTTTGGGAGAGTTATTATTCAAATAATTCAATATTTAATGTTATCAACCATATTACTTTTATTTTGCTTGTCAAAGTAATCCTGAAATAACAAGGAACAAATACTCTTTTAATTACACTTAACTTCTGACTATTCTTCCTTTGATCAGGGAACACGGAGGGACCCAAACTCCTACAGTGGTTTTATGATTCAGGATTTAGCACAAATTGCCTAGTGGCTTAGAATTTAACTTCTCTGACTTTCCCAGTTCCTAGAAAGGGCATTTATTCAGGAGGCATTTAAGTAATTTTTCCTTAATTGTTATATCAAAACTATAAAACACAAGAGTTAAGCAGCAGCTTATTTACATACCAAAAGCTGGAGGCTGCTCTGCTGAAAAGTGTGTTAAATCCCCCAAAGCTTTCAACAAAGACAGGGCTGCAGCCTGAGAAAAGCCTGAATCTATTTAGCACTTTCATAGGAAAACATAAGGAGCAAAGAAAAACCAAGGAAAATGTTTGGATTTCAACTTCCAGTATTTGGGTTTGCAAATAACTTATTCTAGAGACCAAGTACAGCTCTAGAGCACAAATGTTCCTATAGCATAAAAATGCTGGGCTTTGTTTAGATTCCCAGGATGAAAAGCCAGGCTCAGACTTAAATGTGCAAATATTGAACACAATCAAAGCATTTCTATTTACTTGAAAATTTAATTCCCTGAAGAAATATTACAGCTCCAGGGATATATGCTAATTCTAATTGCATTTATAAGCCAACTGAACAAAACCAAACTCCCCTAGATAACTTCTAATGAAAAAACCATTCAGACTGTATGAAAGTTTCAGCAGATAGACCTCAATTAATATGTAGGCCTAACACAAGGCAATCTTAGCTAATTCTGTGGAGTGGGAGGCAGCAGGAAATCTGCGTTTTTAGGTGAATGCCAGAAAAGGTATTTTAGCAACCATTAGCCTTAGTGCCTGAAGTTTCCAGGAGTTTTATTAGGCACCAACACTGTTCTATACCCTTGTCCCCCAATGGGAAGATGATCTCCATCATTAAGGCTTCCTCAGGGAAAATTAAAGATCCCCCAGGGAGCACTGTAAATCCAGAAATTCTGATGCAGACCTTTAGGACAGGAATCAATTCTGTCCTAAATTCTGATGCCAAATTTCATACTTCCTTAAGACTGACCTAGAAAAATTGTCATTGTGAATTGAGGGGCTGGGATTGAAAAATATTATTGAAGTATGGAGACAACAACATTTAGGCAATACCAGCAAGTCACACACACAGACACTCCCAACAGAACATTTGCATATTTCTGTTTCAATCACAGCACGAAGATTTTTAGGCTGGTCACAGATAAAAACCTATTACTGCTTTTTTCATTAGCCCCATAGTCATATCTACCATTATTTGACCTGACTGACATCATTCAACCTGATCTTCACCTGATTTCAGACTTAAGTTTTAATATTGTTCTTTTCTTAAAATTTAGAAAGAGCAAAAAAAACAAAAAAAAAAAGTAATACCTCTCTAGAGATTCCCCAAGTCTCTCTAACCTCTCTCTTATCACTTAGGGCCCGACAGAACATGAAAAGGATTCTCAAATTTTAAGATTACACTTCTGGTATGAAGAGAGGATATTTCTACCAGCCCCAAATCTGCTGATAGGGATGAGGTCCACTAATGTTTGAGGGATTCACTGCTTCCAAAACAAGTCTTTATTTCTGGCTAAAGAATTCTGTGCCAGAACCTGACAGGCTCCAGAAGCTCCAGCTTTCTGCTTAACAGAGATAAACAGTTATCTACCACGCAAAAATGAAAGGAATCTGCTGCACTTAAAAATATTTTAGTGATGTAGCAACCAGGAATCAGTCACTTGCACTTGGAATTTTCCCCTCTTTCATGTCCTAACACATTGTACCCAGGAAATCAGATAAATAAGCAACTCAGTGGGAACCATTTCAACAAATCTGCCCATAAAATAGTGAAAGCTGAATTACAGTTCAGGTGCAGTATTTGGAAATGGGATATTTGTGTAAGTCTATCTACCGAGATTAAAACTGTGAGACTCATCTTGTTTTCAAACAGTTGATTACCATTTTCACCCTTTGTTTCCAAATCCAGACATGTTTTTAAAGTATCAGTTAATAGTTCTGATACATTTCTAAGGGGCAGATAAAACAATCTGGATTAAAAAAAAAACAAAACCAAAAACACAATAACAGTTCATTACTAAATATAATTGGGAAACTTGCTCAAAATTTTCACATCTCAAAAAAATTTATGATTTATGTCCATCAAACATAAATTATTAATTCTTTTTATGAGTTACAGAAATTGAGCACCTTCTTCAAGTAGGAGACAGTGTTTTGTGTCTTTTACACAAGACTAAGGTCAGATGACAGATGATAGAAGTGCAAAGTAATTAATCTGAAAGACATAAAACCTTTTTTGCCAAAATTTTTTCCAGTCACTTCTTAGATGAAAACATATTATGTCTGTATTCTAGAAGAGATTTTTATCATTCTTAACCTGAAAAATCAACCTTTTGCTTATTACAGTGCTGGATCTGGAAATTTTTGGCAACACTGGTGTAAAATCCCAATATTCCATGACAGTACTTTGTTCTCTGGTAAACACCTTGTACAAATAGTACAGCTGTAAAATTCTTCACAGAAAAACTTCCTTAAGTTTTAATACTCTTTTTTTATCAAGACTCGATTTTCGTTTGTCCACACAGAAAAGAATAAGGCTTTCCAAAGCAGACAACCTATTCTCACAGCTTAGACATGCCAGTTTTATTGAGTAATCCCAAGAGGCTTGGAATGGATGGCATTTATCCCAATCTCATCTCCTTATGGCCACAACTCTCCATTAAAGTCAGAGGCCAATTCCCCAAAGCAATCAATTTCCAATATATAAATTAGGTACATGGACACTTTTGAGGATCTGGAGGGTCAGATTTCTGTCATCCTCACATGTGTTTACGTAAAACATGACAGCAGTTTCCTCTCCCTCAATGCCACCAACCCAGCAGCCCCACTAAACATTTAACCAGCAGCTCTGCAAGTCCCCAGCATCTCCAGCAGCACCACTTGCACCAACCTGGCCACAGAGGCTTATCAGGGAATTAAAGAGAGAGGGAGAAACACACTCAGCTCCTGGTTTTCTGCCTTTGGAAATGTAAGATTTAAACACCTGACGATGCCGTGGTGTTGCCAAACCTTAAGGGACTTTGCATGCAGAAAAAATGAATTCACTAATTCATGAATTTTCAGAAAAAATGAATTCACTGATTGTGAAGAGGGACGAGTTTCTCCTCCATTGACAGGCAAGGTTTGTAGCCCTCAAATTTTTTTACCACCAGTCCCTAATTTTCATTATTTATCTGTCAGAGGGGAAGGAGGAGAAATTGCTGAAGGAAATTACTTCCTCCCTGAAGCAAGGCAGCAGCAGTGGGTAACACCCATAACTGGTAAAACCAGTTTTGCATACCTGGTGAAACCAGAGGTCCTGAACTGCTGCCCCAGCTCCATGCAGGTCATCAGCGTCCTGCCTGCTCCCATTCCATCCCACTTCCAAACCCAGCCTTTCCTTTTCTACCTCAAGGCTATTTCTGTTCCTCTATGTTGCTAAGAAATTATTGGTTTCCACCTCAGAAAGACACTTAGTCTTTAGATAAATTTTAGGTGGCATGAGCAAGATTAGCAAAAATGTTCAAGAATATGAACATGTATAAATGGATGTACCACAATTAAACCCTTAGTGGGATGCAGTCAGTTACTTAATCTGTTTATAGGATTTTGAATTTTTGCAAATCCAAGTGTATCCATGTACCATCCAAGCCCATGTTACGTGCTTAGCTTGACTGTTGTCAGAAGATTAATTGCTAAAGAAGCATGAATGGCCTTGAAAAATCATAGCATACCCTAAGACCTTTTAATCCATTACTACATTTCTGATCTGCAGACAGAACAGACCACAAGAATGGCCTGGCATGAAAAACCTTGCAAGATTTACCAGTAAATGTCAGGACTGGTCTGCTGGCCTCAAGCCACAAAGGAAGAAATACAAGGTACATGAGACAGTTTTCATGATACTTCTGATTTTTTTAATTCATTGGTGAGTTTAGACTGGATGTTCTAGTCATAGAAACACTACACACCACTTCAGATCCTTCAAATTTTTTGTACAAAAGACCTTAGATTGTGACAAGCACAGGACCTAAGAGATTTCTTGGTCTTTCCTATTGAAAGAGAAGAAAAATCTTAAAGTAAGACTTTCACTTTGTTTTGATCCCGACAGCTATAACTGAAACTTGAAGGTAGTAGTGTGTATCAAAAAATAAAAAGTAATGAAAAAAATTCTACATGGCCTAAAAGCTCAAAAATTAGTTTATTCCCTATAGATGCCCAGCAAATTAGTTGATTTGATTCTCATTTTGTTCATATGAGTTCATTCAGATAATTTACTCTGAGCAACACATTTTCTGTGAAACAGAAGAGAGATTTTATTATTTTTTTAAATCAGCTTTAAAGGAATAAAGCTTTACTCATACAGCTTTCATACATTAACAATGATAATAAAAGTCAACTCCAATTAAGTCACTTGGTCATAAAAAAAAATGTTGCAGTTGACCAGCAAAGCTTAAGCTTGCACTAAAATGTGATGACAGAAATGATGGTAGAGTCCTACCCTGGCTTCACCCAGTTATTCTTTAAGAAGGAAACATTAACTGTAGACTAAAACATCCCTTAAGAAAGTTTCCACAGAGTAGTCTGGTCTAGAAACACAAAGGGTCAGAAAGTTATGCAGCCTAGAAAGGGAAATTGCAAAAGAAAGGTCATTATAGAAGGGTGTGCTAAGAACACCCTGTCAGCCAGCACAAGTGAAAAATCACAGCTTTCCTTTCTGAAAAAACAAATATAACTACCAAAAGAAGATGACTTTAAAGCACATTCTTCTCAAAGAAAAGACTTCCAAGTGAAAGGATGCAATTCCCAGTATTTTCTTATGTGGAAGAGGCAGAAATAAGATCTTTTAAAAAGAACAGGAAAACCTGGCACTTCTAGAAGTGCTGTGAAGCCTCCAGCTATTTTTCTATTCCAGTGGTTAAGAATTGAAAAAGTGCTCGTGAAAGGTAACTGCCCATTTTTTATTGCATTTCAACGCTCTTTCCCAAAACATTTTTATCCAAGGCTGCTCCACAAATGCTCATATACATCCTTGTTACCAGTCTTGGAAGACTTTTCTTCTTTTTAGCCCTGCATCTTTTAAAAGCCCTTCTAAATTTCCTAATTTTCAGGCAACCTGTCAGTGGCTTGATAAAAGCCTCAGAAGGCTGGGAAATGGTTCAGGAGTTGGAGCAACTAATAATAGAGTTCATAACACCTGCTGACATTTGCTTATCACTAATCACAGCCTCCACTCAGGGGATTTACCTTTCTGGAGAGGCTGATGCCAGCTGTAAATAAGATGATGCAGAAAAAGTATTGCAGATCAAAACCAACACCGTTCTTTTCACTCCTGCTGAATTTTTATGCATCTTCTCAGACCACAGTTACATTTCACATTCATTTTCTGAAGCACTTCAGCTCAAACAACCCAGTTACTCAACTATTCATATGAAACAGAAATTATATTAGACAAAATTATTCATTTAAAATGAACACCCATTTTTTCTGTTTTTGCTCTTTGTACTCATCTAATCAGAAAAGATATTTAGAACTTCATTGACAGTCAACATGCTTTTCTAGCCAATATGAGAACCTTCCATATCTGCTTCTATTCAACCTACAAGGCCAACAGTAATATTTATGTCAAAACTGCTCTGTTGAGCAGCCTGCCATGAGATTTCAGATAAAACAGGCATATTTGGCTCGTGTTGCCTGGTCAAACTTTCATAATCATCATGGAACCATGGATACGATGCCCCAAATTCTTGTATTTCTCTCCAATTTAGATAAAACTGTGTACAAAAAGAATAATCAGCAAAGACAAAAAAAAACCCCAAAAATCAAAAAATAAACAAAAACAAGCAAACAAAAAAAAACCCCATAAAATTAGGAAATGGTAATAAGAAGTACTAAATCCACTTCCCTGTTTAAAAGGGATAAATACCATATGTTTCCACACATGTATTCCACATTTGTGATATGTGAAAGACTTAGAAAATTTTGCCTGTAAACTAAACTATAAACAACTGCTGAAATAATTTAATACCAAAAATTAATCTTTATTGGACTTTCTGAAAGTTAAACTACTATCATCAAGTTATATTGAACATTATTCTAAAGCAAAATTCTGTTTACATATTCTACAGCAAACATAACTTGTATTATCATTAATTACTCCGAATTAATGAATACAGGCTTCAATATTTTTTCCCACACCTCTAAAAGTTTGACCATCAGTCACTGACAACTGCATAAAATAGAATCTCATTCTTCTAATGGGCTGCAATTTACTTCTCACTGAAAGATTCTTTCTAGTTTTTACTCCACAGAAACCAGTGTTGTCTGTTTATGAGAACTCCAGCCTTAAAAGAGAAAGAATTTGCAAAAACACAGCAATACCAGTAACTATTTTTCACCTCACAACACTACATTAAATATCATGACTGCAATAAGTTCGATAAGCTTGGTAAAATTAAAAAAACAAATAAACAACATCCCCCCCAAAAAATCCCAAATTTTACATTTGTTTATAATTGCTAGAAATCCCATAACATGACACAACAGTCACCAGAAAGACTAAAGAAAACTTGGAAACTTAAGTTTAGAAATTGTCAAGACCTAAATTTCCTAAGAAACTAGAGGAGTCTTAGAAACCTTGGGAACTGTAGAAGTATTTCTGCAGAGCTCTCTCAGCTGCAAAATAAGAAACAGAAAGTTTCATTAAACATTTGGACTCCCACAAAATATTTTGTGTTTGGGTAAATTAATAACACAAGACCCCATGCTGCAGTTTTGCATATTGATCTTGAATTAGAAGAAAATTTCATAGTCACCATTAATGTCTACATTTAAAAACCAAAGAACTCTAGTTGTTCATCACAGTGGAAAAGTTCTGCTAAGTTTCAAACCTTTAATAGATTTTTTTTTCCTTATAAATTTTGATATAATTAATTTTCCAAATCACATGGGGGACATTCACATTCAAAATAATTTAGCATTTGCTTTTGAAGCTCTCTCAACTGATACCAATCTACCTCTGCTTCTGAAGCAGGAGAGCTCAGCTAAATCTACTGCAAATTGACAAGAGTAAAATAATAAGAAAGGCATAAAACCAAAGGGGGAAATGAGAGACTAAGTGATTTTTGCAAGAAATATCTGCATTGGGAACAGTCATTTGCTACAACATATATGCAACCATAAAGAAGTGTTTGTCCTTTTTTTAACCTGCAGAACTTCTCATTTGTTGAAATTTATCTTTATTTCAAGCTTTTGTTAAGGCAGGGCCTGTGATCTTCACCTGTGTAGGCCATAAAGAATCTTTATGTCACCCTTCCCTTAACTTCCTAGATAAGCCTGTATTTTAGCTATATAAAGTTATCCCCACCTTGCTTGCAGGTGAAGATGGGCAGCTCTGTTTTCTGCCTTAAATAAAAGATCATTGATCTGCTAAAAAGCCAAAGGACTGAAGGATTTTTTGGGGTGATTTTTTTTGGGGGGGTGGGGTTGATGTTTTATTGGGTGTTGGGTTATTATTTTATAGGTTTGGGGTTTGTTTGATTTTTTTTACATTCTGAAAATACATCTGCTATTTTTCTGTAGTTGAACAGTTACCAATATTCACAATTCAGGTCTTGGAATGAACCAAGCCAAGGCTCCCAGTGGTTTTAAGGGGATCAGGATTTGGTGCTGTAAAACAATGGGCTGCTCTCCTCCTAAACTCCATGAGGCCCATAATGTCATTTATTATGTGGTATTAAAACCATGGGGAGTTTAATGTGCATCATTTTCCTGTGTGCCAACTGTAGCTTAACAGCATATGTAGCACAATTCACTGCAGCAAAGTTTCCTGGGAAGGAGCTGCAATATGAAGTAATTAAAATTACAGCAGGATTTGCCTTCTTCATCTTAATAGGCAGTTCTGTAAGTGTACAAAAAGCAACACTGAACACATCAGCTTAAAAAAAAATTGGTATGTGCTTACAGCTGATTTCATTTTAAGAATGAGAGAAAAAAGTTTGCTTCCATTTGCCTGATTTCTGAGAAACTTTCCCATTGAAGTTACACCAACATTTAGCTAAAAATATTCCTGTATGAAAATCAGATAATTCCTCACATGGGATATACAGTTTAATCTCTGTATTTCAGCAACACTGACAGTAAATTAGAAATGGAGAACAGCATGATAGAAAAAAATTAAAGATAATTTTATTAGTTTCACATGCTTCAATTATATGGCAACCTCATTCATCCATTCTCTGGCTCTTAAATCTGGTCCTCTTTAGATTAAATAAAAATACATTGATTTTGTAATGAAGCCTTGTGTCCACGTTTTCCCTCAGTGAGAAACCATAGAGAAAGCCTTTGAGTTTGTAAGTACTGCCTGTAATGGGAACAAAGTTTTCCAGTAGGCACTTTAAAATATTCCAAATATTTCAGAGAAAAACCAGATTGTTTACATACAGCAGACTGAGAGAAAGTTTTGTGGGGACAGAGCATCCAAAAGGAAGTAGAGAATCCAAAGCTCAAATGTTTCCTAATCACACAGTGATTGTGTGGAGTAGCTTTAGCAAGGGCTCCTTCCAACATGATATGCATAGGAACAAATATAGAGTAACTGGAGAATGGTCTCCTGTAGTTGTTCACAGTCTGTTCTAAAAGAAAAATATTTAAGATTTCCAAGTACTAAATACAGAGGAAAAGTTACTGTTGTGGAAAGTCTCCATATACACCAGAATATCCAAACATGGGGGTCAAGTTCAAACCCAATGTAGCCAAAAACATTGTAAATAAAGAAGCAGTTTATGATGCTGGAGTGCTAAAGGATGACACACTAGTCAAATAAAATGTTTAATATTTATTCAGAAGGAAATTTGCAGCTCGTATAGGAGAGAAACCACTTTTGTTTTACAGTGAGCAGCACTGAATCTGAGAAAGCTCCCACAGATAAAAAAATAATCAGAGCAATCCACAGTCTGCCCTGCTTTTCCATTTTCATGCCCCTTCATGCTTTAAGCAAGTGAAAAGTGCTAATGAACTCTAATCTCTAATGAACTGAGATGCAAAGCTGTGAAATGTCAAAGGCTCTAGACTCTGCAAAAACACTGCCTGGACACATTGCAGAGCATTTCTTGTATATTTTATTACATACCTGTAGGAGTATACTCATTCTTAATTCATAACTATCAACAGAAACAAGAAGAGAAACTCCTACCTAGAAAAGTCAAGACCGGGATCATAAAGTACACAAAATGCTGGCTTTTCAGAACACATTTCTGTGCTGGCAGAACCCAGCCCCTACAAGTAGGAGATTCAGTGTAAACATAAATCAGCTGCTGTGAGGATTTTGCTGCCTCTCTCTGAGTATTTTCAACAGCAGCATCTTTCTCAGTTTGGCTGAAATCAATCAGTCAAGACGAATGGTGGGGAAAAAAAATAAAATGGGGTAGCAGTTGTGTGGGAAAGAAGCAGCTGAAACCTCACCCACTGAGGGGATGCTCTGTTCTGAAAAGCTCTCTCCCCTCTCCCCAATGACCTTGGTGATCCCTCCAGTCCTGTGGCAAACAGTATCCACTCCTAACACAAAAAGTCTCATTTTTTTATAGGTTGTATAAATCTTATCTAGCAATTTCTGAGACAGGAATGAAGTATTTCATGTCTCTCTGGCTGCCACTTGGTATTTCCTGTGTCACTGAGTAACATTTTCCATCCCAACCCCCTTCCCTTCGAGGCCCACTTTCCACATGGAACCACAAGAAAAGCCAATGAATATAGAAGCAGAAATTAGGGAATACACTGCCAAACACTGTAGGTGTCTTCCTTCACAGCATCCAGTGTTACATCACTCTAGATATTTTTAAAGAAATGTATACAACAATCCAGCACCATTTATGGGTGAACATTTCACTTAAATGCTAAAATCCACCCAGGATTATTCACAGTCAGAGTTGCTACCCTCTGTTTGAATAGCTTGTTATATTACCTGGCCAGACCACAAATTGTTCTCTCAGGATTTTGATAAGGGCATATGGGATATGGGACCAGAAATTATATTGAGCTTCACGAGGTGTTGAACTCACTTTCCATCTCTTCCTTGCATCCCAAGAAGGATAAATATAAAATATCAAATAACCAGTTGCACATGAGATCACACTGAGATCAATACCTATTTATAATTTTTACTTGAATAATCAAAGCAAATTAAAAATCATCAAACTTTTCAGACACATTCCCATATTTCTGGTTATTTGGTCAAAACAGACCTTCACCTAAACAGCGTGATTTTTATCTACAAGATTCACCTTCCGATACACTCAACCTGTCTTTCAGCACAACTTCCAGATATGTGGAAAAACATACATCAACTTCTAGATTTTGGAGACACCAGGATCACTCCCACTGCAGTCAGCCTGACTTGAGAAGCACTGAAATCAGAAAGTTTATCAGATAAAGCAAATTCCACTTCAGCATGTTCATCAGCATCTGCCATGCACTGAAACCCATTTTTTGGGGCAGCCTCCAGACACAGTTTTTGTCAGAAAAGCAGCAAAATCAATTTCTTAGATTAAGATGCTAATTTAAAACTTCATCATGCAGGTTTGTTTACCTACTTTCAGATAAACCTTTCCAGGTTTCAGATATGCTATTCCTTAGGTAAAAACCACTTTTTAAAAAATCCAGTCATTCACAGATAGATTGTCCCTAACAAAGTGAATTAATTTAAAGGAATATTTCATTGTACAAAGAACCAAAATAATCTGACAGATGAAGACTAAGGCATTAAAATATCACACCCTCTGAAAAACGTTCCAGTCTAAAATTCAGGTTGACACCAACAGGGCACCACTGCTCTGTAATGACAGAGAATTTTAAAACATAGGAAGATAAATGATCAAGAATGCCTGGATTGCAGATTCTTAAAAAATCAGGCTTTGTTGATGAGAAATGAAGTAAAATTTGGGAAACAACCAAGAGTGCAGCTCACTGAAACAAAACTCATCCACGTTAGTAGGAAGTATGCTATAAAATCCCAATGAGCAGAGCCTTTTAAAAAACATTCAAGAACCAATAGTTGTTGCCTGGCTTTGCTTTCTAACCCTTTAAAACACAGTATGTTCATTAAAAAACATCTGTTCTTATTACAACACATTATAATAACTGCTAAGGAAAATATTTTGGTTTCATTATTAGCAGATGCAGCATGCTTAGAAATGTTTCTTTGAACATATAATTTCTGCAAAGGTGACTAATTATTGTGACTAGTTTCATTCTTTAATCAAGGCAACGCAAGCACCATCAGCAGCAAATTCATAGCCAGGCAGCTTCAGCACATATCATACTAATGTTATGTTATGTATGTTATGTTATGTTATGTTATGTTATGTTATGTTATGTTGTTATGTTATGTTATGTTATGTTATGTTATGTTATGTTATGTTATTTTCCCAGACAAGGGCACGAAAATAGATTTATTTGCCTTCTTGGGCATCACCAGAACAGTTATCCAATGAGTTCTGGTTAGCTGTACTTCTGCAAATCCAGCAGCATAATTTCTCCTGCAGAACTTTTCCAGCATCAGTGAAAATGGATTAAAAAAAGGAACAAAAAACATTACAGCTTACAATCTAGCCTGAGTTTTCAGATATGGGATTTATCAAGCAACACTTTCAACAGTAAATATACTTGACATTTAGTTGCTGAAGTAAAGTAAATATAGGACCCAATAGTGTCATTTTTATGGAGTAGAACTACACTTCAGAGTATATGTCAAAAGTGAAATTCATCTAACTAAACTGAAAAGAACCATCTAAAACTGACAAGGGATATGAAAATAGGTTGATACAAACATTTCAAAGATTCTTTTACAAGGTATCCCTGAGGAGGAGAAACTGTCAGACCATCAAAGAACATTATCCTGCTACCTACAGAGACTCTGTGTACAATATTACCTTGATGCTGCAGAGACTTCACTGTCCATTAGAATCATTTTGATACTCATGTTTTGTTTCTCCTGTGATATTCTACACTCCGTGCTTGCTCATTAAATCTCAATATTTGTTTATTAAGAGTGTGTCAGCCCAACAACAAACCTGGAGTTCAAATTTAGACAATGCATATGAGCCAGGGGAAAAAACAAGATTGCATTCTCTGTCGCCTGGTGTGAACTCAGCGCCGTGCATTTACATCATCTCATTTTGGAAGCTGCTGAAATGACACCCTGCTTCTGAGCCTGCTCTTGTTAGGAGAGGCTGGGAAGGAGGTGTTGCAGGTGGTGTTGAGGAATGGATGGATTGGGAAGAGCAGCCACAAAAAGGCTGAGAGCCTGTGGGTGAAAAAGGAGGACCAGGCACAGCACACCTGGTGGCTGGGCTCCACTGCAGGTCCCCTGACCAGGACATGCTGTCAATGAGGTCTTGCTTCAGCTGCAGGAAGCATCACACTCCCAGGCTCTCATCCTGATGTGGGATTTCAACCACCCAGATACCTCCTGGGAGAGAAACAGCTGTCCAGGAGGACAAGAAGAAAAACTTTCAGGTCCAGGTGTGAGACAAACCAGAATAGGAGTATTACTAGACCTGGTGCCACAGTATGGGTCAGCTCAGCAGAGGAATCAGGACTGGAGGCAGCCTGGGATGTGACCATGCCCTGGCTGAGTTCCTGATCTCAAGGAACATGGGTCTGGCAAAGGGCAAAGTCAGGACCCTGCATTTCAGAAGAGTGAACTTGTAGTTGTTTAAAGAATGAATAGATGAGATCTCCTGGGAAGCTCTCCTTAGAGCCAGCAGAGCTGACCAGAGCTGGCCACATTTTAGGAGTGCTTTTCTTAGGAGCACAAGGACTCTCCATTCTGGTGTGTAAGAAATCAAGTAAGACAGGCCAGAAACTCCTGTTTTTTACCAAGGGAAGAAAGAAATACATGGGGAAATATAGACCTCACTTCTGTGAAGATTATGGAGTAGATCCTTATGGAAGCAGTATTAAGGCATGTGCAAGACAAGGAGATTAATCAAAAGGGAACTGCAGTTATAAAGAAATGCCTTCTTGAGGAGACTTGCAGCAGTAGTTTAAAGGGCTCATTCTGTCCTTCAGAACCATCCCTGCAAATTTCTCCTTTCTGGGGAGGATGTAGCAGAGCAGGTCTGTGTCTTCAGGCCATTTTATTTGAGTATTCCATGGCTAGCTATTTATATTCCTGGCCATTATCCAGGGATAAGTGGTCAGGCACCCTTTTTTCCCTAGATAAAAAGAGAAACACCACTATTGGGTTCTGATGCTTTGGTATTTGTTTGTTTTCCTTATCTTGGGGCAGTAAGGCTGAGAACAGCCAAGAGAGAAAGGAAAAAGCGAGGGCTGGACTAGATGATCTTTGAACTTTACAAAAGTAGCTTGATTTTCTCACTGAAATAATTAGTAACAGTGTAACTCACATGATACATGGATAGAATTCGGAAGTTGGCATAGGGCAAAACAGAAATTAATAATCTGAAAATTTTTTGCTTCATACCCCTTGCAATGTGTGCCCATTTGTCCAGCTGAATTCAAACACACAGCCACTGAGAACCTTTTCCCCACAATAACTGCTGATTGTGCTCTCAGGCTGCAGAGCCTCTTGGTCCCAGTTCATGCAAGCAGGCTGACTTCCATCTCCAGAAGCCCAAAGAAATCACAACTACTTTATTATGTATGAACTTGTAGAAGGAAAAATTGGTTACTTGTAAACATTCACAAGCAAGCCATGCAGTAAGCCATCAGAATTCAATTATATTCAATATAATATCTTACTGCAGGAAAACAATTAATCTTGTATTCAAAAGGATTGAAATTAATTTTAAATATTTTGTTGAGGAAGAAAACTTCTCAAAAGCCTTTGTAATCAGCACTGTAACTAAAAGGGGGAGAAAAGCAAGGAAAGGAATTCACACCTGGGCTTTCTAGAAGATAGCTGTATAAAATAACTGAATAAACAAAGCTGCACATTTCAGATCTGATCACCTACTTTAAAAAACAATTTCTAAAATAAATTTAGCTACCTTTATGAAGTTCATTAGTTGATAGGCATTATTATCTCATTTAATTCATAATTTGCAGCAATTTCCTCTTGCTTCATGCCAGGGGCTCAGTCTGTACCTTTCTATACAATTTGACGTCATTTTCATTTTTTAATTCCTCTTCCATTTCTCCTATTTTTTTTAACTCTGTAGCTCTTATTCACTCTTATTCTTGCATATTGCTGTCAGTAACTACACACTCAGCTCTCTCCATCATTCTTCCTCTTTACAGGAAGGAGTTTCCATGGGGTGGGCAGATTGTGGTGGCTTCTTCAAGCTAGCAGGAAGGCAGAAGACCCTGCAGAGAGCAAGTCCAGGTTATCACACCCTGTATTCATCAAGGTTCAGCACCTCTACCAGATGTCAGCTGTGTGGTTGTCCCTCAGCTCATTGAATTGGGTCGTTCTGTTCCACCCAGTTTAGTCAGACTCCACATCCATAAGGTCTCTTCTAAAACCACCTCTTCAAATGCACCTTCCACTTATCACCCCAAACAGAATTTTGTATGTTTCTTCAAAACAAGAATTGGTTAAATGTTCTGGTTCCTTTGCTTCTGCTCACCTTCTTTCCCTTCTCCCACCTTTTCCTTCCTCCATAGAACACAGAAAGGTCTCTCATCTCCTCTCCTTCTCTAATTCTTGCATTTGTTAAGTGTTATTGGTTGTGCTGGTTTCAGCTGGGGTAGAGTTAATTTTCTTTGCAGTGGCTGGTGCAGGGCTGTGTTTGGATTTGTGCTGAACACAGGGTTGATAACACAGAGATGTTTTTGTTGTTGCTCAGCAGGGCTTGCACAGAGCCAAGGCCTTCTCTGCTTTTTGTAAAGCCATGCTGGTGAGGGAGCTGGGGCTGCCTGGGAGGGTGGCAGGGGACACAGCCAGGACAGGTGACCCCACCTGACCAAAGGGACATTCCAGACCATGGGAGGTCATAGAAAGTGGGGGGAAGAAGAAGGAAAATGGGAATGTTTGGAGTGATGGTGTTTGTCTTCCCAAGGCACCATGACCTGTGATGGGATCCTGCTGTCCTGGAGATGGCTGAACTCCTGCCTGCCCTTGGGAAGCAGGGAATTCATTCCTTGTTTTGCTTTGCTTGTGTGCACAGCTTCTGCTTTCCCTATCAAACTCTCTTACCTCAGCCCATGAGTTCTGTAGCTTTTACCCTCCCAGTTCTCTCCCCAGCCCCACTGGGGGGGGAGTGAGTGAGTGGCTCCCTGGGGCTGGGCTGGTGCCTGGGGTTAAACCACAACACGGACCTGCTTACATGGGCTTCTCTTCCACCCACCCTCAGGTTCTCTGGTTTTAGGAGTTAAGTCTTTGCTCTCTGCCTGTCCAGCACATGACACAATGCCTGGCCCATGGTTAGATGTCATTACAGCTATGAAAATAATATCTCAAAACAATTAGCTTTGTTTAGAAGAGAAATCACTATTTTCTCTGAGACAAAGTAGATCTGGATTTGATTACTGTCTAAATCCCCTGCAAAAATATTACAGAAAGCCAAGACAAACTAGGGCAGTTCATTCCATGAATTTCTTGGAAATGTTTAACATAAACTTTTGCAATTAGAAGTCCCACATAATGCAACAATGTAATGATTAGTATCACTTTCTCATTTTCTTTTAAATTACAACATCATGCAAAGGAATGTTTTTCTGCAATTTTTAAAGACTTTGTTCTTTTCAAATTCTTGGTAAAAGAATCTCTCATGTTTAGTTAGGCCAAAACCTGACCTACCTTTGTACCAATTTGTGAGTAGCATGCCCAGAAAATGATCATGTAAAAAACGGGGCCACAAATAAATGCCTTAAAATCTACCTTGAAAAAATTGTATTTATAAAAGCAAGCAAACAAACTCGATGCAAAAAACAGTGGGTACAGCTGAGCTCTAATGACCTGGACCTTTTAAAGAACATCAATAAGCTCAACGTTACTTTAGTAACTCATCTATGATGAGAGCAGAACTATCACACAGTGAGGCAGCCAAACTTTTGTCTTCAGGCTCACCTTAAGTCACCTTAGGGGCCTGTTCTGTCTTCTCTGGATCCCACTGATACACAGTTGGTGAATTCCAACATATACTATCCCAAATATCCCTCCCATTATTATAAATTTGTTTCCAAAACATTCAAGAAACACAGGTGGAGCTGGAAAAGTTTTGCAATTCACCCATTAAAGAGTGCTTTTTTTTTTTTTGTTCCCCTTGAAAATCTTGATTTACAATATTCCAGAATAGACAATTACTGCTTCAAAATAACAAACTCATATAAAGTTCCAGCCACAGCCCAGGAAGTGAGAATTGATATGTGGCATGAAAACACTTATTATGTTGTGTGGTTTACATATAACTGAACAATTTCAGAGTGCTTAACACTGTAACACACTAAGCCTTCTTTAATTCCAGCACAATATTTTATGCTCATCAATAATCACAATTTTTTTCTTGTTCTTCAAAAAGTCAAAGGTGGTGCAAAAGAAGTACTCAAACTCAAAGCTAAAAGAAAGAAAGGATCCTCATGCTCCACATGTTCCATTCGTGATTGTCATTGGAAAGGATGTCTGACACAGACGTATTTGTTTCATATTTGCATACTGAACTGCTTCCTCCTTTTCTCCACTTTTCTTGCTGAGAATATCTGGACCAAAGGGATCATTATGGGATTGCAGGTCTATTTTAATATAAGGACCTTGTTCCACCCATCTCCACCTCCTTCCCAGGGTATAAAAATGGTTATAAAAACCAAACCTTTCCCACAGAACACCCTTCCTTTTTGAATACAGACATTTGCTGATCTGTTAATTACACCAAACTTCCTCTCTAACACCTATGTCTTTCACCAGTTATTTATAAAACTCAGAATAACCCTGGTCCAACATTTATTTAGCACCTCAGAACTGCACACCTCCTCCTTCAGGCAGTGAAGGATTCTTAGGATGTTCTTAGGATGTTCACTGCAGATTGCAGAAAGAAGCATTTTATTTCTGAGAAGAAAACCATCTCCTGGGCTCTTTCTGAGCACCTGGCCTTGTCCTGCCCCACCAGAAGTCACCAGGTGATGGACATGCAGGTTCTTGTCTGCCCCAAGGCAAAGATCACTCACTGTTATTGCTTTCCTCTGTCAGGTGTGTTTGTGTCTCTGCACAATGACAAATAACTGCTGTGAAGCTTTGCCCTCCTGTTTCAGGCCCTCAAAATGATAACATGACTGTAATTCGGGTTTATTTTAATGATTGGTTCTGTTCTCTCTCACTTGCAACACATTATTCAGTGAATTAACTTTGCCTCTCTTTCAAAAGAACACCATGAACAGCCTTTCCCAGCACACAATATGTAATTGATTCTTTTCCTTTGACCAATGTGTTGCCACAAGGTGCTGGTTTGCTCCTGTTGTACAGTCTATTAATTAGCAGATAGTCCTAGGAGCGCAAAATATTCAAATATTTAGAAATAAGAATCTATGTGCCCATAATGAGGTATATGGAGAGAGGTTCTGCTTTTAATGCACTGAGACTCAAAGGTGCTCTAAGATAAGTGACCTGAAATACAAAGACATAGAAAATACAGAGCCAAAACCTAGCAGCCTCCCCAGCTTATAATTTCTTTGATATTTTATACAAGAGCATAACTACTGACACTCTTTTCTTTCACTTTCATTTTCTTGCTCTAAAAAAAAAAGTAATTTAGCAATCTTTTTTCCACAGATTTTTACATTATTTGAGTAAGTATATGTAAATATATGGGAAATGAAAATAGCAGGCTGATGGGAATACTTTGGTAAAATTGTACATGAATAAAAGATGAGAAATCATACTGTTATAAATGCCTTCATCCATTAAATTTTAGTATCAAGTAAATTTCCAGCCATACAAAACTGATCTCTTCATCTTTCTTTCCCTATAGAAGTCACAGTTCACATTTGGAATACTATATGTGCTTCATAATTGAAAGAAAATGCTATCAACTCTCAAAATTTTCCTCCAAATTAGTAAGTCAAAAGAATTTAACTCCCCCGGCATCAAAATATTTTGTTCATGTATGAACAATGGGAACTATTAATATGTACATTTCCAGAGTTATACTGGAGCCTCTGTTCATCATGGAAAAGCATGCTGTAATTATAAACTTTTCTTTCTTTATCCAGTCATTACTATATGGCTAAATATATTACATCCATAATTAGGATTAGATGACTTGGTACCTTACAGCATACATTATATACATTGTTTTATATATAATTTACTCTATAATCATGCAAACACTGAATTATTTCAATTTAAACTCTTAATTTGAACTCATTGTAGTGTACAATTTAATCACCAGAATAGTCTGAGAGATGAGGTGTGGGAGCCCTGGAGCCTGCTGAAGGGGCTGAAATCTCCATGTCCTGGAGAGAGAGAGGCCCTGAATTGCTGGAGGGACACTAAAGGCATGGAGAAGAACAACTTCCCCCCCCAGTTCTTTGCAGTTTTATGTTCATGTGCCCCAGTCCTGTTTCCCTGGTTGGCCCATTAGCCTCCCCACCCCTTTTCCCCTCACATGGATGTTCCCTAGAATGTTCTCCCTTCTCTGCTTACCCATTGGCCCCATATTGCTGCAGTGTCCCACTCCCTTTTACCCTATTGATTGTTTTCCTTGGCCCTGCCTTTGCCACGCCCCCGAGCCTTCAGCCCAGTGGCCCTGATCTCTGTTCTGCCCCCCTGTTCCCCATATCTAAACCTGGACTCTCCATTGTTCCCAATCTTTGTCCCTGGACCCTTCATTTGTGGTTGGAATAAAGCTGCCCTGCAGAACCCTACACAAAAATCCTTCTCGCTTCTCATTCATTCAGATGCCTCAAGTTTTTCTGTTCTGCTTGGGTGTGCAGCTTTTAGTTTTATATTAAGGGTTACTAGGATCTTTTCACAGGGTGGTGAAGACAAAACAGTCCCATTCCAGCTGGGGACTCAGGGACAATCTCTTCAAACTTCAGGCCCTAAGCATAAACAATGTGAAAAGAGGAGGGCAGGCAAGCAAGGAGGAGGAAACTTCACGATTTGTGACTATTAATTGGACAGTTGACTCCTGCATGCAAATGCACTAAAACCTATAAAGGTGTGAGATCTCGTGACCAAGCTCTCTTTTGTTTCCATCTTGGAGCCATCCAGGCAGGGGCCACAACTGTGGCACTGGCACTGCCAGGGTGTGGCCTTTGAAGGTCCCTCAATAAATATCCATTTATTGCCCTTAACTCTGTCTAGCCTCTGTTCCAGCTCCTCTAGGCATCAGTTCCTTCCCCAAGAGCTATCCAGAGCGTGTGGTTTTGTCTTCCCCTGTGAGTGAGCTGTGCCACCAAAGTGGCTTCTCCTTTACTGGAGACACTTTCAGAGGGTTGTGGCACCTCACCACTGCCTCATGCCGTAACAATGAGGAAAATGGAAAATTCAAATGTGAAAAAAAAGGTTGGAAAACTCCTCTAACATCGAGTACCATCATTAACCCAGCACTGCTAAATCCCACTAAACCACATTCCTAAGTGTCACACCTACATGTGATATAAATCCTCCCAGGGACAGTGACTCCACCACCTCCCTGGGCAGCCCATTCCAATGCCTGGTCACTTTTTCAGTTGGGAAATTTTTCCTAACCCTCAATTTTAGCCTTCCCTAGCACAACTTGAGGCCATTTCCTCCTATCCTGTTTATTGTAACCCAGGAGAGATGACCAGGCTTCACTTTGCTACAACTTCCCTTCATGTGTTTGTAGAGAGCAATGGGGTTCTGTGTCTGCTTTCCCTCCCTTTAAAACAGGTTAAATTGGGGAACTTGAACTTCTCCGAAAACTACTTGATTCTATTTGCAAAGCTAAACTCAGGAATGGTTCAGGCTTTGGTTCCCTCTAACCAACAACCACAAAACCTCAATGTAGCAGCTTCAGGGTGAGACATTCCCTCCATTTGAATCAGAGCCTACTACATAAAGAAAACCAAATCCCATTCTGAACTGGTGCTCAAAAACACAAAGACAGCCAAGTCTTAGTCAATGGGGAATTTCAGAAAAGGATCTTTATAAAAGATCGGCAAGATTTCAGTAATGGAGGTGAAGCTACAATCAAATGGACATATTTCCAAAAAGCAAGGCCAAAGATGGACACTGAGAGACATTTTATTCACTCTCAGCTGTTTTCCACTCTTCTGACACACAGCTAGCATGTCCAGATTTTACTCAGGAGCAGTTTGTGTGTTGTAGCAATGATGATAGCCTGTGAGGTGGCTGATGAATGCCTCCAGAATGATGAAAAAGCACATTTATATGGTGAATAACTCCTTTTATATGCACAGACATGAGCTATCCCAAGCATCAGTGGACAGAAAACAGCAGATAAATTGCAGGAAGACGTTTCATTGATCTGTCAGAGAAAAACATGAGAGTTTAGAAATTTTTCTCAAGTTGCATAAGAACAAGTTGTTTCTTCCTACACATTTTACTAATCAGAGAGAAAGTTGCTAAACTGCAAAATCTTTTTATGCCCATGTGATAGACTGGGGGGCTGAAAGAGGGGGCTTGTTTTTATTGTAGAGGCAAGAAGATACAAAACTCTTCTATTTGCAGCTGCCAGGATCTCGGGGAGTTTGGAGCAAAAAGCAACATCCATGTGTTTACTGTGTAATAAGGACTTATCAAGCATGTACAAACTCATTTTATAAAACTTTAAATACTAACAGTTTCTTCAAAAAGACTGTGTCCTAGCTGGAATCCAAATTCAGTCTTACCAGTTCAGGTCCATCTTCATAACAACACAAAAGCCATCACAGGTTACATAGAATTTTCCTGCAGAACTGAAGATGGGAAATGCAGAAGAAGAATTTAGATGACATGGCAATCAAAACACACAACCTACACCCCGAAATGTCTGCATATCATGCTCCCAAGCCCTTCTATTTTGATTTCAGAAAGCTAAAAATAATTGCCTCCATGCACATTTGTGGTCTTATAAATTACCTTATCTGCCAAGAAAATAAGATGCTGTCTGTTGCTATTTTGGAATTTCTCAGTAATGGTTGTTATATGGAATATTGTAGAGTGTTGTCTAAGAGTTTATCACATAAGAGTTTCTATTAATGACACAGGCAACAAAGAAAGTTTAATTTTCTAATCAATTATGTTATAGAGCACTGCCTAAGTTAATTATTTTTAAAAGTGTATAGTTACGATCCAAGCATAAAACCTTTAATGAACTATAAGCTGTGACCAAATGGCAACCGCAGTGTCGTAAAATATTCCCAAAAACAAGGAATATGGACAAAAAGCTTTTTGTTTTTTGTTTTTTGTTTTCCAATTTACCACTTTCAAACTCCATGGAAGACCTATAAGCCTCTTCCTGCCCTTCCAAGATTAATGTTAGTTTAGGGAAGATCAATGATTCCTTAGCCACCAGCTAAGGGAAAAAACTTTTCATTTTTATATCCCACTTGTCAGTTTGTCATAGGTAGGAGTGAGTACGTATTTGGATCCAATAGGCTCATAAATAAAACAAGCAGTGACAAGAGCAATATACTGGGAACTGCTAAAAATGTTTTATTTTTATACCTGTTTCTGCCCTCATTCCAATCTCAAAAACACCTCCATAGAATCTATAAATTTCCAAAAGAAGTTGTGCAAGACCTCCTACAAGATGATGTGTCTCAGTTGTCATGTTTTGACACAAATTAACCTGGTACATGGTTCCCAAATTTTGGGGGCTGATTTTAGCATTCATTAGCCTCTGAAGAGGGCAATACACTGAATTTACCTGGCTGTCCCTCACATAAGGAAGGAGCAACTTCTTCATTTCTTACAAAGCAATAATATGAGCAACCTATAGATTTACTTTTAATTAATAGTTCACAATACTTACATCACAAGTTTCTTGTGGTTTTTAAATATTGAAAGTGTGATGTTGTCTAATGGCAGAAACAATTCCTAACAGTCACTCAGAAATTTAAAAAAGTAATTAAGGCAATAATGTGGGAGAAAAAAAGGCATGAAATACACAAGAAAAGAAAGAAAGGAAAACATTTTTAAAAGAAGATACGTGGATAAAGCCTAGTGACAGAGAGGTCGTTGATGATGGTTGAACTGAACGTTTTTTCTGTCACCTGAGATGGAGGCTGGGGAGCAGCTATTGGAAGCAAGAGAATAAGAGAACAAATGTTAGACAGGTCCTGATATCAACTGTATGATTAATTACTGCCTTAAAAATATCTATGTGTTTTCCATGCTACATTTTAGGATCCAGCAAAAAAAGGCTTTGATGATAAATAATATTTTTAAATAAAAACTTTTGCACTAAGATTTTTTTCCCACAGAAGCATCAGAATAAAATCACAAATTTTCTTCAGAAAATTGAAATTTTGACAATGGTTCTTTGAAAAAATTAAAGCTAGATCTCATTTCCAGAGAATCTGTTGGAAATATGAGTTGGAGGTTTTCCAACGTTAGCAAATCTGTATTTCTAAATTTTAAGTGCCTACCTTACTCAACTCTAATTCTGCAGAACTTTTTGCTACTATTTGTTTATTACATAATTTCTGTATATGATGGGATATAACTTGCTAAAATGTTGCAGTGCCATGTGTCTGTACAGTTTTATTACAATCTGGTAAACAAACAAAACCAAACCAAAAGTCACAAATGAAAGAGTTCCTCTAATGCAACACAAAGAACAAATACAGAAGATTTAATTAGAAAATTGGTAACAGTCAAGTATCAATCAGTGAAAAAAAGGCCACTGCATTAATGTTTGAATGTAAGTCAGATAAAGACCACTGATTAATAAAAACTCTTAACTGTGCATCCTTGAAATCTACAGCAATCATTGCAAACACAGACTGGAGACAAGGCTGAAAAACAGAGGTGATTTCTTTCTGGCTGCCATTCTAATTCACTTTCAACTGCTGAAAAACATTAGAAAGCCACTAGAAATCAATGTCTAAAACACACAGATGTAAAACAATTCCACAGCTGGACATCAGTCCAAATAAAACATTTAAGCCAATTTCTGACTAGCCTAAGACTGGAAAAGTAAGGATTCTGTTTCCCACATACAATTGTACAGACACATGATTACTACAGTTTTTCTAATTCCTTTGTTTTGGTTCCATGTCTTACTGGAAGTCATCAGATGTGCATTGTTCCACACAAAATGAAGAAATGGAATACTAGATCTTGAGCACATATAAACCTTCTGACAAACTGGACTTGTTGAACCCAACTGGATACTAAGTTCAAGGATTTCAAACTTTTCTCTTTTCCAACCACTCATCTCTCTACGAGTTTGGGAAGCATTGCCATAGATGTCAAGCTGCTCCTCCTTGAACTTCATCCTAGTGCAAAAGAAAATTATTTACAAAGAAGCTCTAAAATCTCCCTAATCCTTCAGGCCTCCTCAATAAACTGCATAATAAGGAAGAAGCCATTTCTTCTCCTTTGGTACATAATTTCTTCAGCACTAAGATGAAAATAAAGCAAAAATAACTGAAAATAAGTCATATAATAACATTTCATGAAGGAGAATAGAAGGGTTCTTAATGTTCTGAAATCCTGTTGAAAAGTCAACACCTGCTCCAAAGGCAGGGATTTATTCCCCCTCAGAGAGCACATTTAACCTTGTAGCCTTTTCAGTCATGTACGAAAGAAAATTGCTCAGTAATTCTTTCCCTTAAAAAAACCCCAAACCTCTGTATCTTTTTATCTTAGAAATCTCTGTATCTTTTTATCTTAGAATAAAAGTAATTCAGAGATTTATATTCCAAGCATAACCTGTGTAAGGTATTTATTCATTCACATTATTATTTTTTTTACTAGGAGAACTTGAAAAAATTTCTTTTAAACCAGATACCTGGAAATTCTACAAAAGGCTGTGCACGTGCACTTTACTGAGTTTGGTAGTAAAATGTCTCAGGCAAAAAAAATTTCACAAAATAAATCAGTGTTTCAGCTGAAAATGGGAATTCTGAGACATCTCAATATAAAATATATTTCTATGGAATAACTGCAATGGAATAGGTCACAGGCTTCTGAAAGATAACTATGGATAACTGACCTTTGCAACATAAAAAAGAAATGAGAACCATCAATATAAGTGGGATAAGTAAGTGTAGGATGTTGCAACACTCCTTGAAATCAAAAATGGGTTCCACCTCTGCCTTACGGTGGGCTGTGGGACAGGCACAGGGCTGTGACACTCCTGACACTTCAGAGCATTCTTGGAGTATGCTTCCCCTAGAGCAACCATCAAGGAGCAAGAATCTGAAGGACTGAACGACAGAAGCCTGTGGAGGCACAGGGACCGACAGAGGCTGTGGCTCTTCTCTGGAGGGAAAGTCCTTAAGACAAAAGCTCACAATTGTCCCTGAAGAGGTAACATTTAGGCAGGCTCCTCCTGGTTATGGCAAGAGAAAATCTCTGCCACAATGCTTTTTGGTTATATGCTGATACTTTGTACCCCATTGGCCCTTCTGTCTCTGGACCCCTTTGCAGAAGAACAATAAGGATCTCCATGGAACCCCATATGAAGCTTCCTGTCGGTTTCTTCAGTGTCACCTGCAGCAGCAGCTCACAGCTGAGCTGAGATCACTCGGTGGCAGCAGATGTGCTTGTCCCACCAGGGCATCATTTTAAGGATGCTTCTCTGGGAAGGTCACAACATTCTAAGCACCGCTGCCTCTGTGACAGAAGCCCACATCCCAATTGACAACAGACAGGCAATGGACTGAAAGCATCCAGACCATTCCTGAAGGGCAAACCCTCATCAGGAACCTCATTGCACTGCATTCTCTTCAGATCCAAGGTGGGAGCCAGAATCTGTGGGTGCCCAGGGCCCCAGGATTCCATGGCTCAAGGAATCCATGTGGGGAATCCACCTCTGTGACCCCACGGATGGACTCAGGGCTGGCCCAAGGGCAGCCAGAGAATGTTGGTGCCAACGGGAGGGGTGGCAGTGCAGGCACACTGACAGTGGAGAGACAACTGCTGCTGGCACTGCTGGTGGCACTGGTGGTGCTGGCAGTGCCCTGGGGTAGCCAAGCAGTGGCACATGCAGCCCTGCAGCCTGTGAGGCGCTGGGAGCTCAGGGCAGAGCCCCCTGACCCCACTGGGATCACACCTGAGGACAGACACGGAGAAGGGAATCTGTGCCCACGCAGTGCTCAGAGCAGGTCTGGGACAAGGAGGGAGGCACAGTGGATGAATCCCCTGCCCAAGGCGGCCATGGGAAGGCCTTTGGGAGGGCAAGGGGGCCTTGACCTCACACCCAGCCCTTCAAGGACCCAGCTGCCACCTCCGGCTCAGCCCACGCTGAGCGGGATTCCACCAAGCCTTGGCTCCAGACAGTGGCAGGGTCAGAAGTGGTGGGAGCGGCAGGAATGTGCAGGGCTGTGCATTCCCTCCCCCAGCACATCTGGCAACATCTGGCCAAGGTCTCCATTGTCTGCCTGCGGCCAGCTTGGGGGGCCCTTCCTCTCCTCCCCTGCTTGGGGCACTGGGCTTGGTTTCCGCTGTCACCTGCAATGCTGAGCTGCTCTCTCCTCAAACCTGGCTGCTCAGGGTTGGTGTCCCTGTGTCTCACACCTTGCTGCCCTTCCTCCTCCCCATGTGCTCCTGGAGCCTCTTTGGGCAGCTGCCTTTGGAACCTGCAGCACCAGGTGTGCCCTGAGGAGAACCTCTGGCCTCCAGCCTTTGTGCAGGGCTAGCCAGGACACCAGAGCTTTTCTTCCAGGGGAGAGCTGCTTTCCCTTCTCCTCCTGAGGCAATAGAGGCTGAATGTCGGCTCTTTCCTCCTTTCTCTCTCTCTCAAGGAAGGATCAGCCATGGCTGTAGGAATCTTCCAGATGTGCCTGGTGCTGATGGCCATTGTCAGCACAAAACAGCCCTCTGGAAAGGATGGAATTGCTCCTGAGGAAGACAAAGAAATTGTGCAGAGGATGAAGGAGCAGGAGGTGACCCTTTGGCAGCACCAGCTGTGCTTGGAGCAGGACATTGCAGAGCTGGAAGCCAGGCAGGAGGCTCTGGCACGGCCTCTGTGGGAACTGGAGAGAAAGATCCAAGGACACACCTGCACAGGGTTTGGCTTGGTTGTCCCTGTGGTGGTCATGGTCTGGAAGCAGCACAGGAATGGAGCCTGAGGAGAGCACAGAGAAGAAGAGACCGACCTGGGGCTCCTGGGCAAAGCCTGGCAAGGAGTGGCCTTGCTGACAAAGCCCTTGGTGCTGCTCAGGGCCATTCCCATCCCCATGGGCAGAACTCTAGGATATCTGTGCATAGTTGCAAGCAGACTGCTCCAACTGCCCTTGAAATTACTTCATTCCACTAACAAAGACTTTGTGCCTCGCTAGGTTCAGTATTTCCTTTTTGTATAGATTGTTACAAACAGCCTCCATATGGATTGTTAGAAATACTTGGTATTAGTTTTTATAGTCTCCATATTGATTGTTGGAAATACTCTTTGTATTGATTATATGAGCTCTATAATGATTCTTATAAATAATTTGTTATACTATCTGTATTGATTGTTAGAAATACTCTGTATTGATTATTAGAAATAGTCTCTGAATTGATTGCTAGAAATACTCTGTTCTGGTTTTTATACTCTATTATGATTGTTATAAGTAGTCTCTGTATTGATGGTTAGAAATACTATTAATATGTATTCATTGTTATATTCTTTTCATTGATTGATAGAAATAATCTATTAATACTTTAAAATAATCTTTAGTAATTCTGTAAATAATCTATATTGATTGTTATACTCTACTGATAGAAGTAGTCTACTGATTAAATAGGCTTTGTAATGATTCTTATAATTAATCTGTGCAATTGGTATACTCTTTGTATTGATTGTTAGAAAGAGTCCCTATTGGCTTACCCTATTGGTAAGAAATATTCTGTATTGATTGTTACAAATACTCTCTGTATTGATCATTAGGAACACCCTGTATAGGTTTTCATACTCTCTGTATTTACTCTTACAAATAGTCTCTGTGTTTTTAGAAATACTCAGTACAGTTTTTGTACTCTCTGTATTGACTGTTAGAAATGGTCCCTGTATTGATTCTTACAAATAATATGTATTGATTGTTATATTCTCTGTATTGATTAGTAGAAATAGTCTCCATATTCATTCCTATAAATAATCTCTATAGTGATTATTATAAATAATCTCTACAGTGACTCTTATAAAAAATCTATGTTGATTGTTATACCCTATTGATAGAAATAGTATTTATATTGATTGTTAGAACTACCAGGTTTGTTTTAAGAAGAGAGATTCAAGCAAAGGAATAAACTTAGAATTGTTTGCTTGCAACCACACGACTTCCTCTTCCCTTTTGCCTCTGGCATTGTCCTTGCACTATGCACTCCTCTTACAGGCCCAAATACAAGCAACAGAGAAATAGAGAGCCTGTGTGCAAAACACAGCTAGCAGTGTGCACCCGTACACCCTGCGTATTTCTGCTCTTTTGGGAGGATATAACAGAGCATTCCATTTCTTTCACGGGTACATGGCTAGTGCTCTATATTCCTGGTCATTTTCACATGCACATATGCACAAAAGCCCTTTTTTTCTCTTAATGAAACTGTTGGGTTCTGATGCTTTGGTTTATTTGTTTCTTCTCAGATAAGAAGCCAACAGATAAAGGAACAGTGGAGGCTGGACTCAGTGATCTTTAGAGGTCCTTTTCAACCTAAAATATTCTGTGATATTGAGACTCCTCCCTGAGAGGCACCAATCGCCCACCTGCTGTTGGGACAACTTCTCCAGAGAGGTTTGCTCCCTTCTAACTTCTCACTTTCCATTTCTGCTGAGATTTTCAAGTTGGAAAATCTTGCCTGACAACTCTTAATTTTTATTTAGCATGGCAAATGAAAGCATCTGGGATATTTTTGACTTGAGCAACATGTTTAATGGAATTTTAAATGGTGCTGCTCTTCAAGATTTCTTTAAACTGCTTATGTATTTATACCACATACAGAATAATGTATATAAAATCCACTATTATTCTAGCCAAGTATTTATCCTTGACAGATTGCACTGCATAGCACAGCCACAGGAAATGGGAAGAAGGTGTTAAAAGGTGTCAAAAATATCAAAAGCAGGTCTTTAATCATTGCACCAAAAGGTTCCAAAAGAAAGTGTGGAAGTACAAAGTGGAAGCTCTATGGATAGCTTAGTACAATAGAAAATTATTTGTCATTTAATCAAAGAAAATGCTTGACATAAGTTGAAAATATCAGGGCTACAACAATCACGTCATTTACTTTTCAAAAGCTCAATGTGGAATCATTAAATATGAAGTTTACTCCTTCAAGCAACAAATTTACACAGCTGGCCATGTAGAGCAAAATGCTGCTTGATATAATATAGGGACAGTCATGATGAGATGGAAAGATAAACAGTTTTCCTGCCTTATGCAAACATCTCAGATGTTACAGTGAAGCCAAGTTGAGACTTTTAAAAGCTGCTAAGTCTATGCCCACTTATATTCTCAAGACTGAGATAACTTTGTTTAGAGTACTCAGGAAAGGGAGGTTTAAGGACTTAAATTTGTGTTTAGAATAGGAAGAGGCCAGCTTCTGTACTGGAATATCCAACTCTTGGGGAATATTAGCATTATTCCCCAGCCTACTGTAACTTTTGTGGGGTAAGGGAATGTGGCATGACACCTTCCCTTGTTTTGATCTGAAATTCTGCCTTTAAAAAATGAATGGCTGCAGTTGTGCCCAGATTGCTGGTTTGGTTGAAAGGAAACAAAGTCTTCTGGTCAAAACAGAAAATTTATTTTCAGCTCCAGAGTTCATGATGTGACAGCAAGAAGAAAAATTTCCAAACTAAAGCTTAATACAAATGCACCAGTCTGTTCCTTGGTCTCTGCTTATGGATAATACCTGTTACTGCTGCTAGACATTACACAAGCATGTGAAAAGGCTTATCTAGAAATCAGGAGGCAGAAATGCATCATCCTGGACACCAGTAAGCTAACTAATTTAAAATATAAACCTTAGTACAGAGGCAGATTCCTAACAGCTTTCCCCAAGAAATGGAGTTATTTAAGTGACCTATGGAACTCTAATGCCTGCAAATCAGACTCACCACTAGGCAGCCAGCAAAGCCAGTGCCTAGAATACAGCCGTGGTTTTGGAGTGCCTACAAAACTTCCAGCAAATCTGCTGCAGCTTTTCTGGCACCATTAGCACACCTGGATTTCCACTACCTCCAGCCACAGCTCTAAAGAGAAGCTTGAACCACCACATCATCCATTCTACCACCAAGCACTGCTCTGTTTATAAATGCTTCTGGAAGATAATCTGTATAATGTGGATTCAGAACTTTCTATTACAGAAGAGAGTTAAGGAGTACAGCAACATATCTTAGGTTTCCACTGAACAGTTAAACAGAAAAACCTTTTTATCATATTTTAGCTATGTAACATTTCCTTTGGTACCATTTAAAAAAATCCATGCATAAGGACAATTTCAATGCTGTCCAAGCATATGTGGGTTTTTCAAACACAAGCTTTGTGTTCTTTAACACAACAAAAGCATTGCAAAGAATGTTTTCCTTTTTCTGCTTTCTTTTTTAAGATATTTGTAAAATGTTTCATGCCTCTATCTCCCCAAAAGCATCAGTGTGCTTTATTTACAAGATAAACTGACTTTATCTTACCATATCTTGGATCTCCTCTTTATGTGCAATAGCCATTGAATGAGTCCACGAGATGCAAGCTATACTATGTATTATACAATATATATTCTGCAAAATGAGAACTGAACACATAAGTTAAAGTCCAGGTAAGCAGACTTTTCAAAACTCGGGACAGTTACCCATCTGAGATGAAAAACTGGTAGCTCCTGAGAGCTGTGGAATTCAGGAGACATTTGCCATGGTGAGCAATTACTTTATTTGCCCAGATGGGTCTACAAAATACATTCCCATGAGGCTGCATAAATTGCAAATGTTCCGAGCAGTTCTCCTTTCATTACCAGCTCACTAGAGAGACATTATTTCTTTTTGAAAAGAAACTAACCTAAAATCACCCATGCCAGTGTTTTCATAACATCAAAAGAAGAAAGGAGACACAAAACTCATAAAAAATTTCCACATATGACATTCTCTAATCAATGCCACATTAAAACACTGATTTGATGATAAATCACTTGTGTCCAATCTTTGATTTAAAATATCCAAAGATCCCTCTGGCTTGGCACCACAAAGCTCCAGCAGTGGCTTTAAAAGATCCAGGTAATACTGAAGAACATGGAAAATTTACACAACATTCCTTCCTTAAAATACACCCCCACTCCCAAACGTAAAGAGGATTGGAAAATATCTTTGGATATTATAATCTTACTTGATTATTATGTTTTAATGTATGAATTGAAAACTAAAGATACCAACTGGATATGTTTATGAATAAAAATTAAACCAGGTTGCTTAGGGCTCCATCCAACCTGGCCTTGAACTCCTTTGCCTACATGCATATTTTTGCAAAGGAATAAGCAAACAGCAAAAAATTAAGCTAAAATAATCAGTCATGTGAACAATAAACAGGGGAGCATTGTAGTGCCAGAACAGGTGGACAGAGAAATTCAGTGCAGCTTATTCTCTGTGATAGAATATAAAGTGCATTAACTTTCCTAGGTTCCATTTTCAAGAATGCTTATTAATAATGCATCATTTAATTTAACAGTGCTTTTTAGTAAGAAAAAAAAGAGGTTAGTGATTACAGATTCAGTGCTCCTAGACTGTGCATGGAAGGAGAAATGCTGAAATACCACGTACAGCAAAGTGCCGCAGCTATTAATATAATCTCTGAAGGGTTACAGATTCTGTCTTTTAAGCAAAAATATCAGTGGCATTTGGAACTCTTTGTTTAAAACTGCAGACTGACAGAATGGGGACACAAAAACATACGGCAAAAGAGAATAGATGCAGTGAAGTTATACACATCTACTTGCTATATTGATTTTTAAAATATATTCCTTGATGGACACACTCTTCTCTGTTTTCACAAATTAGTATTCTGTAAAGTGCCTGCTGTGATACAAAGAATGATAATTGGACTTATTTTTAACATAAAAAATATGCATTTAAATGTCTCCTCATAGTGTGATGGTCTTTTTCTGGTAAATTGTAAAGCTATCTGCCAGTTGTCAAAAGTACTTCAAAGTCTTGAAAAATTACAGGCATGAACCTAAGACAGTTTAAGAAAGTTTTGCATTCCCAAATTTCATTCAGTGTGCCACAAACTGAGAACGTCCTGAACCAGAGGGGAAAAATAAGGTCAAATAAATAAATGTCTGTTCTTGCAGAGGGAAATGGCTCAACACCTGTTGTGTACTAAGGTTACCACTGTTCACCTTGCTTAGCTAGTTCCTGAAATACGAAGTATGCAAAGCCATGGAGATGGATGGCATTATCACAACATTCCCTTCCTCCCTAGATCCAAGAGTAGCTTGTGGAGGTCTGAGGTTGGTGTAACCTGTGAATTAGACCGTCTCAAGCTATGAGCATTTGCAAAACAGCAGAAATACAAAGTCGAATTTCTCATAAACCCAATTATTTGACATTTCCTGCTTTCTCTTCAGTTTGCTTGCCTCTGCTGAAAGCAATTCTTCTGCTCAGAAACAACAAGCATGGTGAATTTCTGTTTAACTTTAGGGAGAATAACCTATGGAATTTTAAGACTTAAAGACAGAACTGAACTAAGGATCTGCCTTCTTATTGCCAGCAAACCTCAATCAAATGCAGATGTTAATGTGAACCTGCAGCTTGTTTCTTTTGTCCTAATGATCTTCCTCGTGGTTACACTGGATAGTCACATCCTGCACTGGCATTGACAGTACAGCTCATAGTGTCTGCAATCATTTAGGAAAGGTTTAAGTTGCATTTTGCATTCATTTTTAGCATTCTTGTTTTTTCTTTCTGGGGAGTTTGCCTTTTTCCTCTAAGAGCAGTATCTCAAATCAAAGCTCAGAAAATGCCTTACCATAGGACAGGTCTTTGAGGGTTGTCAGGGAAGCTGAAAGAACAAGAGGTTGAGAAAAAGAGAATGCAGCTAAGTGCTGTAACACCATGTGATTCAAGTAAACACAAGTAAAACACCAACTGCAATTATTTTAAAGATCTAAGGAAGAAGGGATTTACAATTAAATGGTACAGAACCACTTAGAATAAATTTTAAAAAATCTTGTTTTGCAAATGGAAGGGACAAGCACAGACTCCAAGCCACAAGACCAGTAAAAAGATACGAAGAATTATCACCACTCTTGCCTTTGGAGACATCCATTATTGTTTCAAGAAATCCTAGCTGATAATGAAAAAGTCAGAACATCTCCAGCTGTCAGGTAGCCTCTTTAATAGAGATCCTAGATTAAGGGGAAGCTGGAATGCAACAGAAGTATCTATCAAAACAGCAATTGATACCACCTAGGTATATCTCACTCCATTTTTTTGGCTGCTGCAGATACTTGACAGCAAATGCATCTTGATCCCTGCTACTCAGTGGGTTGTACAAAGTAATATCTCCCAGATTAATTGGCTTAATTTACTTGTTTACTGCAATCTTCCTCTGTAAAATGGGGTATCTGGATGAAATGTAATGGACTGTGAGATGTAAAAAGTCACGTTGGATAAACCCAACGGTTCTTGCTGCTTCTGAGCTAGAAAAGAGGCATTGTCTAATCAGCACTGTTTGCAGGGCTTATATAACAATAGTTTGACATACTAGAAAAGTTACAGGTGTTAAAGGTAATATATAAGCTAACAATAAGTACTACAAGTTCAGAAGCCAAATAAATACGAGACCCTTTCAAACAGGCAGCGTAGATGCTGGCAGAACTGTCATCACCTGAAAGCAGGAAAACCTGTGTACAGCTCATCAACCACTCTCTTCTTACCCTTTTTAATGGTCTCACCAGCACTTAAAAAAACCTCTCTGGCATATTTCTTTTATTTTTGTAATCTCATCAATTTTCTTCCTGATTTCCTCCGACTAGTCCTTAGCAGCTGTGGGGGTATATATCCAACAGAATGTCATTTTTCCCTCCTGTCCTCACATCACCCCACCTGGAGAGTGTCTCTCAGGCACAGAATTTGTTTCTGCACACCCATAAAAGTGAGATAGACTTGATAAGGATCTGCAGTGATGTAAATAAGGTGTTCATCCTATGCCTCAATAATTTATTTAAAACTACAGCAATAGCTCTTTTATCCCAGTGGACTTTATATACATATTCTATGACTATACATATTCTTAAAACACCTACTTTAATTTTCTTATGCTCAATCATCATGTCTGAAACAAGGATGTAATTATGAAAAGTTAGCATTTTGATTTACAAAAACATCAAGCAAAAACTACTAACTTAAGAAAAAGTACCTTAATTGAGTACTACTTTTTTGAAGTAACAGGCAGTAAAAATGTTTTTCCGGAATTTCGGTGAGACTGTTTAAAAATTCATCAAAGCACTTCCACACAAAGTTAGGCTTTGAAATATGTAATCAAACTCAGTGTAAGTACACATTTCCCTGCTCATTTTGAGCTTGATTGCCTAAGGAAGCACAGAAAACATGACCACCCTCTATGCCAGTCCCCCTCCTCCAGCCCTTACATTTCCAAAACTGTTGACCAGTTTCCTTCAAAGACAGGAAAGCATTTAAAAGGCTCAAAAAGAACAGTATTTCTTCAAGTTTGAAAAAATATTTTCTAGGTACAGAACAGAGATTAATGCTGTAGACTGAATCACATCCTGTGATGCAAGTACCTTTTAGCTCTAGTTGTCTGTACCTGAAGAACATTTGCCTCTGCTACCTTCATATTTGTTCTGTTCGATATTTAATTGAAACCTTAAACATTTACAGAAAATAGCAACCCACTTTATGCATGGCAAAAACAACCCTTCATGAAAAAAGTACCAAAAACAAATTAAATACTGAAGGACAAAAAACCCCAGTCCTGTTTCCACAAATCAATAGAGTGAAAAGCTCTCCATCTTGTAGATGAGCCCTTGTAAACCATGCAGCTCAGCAGCCACATGTTAGATTTTCTCTGCAGGAATATACTGGGGCAAACACTTGAAGGCAAGTGCAGCTGCCTTGGATGTGGGATAAACAAGTTTCTTTAGCAGGACAGGGGGAAGGGTATATTTTAAGTTGCAACTGACCATTCCTTTACTTTGAAGGTCTTCTCAAAATCTGAACATCATCTACCTAGTTTTTATTGAGAAGAAACACTACTAAATAATCTTTTAGATCCCTTTATCTGTTACATTTTTCCATAGGTCTGCTGAAAACTCAACAACAGGAATAACCTGTGGTTCAAACTGAAAGCTACCACAGAGAGGACTCTCCACTGTAATAGAGGGGAAGAACTGAAGAGGTTGATACTCTCACATTGTCCAACATTTAGCACAGCTGAAATGCTTAATACAAGTCTGATGCAATTAATCACATCCACATTTTCAGAATTAGATTCCTGACTGGGTTCAGAGGTGCTTGGGTTTCACCTTTAATATTCACTCACTGCTAATTTTAAAAGCAATTATTTAACCTGCAAAAACGTACAAATTAGCTTTTGGCTGAAAATTCGTAAGTTGGATTTCTATATAATTCATGTTCCACTGCAGTTGGATTCTCACAGAAGCTACCTGAAACTATTTACCAGGTGATGGTTTGCACTGAAACTGGCAGTTGCATTTGGTGGGACACAGGTGAAACAATGAGGAAGAAAGGCAAATTAAAGAGATGTACAGAGGAAGAACTCCATGGTTCTGATTTTCTTTCTTGAATTACATGCTTTCAGGGACCAAATCTTATGGACAAAAAAAAAAGAAAACCAGAAAGGAAAAAAAACAAAACCAGAAAACCCCAAACACCCACCAAGAGGTTAAAAAAATCTGTCTACCTCTACCAACTTCTATTTCAACCTGCTCCACAGTTGTGTCCATTGACATCCAGTAGCCTGCACAGACTGGGACTCATGGCCAGGGTGACATTGCTAGGTGGCAGAGCTTTTTTAACCAACCAGAGATTTCCACAGCATGCTGGTTCAGAAGGAAGGCACTGCCAATCAGTCCACAAAAGTTTCTCCAGACATAGCAGTGCTGACAAGAACATGGGGAGATTTTTTCACCCTCAGGAACTTGCCTGTGACTGGCAGCTGATGAAAGACTTTGTGAGAATTACTGAAGCAACATGTACTCCATTGGCAATCTGGCCCCTTGTGTTGTACTGAAATAAAACAAGCACTAAGTATGTTTTCACAGAACTTACTATATTTTACTTATATTATACTTATTATCTTTTCTTTTTCCTGTAAAGCTTAGATTCTTTAGCAACAGGCTTATGCAACTTGTCTGACAACAATTTTGTTAAGTTTAAGAGTAATGCACTTGCATGTCCAAGGTCTTGAAGTGAAAATAAAATGATGCAGTACTTTTTGTCACCTCCTCCTGAAAATTCTTTGCTTTGACTTGGCAGAAGAGCCCCAGTAAACTGTGTTTGCTGGTGTACAAAAATGAGAGCATTTGTTCCATGAACGAAGGAAAAACAGACTCTTGCAAGCTCCCTCCTCTGCTGAGCTGTTCTCTAGGTACTACTCAGAAAAAAAGCAACAGGGCCTTTCAACAGCATCTCAAGTTAATAGTTTTCATTTGAAACAATGTCATCTATTTCTGTCCCAGGGAGTCATTTAGAGCTTCCACAGCCTGCCTCAGGGTACTCCAGTTCTGAAGACCCTACCCAGGCAAACCAGGATTCTGTTTCAATAAGGACTTTATCATTCACCCTGAAGCACTGAGTCCCACTGCTGCAATCCCTGGATATGGTTATTCCATGAAAAATACATTCTGCTGTACCAGGCTGCCTTACTGCCTCCTGTGAGTGAAGCTGCAGGTCGAGGCCATTTGTATTTTGCCTTGCCCTACTTCAAAAGCTTTCAATCAGAACTTGAATATTGCCTTCTGATACGAACATGGAAAACGCCTAAAGCTATCTGAATTAAATTTGGCACAAAACAGCATTCTGAAAGTATTATTTAAGTACTTTTAGCCTACAGCAAGGGCTTTACAGCCAAGCTATAAACTCCCTAATAATAAGATGCCTAATAAAAGTGCTGAAAGACCATTCAGAGCTTCAGCAGCTCTCATTAAAATGCACTAGAATAGAACATGCTCAGGATGGTGATTTTCAGTGCCCAGGAACACCCAACACCTTGACAAACATGCATTTCTCAGCATGTACACCACAGACTCACTCCTTCTCTCTGGACAGATTGGAATTACACTACTTGCTGAAAAATAATGACTTTGGCACTGAATATTAATGACCTGTTTAACAACTAACATAAAATCATAGCCTAGCTCTTTGGAAGCACATGCAACTTTAACTAATATTTCCATAAAAATTAACATCAAAGGAATATTTTTACTGAAGGATCTCAGAATGGATTGCTTTTCTTCAGGGCTTTATTTTTTCTGTGAGTCCTAACTCTTTCTTTTTTTTTTTTTTTTCATAAATCTGTCTAATTTTGAAAATAGGTCCACATGGTACAGGATTTCTCTTTAATCATGCAAGCTATTCGTCTGAAACATCAGGAAAGGACATACATACTGTTTTCTTTTCTAAAAGTCACATGTTCAAGCATTTAGGAGACACAAAAGTAGTTTAGTACTTCCTCCCAGGAACAGAGAAATAGCATCCAGACTTGGATTAGTAGTCTGCAAACACAGGGGCTGGGAGGATTTTTAGTTCCTATGGAGGGAATTACCAAGAAGCGGCAAAGAGAAACCTCACAGATGTTTATGAGATTTTTGAAATTATTATGAATTTACAAATTCATAGCAGAATTTATGCTTTTGCTTATTGTTACCTCCTCCTCAGAGCAGGGATAACTTCCAAGATAAGTTAAGGATAACTTCAAGGATGAGTCAGCTTGCTTATTATGGTCTTGTCTCATTAAATTTTGGGTTAGACTAGAGGTCCCTTCCAACCCCAGCTAATCTGTGATTCTGTGAATTTGGAGTGTCTCAAGGAAGGAGGTCCTGCATCTTCCTTTGGAAAAGCCTCTGCCTTCAGATTCAGAGCCACATTTTCCCTCTCAAACCACAGAGGTGCTCCTAATCCTCCTGAAAATATCTTTTGACACCCATGTAATCACTAAACCTCTACTGAGCTCTAGTGTAAGGGCTGAGCACAGCACTCCCATGAGGGCCCAGGCTCAGCCATCCTCCTGGTTCCAGTGACTGGGAGAGGTTGGTATCAATCACAATTTAATAAAACGCCAATTTAATGCTGAAGCAAGCATTAATTCTTTTATGAATTAATACCTAAGTCCCGGGATCACCTGCCACTGGACCCATACTTAATCTTTTCATACTTTTGTTAGTCTGCCCAGAGCAGGACATAAAACAAAGGAAGTCCCACTGACTCCTTCAGTCACAAATTCCCCCCAAATGAAGATTACCTTAAAACACAAATGGAATTTTGACACAAAGCCTCGCTGGCAGGACACTGGTCAGCAGAATGCTTCAGTCCAATAACATGAAAGGTGCAAAGAATAAAAAAGATCATTGGCTACAGAGCACAGGTAATGCTCTACTACTAGTACTAAGTAAATAATACAAGTACATTTAATTCAAATGTATATGACCAAAAATACTTCCTGTTATAAATCTTTTCTGATTTAGAAAAAGTGGGCCTTTTTTATTTTTTAATTGTCTATAAAGCACCTGTTTTCCAGCATGAAAACATGATTTGTCATAGCAATTATTGATCTCTACAGAGCCTCTAATGGGACTGGCAGTCACAGTTTTCAACATCCATTATGCAGCCACAGGCAATATTTCTGCTTTTACAAGGCACTCTAGCCTGAAGTACCAGGTTATTTGAAACATCATTTCTTAGTGGGAAATAGCTGTAACACACAAGGATCCAAGTTGTCAGTTGTCAACAACATTTTTTTCCTTTAAGAACTGAGTGACATGTACAACATGTTCTTTTTAACCAAACAAGTTTTCTTCGGTGCTCAGGAATGGCTTCTAGAAGCCTGGACCCAGGGCTGCCCAATGCTCATGCTACCACAATTCTGGAGGTCAGAGACTTCTCCATATTTAATAGGTGGTGACCCACCTATTCAAGCTCTCTTATTTAGCTAGACCATGTATCAGCTGAGACAAATTAGACAACAATTACAGAAAACTACAAAATGCTATTAACAGACATGCTACAGAATAGAAAGAGAAATTACATTCCCATTCCATGTCATGAAAGACTTCAAGAATGCAGGGGTGTAAGAGCAGATCTTCAGCCACAATTGTGGAATTTCTTGCCCTACACATTTCTTCTCTTCGTCTTAAACTCTTGGATGCTTCTAAGAAGACATATAGATATCTTCTGTAGCCTTTGCCAGTGTGTCCAGGACAGTATTCTCTGCTTTGTGAGAGAGTTCATGCATTCTCTCATATTTCTGACTATTTCAAAATTCTTTGTTGGAATTCAGAATCTGTCCTATAAGAAATCAAGTACCCAAGAATTTATCCCCTTATTACCCTATCCATCACCTCATTACAGAATTTAGTTCCTCTTAACGTGTTTTCTAAAAAACTTGCCACTTTGCCAGGAAAAAATCTGAGACTTCTGATGGACTGTCTGCTTTTTGCAGCCTGAGGTCTCAACCACAAGAGATTCAATGTTCATCAGACTCAGATTCGTGCTACAGCTGTCAGTTGTTCTCTGGTCCAAGCAATTCATTCAGGTTTTACTTGCAGCCAGAATCACTGATTCAAGGTCAGAAATCTTTCTGTCAGAACTGAAAAATATTCCAGCTGACCACCACTAGAGAAACAGGAGTCTTATGCCCTATGAGAAAATGGTGGATAAAGGAAAAAAAACTTCAGGCTGTTCATGTATTCCATAAGTAAAGTTCATTAAAATCTCCCACAGCAAGGGATCACCTCTGTTACTCGCATTAATGAAAGTCTAACAATTTAATTAAAAGTATTTTCAACTGCAATCCAACCACCTTTTTATTTCATCATGAATTTTTGATCCTTAATACACTTTTTAATGGCAGAGGCCCACCTCTTTTGTTATAAAAGGAAACAGTAAGAAAACCCAAACCCGTGGCATACAGTGAATCCCAAGAAGTTGCTGTTTCCCCTCCACCTGCACACTTTGTCATGTGGCAAGGTCACAAAAAACAACTGCTTAATTTATCAGACAAATTTCAAATCAGAAAAAAAAGACTTAAAACAACCAAAACAAACAAAAAAACCTGCCTCAAATCAATTTCCAGTTGATGTAGTGCTGTTCTATCTGACCCAGTGTTTCAGAGCATCAGATAATAAACCAAAGTCATTGCACAAAATCTCTTTAATAGCCTAGTAAAAAAGGAGTTGTAAATTAGGATGCCTTAGGGATAGATAAAAGTACAGCACAGCAGAGAAAAGCAGATGAATATAACAAGCTGATCAGGTTCACTTGAAGTTTTCCAAGATTGGACAGGCCCTCACTTTTATAGAGCATAGGTTAAAGTTAGAGAAGAAAAGACCACAGAAACTTTGAGATGACCTGTCAAACTCTAAGGATGCATTGTACAGAAAATTAACAAAACCAGATATTAACTATTAGTATTAAAGCATACAGGATTTTTGAGAATCTAATCTCTGATACCTTGAGAGCCCTCTCCAGAACACTTGTTTCAGAGCTGTCACCATTTCAGGGGATCCAGAGACAAATGTCCATTCTGAGGCATCAGTCAGACACTAATCCTTTATACAAACACGTGAGAACACTGAAATTCTCCTGTTACAATCACACAACAGCCCATGGACCCACAGAGGCAGGTGTTTGTTTCAAGCTCACAGTGACACTGAGATGTCTCCTCCAAAATTGTCTGCTGCCAAACACATACCAGCTACTGTCTGAATATGAAAAAAATGTCTGTTCCACAATAATGCTCCATGCTCCAGCCACCAAAACACCCCATCTAGCTCAGCTGAAATGTGCTTTGCATTTCAAGTGTCCTGTTTTGGGGACAGCAAGAGCAAAGCAGCAAGATGGTAAGATTACCATGCCAACACACTCATATTTAGATCCACCAAAAATTCACCTCAGAATTTCTTAGCATTCCTTTGTTGATCCACATACAATATGCTGAAGAATTATTGAATGGTGGATTTCTGCTGCACATTCCAGATTGAAACTACCCCTCTTGAAAGGCTTCCCTATTATTCTACTCATGAAATAATGAAGCATTAATCCAGCTGAAATGAAAATCTCCTTTCAAATCCTAGGGTTTATCTATAGGTAAGTTTTTAATATATAGAAGATTAAAAGTGTGGGAACATAAGGATATCCCTGTTGGGACGTTTCACTGGCATCTTATTAGGAGAAAGATATTGGAAAGTACACCCTTGTTATTCCCTTGGTGTCTTTGCATGGACTTGTTGGCCATGAATTCAAATCTGCCTCCACATCCTCCTTTGCTAATAAATCTCAGAATTCCAAGTGCTTTCTCCTAAGCTTTAAACCAAACTCCTAATAGTTGCATCAATACACTGCAGCTCAAACATTGCAGGATAGGGAAATAACAACTCTGTATTCATTTTACCCATGACCTTCATGATTTTGTGAACACTGATGATATCAACTTTCAGCCTTATTATCTCCTAGCTGCCTTTTTTCCCAGCCTTGTCTCTTCCTTATAAAGTGACTGCTCTGTTTCCATTAATCATGTTGACTCCCGTACAAAAATATATTGGGAAAATCATTCTCCACACAGACAGACATAAATAATGCATGAATTTCCTCAGTACTCCTTCATCAAGGCTCAACTTCGGCTCTTGGTAAAAATGGAGATGAATTCTGCTGAATCTAGTCCCCATCCTGTGGCAGGGTTTTATCACTGATTTGCCAGATAAGGCATAGCAAGAAATCTGACAGGATCATGCCACAGCTCAGGAGAACCCTGGAAATTTTAAGTGCGATACAGATCATTGCCACTGTTGCCAGCAGGAAAAATTTAAAACTATCTCATCACAAATGCCACCGGGATCTTCCCTTTCCCACCAGACATTTGTTTGGATAGTTACCCAAATAAATCACCACCAAAAACAAGGAACTCTTATAGAAATAAAAGATATGCTGATATTAGGAAAAACAGTTTTGTAGGGGAGCTACACATGCACAGACTTCATTGTTAAATCAAGTGTTTCCCACTCTTCTTTTCCTTCTTTTGCTTCTTGTATGAGATTTCCCTCATTCAATGTCCTGAAGGAATCCAAAAGGGCAGTGGACACTTCTCAGAAGCACCTTTAACTGAAAATAATTTCTAAGCAGAAGTGAGGTTAACTATAGTTCAAAGCATTTGCAAAATTAGAGCCTGGCTCCAGAAGTATGGATAAAAAAAAACAAAAAAAAAAACACCAACTGGTGCACAGGAGCTGTAAGGAAAGCAGTGCATCTCTGGAATTTTTTGGTACTGGAATTTACAGGATTGCAATTTCCCTGTGCTTTAAGTAACAAAAGCTTTAGGCCTACTTTAAATGCAGTATTGCATTATGTAAGACAGTGTCCCTATACACTTTCTCCAGACTTCAAGAGTGTGATATTGCCCCCTATCACCATTATTTCATAGGAAAAAAAAAAAAATTGGAAATTCTTGTCTTGCAGAATTTGAATCACAGCAGAACATCTTGCTTTTTTTTTCCTTGATATATGTAATTTTCTGTTTTACATAGCATAAATCTGAAGAGTATCTATGCCTCACTTCAAAACAAATAAGGGATCATTTGAACTGCCGAAAAGAAAATGCAAAACATTACTTTATTTCAAGCCTGTAAATTGGATTTTCTTAACAGTAGAGCCACATTTTGGTTTGAGTCACAAATATCTTCGCAAAAATACATAGACACACAGAATTCTGGAGTTTAGATTCAGATGAACACACCACTACTAATGGCACTCATCTTTCTGAGAATGCCTCTTCAGCAACAGAAGCAGCACACACAGTTATGTTCACCACCCTGTAAACACTGTCTCTATTTTGTAAGAAGCGTTCACTGAAAATGAAAATTATAACCACACAGGAAAGAAAAAAATTTATGTGAAATAAAGTGTCAACTAGAAACATGCAGAACGTCAACTGAAGCAATTATTTCCATTTTATTTGCATTTCAGATTACCTGCTAGTATATTCTTGCTCACCAAAATCCCACCACCACAATCAGCAAAAGGAATTTAGCTACTTGTAACTGGGAAAAGGTGCCTTTCTCGTGTACTTTAGAAGTTTTCTTGCACAAATTGTGCTTGCAACCAGTTTCCTGCAAAACCTTCTTGCCAAAAGACCAAACTGTGTAGTTTTACTCAAGCAAAAGTCCCTGTGAGAATTCTATTTGATTAAGGACAGATTAAAGACTGCACATTAACATCCAAGGGCTAAAATTTTCAAAACATGCAGATAATTTAGAAATCCTTTTTCCCATCAGTTTTAATCAATGATCTGTTTTGAAAACCTCAGTCCAATTGTGCATTGGATTAAAACAGAAGAGCCAGCTCCTGAGGCAATTCATAAGTGCATCAACAGATTTAAACAATGCCAAGTGGATAAGGAACTGGCATCAAGGGACAGGGCTTTCAGGAGTGTTCATCCATTGGATCTGATAATGAAATTTCCATTAATTTTAACGAAGCAGAGTTCAGACAATATCTGCTGTGCTTCTCCAGTGTCAGCCGATTTATAATGGCAATCTATCCCTGGTGGGATACATCTTCTGACTTGTCATTCCAATCCACTCCTATCCTCACTTTACAGCATTTTACAGGTTCACAGACCAAAGCTGTATTGTAGTTTAGAACTGCTAAGAGCAGAGCAGGATGAACCCCTACCCAATTATTGCCTCAATCAGAGCTGGCTTTGGTGCAAAGCCATTGGTTGCACAACCACACACAGCACCATGAGCTGAACAACACCAATAATGGCTAAGAACCTGAAAACAGCTAAGTTTGGCAAGAGTTTTCTGTCTGGTGCCCCACAGTCACCTAGACCTGTGCTACCCTAGAAGCAGCACAGTGCTTCAAATCCTGATTTGAATCTCTCTTAATGTATTCTTTCATCCAACTGTGAAATAACACAAGTTAAACCAAGATTTCAGTTCCAAGTGTTACCATGGTAAACAAACAGCATGTCCTTGTTTCATTTTGTACCCAAGAGGCAAAATCTATTTAACCCAGTATCTCCCAAGAATTCTTATTTCCTAATAAGAATTAGGCATTCTAGGTTTACATAGGTAAAAAAAACCCAGTAGATTCTCAGAGCTATCAAAAGCTGAAGAAAACTTGATAAAATTTGCTTTTCCAGAAAACATTACCATACTTTCCTTCTACAGGAATTTTCTTATTTTAAGATGATTTTAAACTCACAAGAGTTTACATGCAAAAACTTTAGCACTTACACAATAAGCAGCAGCAAAGCACATAGCTACCAGCTGTTTATGAAAGGCAAATCACACTTCCCCAATCATCCAAACGTGGAGAACTGCAACCAGCATTCCTCACTGACATCCCAAATGCAAAGTACTGCTCTGGAGCACTTGGGGCTCACCTCTTGTGTGTCACACACACATCTGGGTGCCAGAGCTGCTGCAGGTGTTACTGAGAGAGGGACACTCATGCAGCTGTGGGAGAGGCACACGTGGCACTGCTTTCCTGAGCTGCTCCCACAATAAAGGAACTGAGTTATAAAAAGCCCACAGATTGTACACAATGTTCTACTGAAAGCAACACACAGGCAAACCCAAAGACTAGATAAATATTTCCAGATTTTCTACCAGTTATAAGTAGTTCTTGGGACAATCATACTCTCTCCTTCAGATCTTGATGAATGTGATTGCTATTAGGTTTTTTTGCTTTTTGGATTGTGATTGCAGCTGGTATAATTTTTTCTCTTTTTTCTTTTTTTCTGTAATCATTACCTTGCAGAGAGAAAATGAATTGATTCTCTTCCCTGAAGGTGTTAAAATCAGTCACTGGAGCACACTTCTGAATGAAGGGCCCTTGAGGAAAAGGATAAAAAAAGATTTTTAAAAAGGGTTCAGTATCTAGATTACAGTTCTGAACAGCAAGGTTGAAAAGTTTTCTGTGAACTATTTAATATCTCTAAGTTCCATGACATCAGCTTTAACTCAAGATTTTACAAGACCTGGCTCACTTGAGCACAATTTTAAATAAGTTTTTTCAGTGAGTTCAGCAGTTTTTGGTCAGTCATTCCACTGCTACTTACGAGGCAAAACCACAAACTGTGGCCAAAAGTCTCTGAATAAGGCCTGAGATACAGGCACAGAGATAAAAAAGTAATTTCACCAGTGTACATCCTAACATGCACCATCATATATCCTTACAGCTAGCTTTCAGAGCAACACAGAGCTTTACATCACTTAAAGGCACTGCTGCATTCTGGGGCTTTTCCTTTCTATAGTTGAAGTGGCTCGAAGTAACATTCATTTATGGACAGTTGCACCAACCATCCGGGCAGCACAAAAAAGAGGAATTTCCTCACACAACCTCCTTTTATACACATTTGAAAAAACATACTTGGAGAAAAATTACTCATTTTCCAATGCAGAATTATTGGGTTTTTTTTTAAATCATTATCAGTGGCTTTAATTTATTTCAGAAAAATACCGATTTCAGTGCTTTTTTGTATCAGCAAGTCAGTTTCAATACACATTTGTATCAACCTCGATGAGGCTACGTTGAAATACTTGTATCTCATCCAACTCTAGTCAGTGACAAAACAGCACAATTTCCTTTTTATCTGCTCTACCCTATTCATTAAGGAGCTGGTCTAAATAGCTGTTTTACCATATTTATATATTAAGAATTACCTACTCCATCACCCTTTTCTTCCCTTTTTCAATTGTACCACTTGTACTACTCCTGGTAGTTTCTCTTCACAAAGTTTATAGAGATACTCAAAGATGAAACTTGCTTATCTCACAAACTGCAAGTTTTTAGTGCTTCCTTTCTGCAACTTGTGCATTCTAACAGCACGCATTCCCTTGGTGTTCTGAGAAAAGACAACATATTAAATCAAACTCCCGGCTTTGGGACTTGATAATGTCCCCAAATTACTGTTTGTCCTGAACTGCTCCCTCCAGGCAAAACAAACCCCACCTGAATGAAATAATTTCTCTTGGCTTGCCTGGGACAACAGCATGTATTACTCTGTACACTGCCACTCTGACAGGCTTGCAGGAGGTGTGTGACCACTCCTATAGCACTTGCAATGAAACACTTAGGAGAGGCTATTTCAGCTGTACTTGTGCTTCAGACATTCCTGTTAGCACCTAAGTGTTCCCTGGAATTTTCTGAATATTTAAGAGCAGGAAAAGGTTATTTGCTCCTGGGGATTCGAGAAGGTCTACACGCGACAGGGAAGCATGAAAGCAGGTTATCTGTGAGCATCTGGTAAATGGGAGCCTCAAGTTTTCCCTTACCTATTATGTTTCCTATTTGGGCTCAAGGATACAAGACACTGGATACTTTGATAATGTTGTATTTACAAAGACAAGAGATGATCTCTCTCTATATGTGTAAATATATGCAACTGACTTGTTAAAAAACAATGAACTAATTATGGCTTTTCAACCAAAACCAGGGCACATTAACAATCACAGCTGACACAAAAACATAGCAGTTAAATCCTACTAAGTTCAAAAGAGTTAAGAAGTTGCCTTGCTTTAAACACTCTCCAATTCTCTTTTAGCAGTAACTCTAAAGAATGGGTTCTTCAGGCCACAGATATAAATGCATGAAAGGAAAAAAGACGTTAAGAATAGGTGGATTCAAATGCAGGAAAAACAGATTCAAATTAGGTAATTAGGTTGTGAACACCTCATTCCAAGCACACCAGGAAAGCGCCCTGCCCCTGCGAGAGACATGAAACTTTCACACAAATTTTTCTTTCACATTTGAAGCTGATCAAAGCTAAACCGTACAAAGCTCTATGTAAGCTAAGTGCCAGAAGATTAAACAACATCCAGAACAAAAGGAAACACTTTTTTCCCTGAGCTGCTTTGTCTGACCAGAACATTATTTCATTAGGCCTTTTTCCATCTCCTAGTTCAATCACACCATCGCCAGAGTAACTACCTGAAGCTGTGCCTTCGTGGCAGCCTGAAGAGACTGAAGCCCTTTTTCCACCTCAGCTGCAAATCAGGCACCTAAGACAGCTTTATGATTAGGTGTGAGGGAATGAGGAGGAAAGACTACTAATATATCCACATTTTAATGTGGATCTGAGGTGCCTAATGATAACAACATGTTGATTTGAACAGCTACTTGCTTCAATCTTCTAATTTACTGAGGGAAGAACTAATTTATTTTATGCGAAAATTCAAAGGAAAGTTCAAGAATCCAGCCTGAGAAGCCTTCTATAAAAAGATACCTACTTTCAAATGATAGACACTGCTGCAGCTATCTGCAAGGCATTTCCAGCAGATATTGATTTTGTTGATATAAGTGCAATTCATAGATAAATATTGCTTCACAGAACACCCTGTTTACAGAATCTTCTATGAGACTAAGTAGAAGAAACTTTATTGATCAAGTAAACGACTTAGGAACAAATGCTGCTTTGGAAAAACAGATTTTTTTTTTCCCTGTGTCTGCCTGTTTAATGCAAACATGAAACTGATTAGTAAAATATGCATAAAGTAAATGCATTTTCAGGGAAACTGAAGATGAACAGTGGTTTTTTTGTTGTTGTTTTTTTTGTTTCCCCATAGAATATGAAAGCTAAGATATCACAAAATTTAGGGGGTGGTGAGGGGAATGGAATATATATTTAAATTGGGGGTTGTTTCTGGGTTTTTCATTTGATTGCTTGATACTTGCTTTGGTTTTTGAAGATGAAAAAGGAAGCACTTCCTCCCTCCCAACCAAGGTGTTGATTTTATGTGAATGTCCCGATATTGTTTCTGTCAGGAAGAGGGAGAGGTAATGCACACCAAGGCCCCATCATTTCAACCAGAAATTGAAATTTCCAGTTCCAGAGCTTGGAAGATATCACAACTTTTTCCCACAGACAGAAAACTGGGAGCACAAGCAATTGCTCCCTTTCATAGGAAAAGCTGTCAATTTTAGCATTTTTAAGGGATAAAGCCTAAAAAAAAAACCTCCAAAACTGTATACTAATATGCGATACGAAAAGATAATTTTCCTAGGAACCAGTGGGGTGGAATGTCCCTAAATGAGCGGGTGGATGGAAGAGTTTTTATAATCGTGCCCCGTGCTAGGCCGCGTCCCTGTGAGGGGAGCACGGCCCGGCCCCGCGGGCCCGGTGGTAGCGCCTTGGAAAAACAAAAAAAAAAAAACACAAAAAACATTTTAAAATGGGCACCCAGGGGTGAGGGACAAGGGTGACAAGCGGCCGTGACATCGGAGGAGCCGGAGGGGAAGCGACAAGGCTTGTTTGAGCAGGGATTTCCCTGGCGACAGCGCCTGGAGAGCCTGAGGGAGGAGCTGCGTCATGGTTCCCACCCCTCACCCCCTGCACTGCTCGGAATTAATGCTTTAATCTGTCTGTACCTCACGGTGTGTTATAAATACATAATATGCTATTGACTTTTCGCAAATATTAGCACATATAGAGTGCTATATGTGTGGTGTTAAAATGGTTTTTAAGATATAGTTTTCTTTAGGAGTAACATAGGCTGAAAGTATCGTTGTAGTAAACTACTTGCTTAACTGGATAACACCCGATAAAGACACTTGCTACTGATATACCAGTTACCAGCACCGACCGTCGATAAAAATTAAAAATCACGACCCAAATTAAAACTGTTAAAAAAATAAATTAAAACCACAGCCAAAAAACACACATACTCTAAAAAGACAAACACAAGGAGTAGCCATGTAAAACAGTTCTTAGAATGTAGAAAATCGTTTATTAAAAAGTTTAAAAATGTATGATAAGTCTATGAATATACAACAGGCTGATGAATTTAAGGGGTGTCTCCAAAACAGCAGGTGTGCTCTTAGCTGAATGCCAAGCACCCAGCCATTATAACCTTTTGCCTTATTGTTTGTCTCTTACTGTCTTTTATTAAACCTTTTCAAATCTGCCAAAAAAAAATAAACCTCATTTTACACACTGTACAAATTTATTTTCACTGGAAATAGTTTAACCTCCCCAAGCTGGGCCTGATTTGCCCGCGACAGAAGTGGGTGCATCCTCTCTCTGTCCCTTTTTTGACCCAGGAGCTTTTCCCCTATTTTCCCTCTGCCTGTTCTGCTGAGAGAGCAGCAGGGTGGACACCGGGCAGCTGGCCAAGGATGCCCTCCACACACTCACTGCACTTGTGCTTCGGATAAAAAATTACCTTAAATCCACAGGAATCAAAAAATGTAACAGGAAAGAGCTGAAATGCTAGCAACAGTGGGAGAGCTCTCTACCTGCACAGAAGTGTGACCCCCAAATAAGCTGATCATCCCACTGCTCTCAGGCATGGCTCCTTTAAGTGTCCATCTCACACATTGCTTAAAAATGCTGCAGTTCTGGCAGCAGGGCTTCCAAAAAACTTAGTGGGGTTTTTGTTTGTTCTCTTTTTTTTCAAAAGAGCATATTCATCTTTGTCAGGAAGGTTACAAAGTCACAGCTTCTAGGAGCAAAGAGAAGTATGAATCTCCCTCGTGAACAAACTTCATTTTAGCATCTGTACTATGTCTTTTAAACATGGACATTTAATCACCATTCAGAATGATATGCTGAGAATTTGTGAGAGCTCTAGTTAAAAGCAGTGCCTTACATTTTATTTATTCTGTTTGCGATTTTTTTCCCCTTACAAAAAAGAGACCCACGTTAGGGGTACTGTCCAAGTACCAACCTTTATTCCGTTTGCTTCAGTTTGCTTCCTTAAAAGAGTTTAAACAATATTTTATATAAGATTACATTTGTACATAATTACTCGTTATTATTTCAAAGCACTTAACATTTGTCTTGCTTTAAAATTCGGTTCTGAAGCTCCCACTGATCTCTATCAGCTGACTTAGGACAGGGCTAGCCAAGGTTTGAAATGTCTGCTTTTACCTATTCAGGAGTTAATTTTCTGTCATAGTTACAGCAGTTAAAATTGACAAGAGAAATACCTGTTTCTGAAGGATGAATTAATAATTCCATTAGCTCTGATTTAATTCCAGGGAGAGTGACCACTATCTCTTGGCTTTGGAAGGCAGGAAGTAGGAGTGCCTCACCCAGCTCTGTAATTCTGGGCACATGGACAGGGAACAGCCTCTAGAGCTGCCACTTTGGGGATAATTTTAACACACACCCAAAGCCATTAAGAACAATTTGGAATGAAAGTCACTGACCCTGAAAGTTAGGTCTGTGATTAATTTTATTGCCAGTCGTTGCATTTTAAAGTAATGTTATTAATAAGAAATTGTACTTAAAATGAAGCACATGTGCAAGTGTGAAGACCTGGATGCTGCCCAGAAGAGACAAGTATTTTTCCTTTTTTCTATTTCCTTTCCTATTTTTCTCACTATACATAACTCAGACAAAAAGACAATTCCTCTGAGGAAAAAAAAAAGTAATCCAGGTGCCTTTATAGGCACAGCCCTTTATTAAAAATGTAAATTGAAACTCAACTGCCCATGTAACCTTTACCTCCCACTACTGAAGTATCTGTTAAGCTGCTGTCTGATGGGATAAGCAAAAGGCTTGCTTCTCATTTACTGGGTGACTGACTAGCAGTGCATACAATTTCTGTCATTAAAATTGCCGTGTTGGGGGGTTTGTTATTATTGTTGTTGTTGTTGTTGTTGTTGTTTTGTTGTTATTTTGTTGTTGATGTTTTTTAAACCATGCAGAATGATAGATCTGTCAGACACAGTAGAGAGCAAACTCTCTTAAAGTAATGCTTGCATGACCATTTCAAATTTAATTTTAATTAACTGTATTAGACTTCCATAGAATTACAGCATGAATAAAATATAGAGTATTCTTCTCATGTAATTCTGTTTTAAAAAAAGTATCACACAGCAACGGAAGTATAAACTTCCAGAGTCACTCTCAAAGCTTGGAATAGTCTTCTTAGAGGTAACATGGTCCTCAGGGTTTTATTCCCTGAGGAATAAAATGCAAACTCGAGAAATAAAGCACATCATCAGTTCTTTGGTTTGTGTATTTAGTCTTGAGGTTATGCTGTCTCTGGGCAACAATCACGTTTCATTCTGCCCAGACTGGCAAAATAACACGAGCCTTTTATTTGATTTGATGCTGTAATGGATAATTAATCCAGATCAGATGGTTAAAAGCAAAGTGCACTTATTTCAGCGGTGTACTTGATCTGTTGACAAGACACTATTCTGACTGCACTTCCTGGGAAGAAAGTCAGCCTGCAATGCTGACACATTAAAAAATCCAAATTTTCTACCTATGAAGTTGCATTTTACCATCCAGTTTTTAAATAGCAGCTCTGAAGTGTTGTTACACAGATAAATATAATAGCTAAATTTATCATGAAGCAAATTTTACAAACACTAAAAAACTTGAAGTACATTGTTAGTATGAAGATGCTAGGAAACATTAAACAGAGTTTTGAAGAAAAATGCTGTCTCATTTTATTTTTTACCAATTTTCAAAAGAATGCGGCCGCATAGCATTGGTGGGGGGTGGAAAAACTATGAAATAGAATTTTTTTTCTTTTTAATCAATAACTTATCAATTGATGCTAGAAGCATATTCTCCAAAGGGTGATTATAATGGTAGCAAAGATGTTTTTAATAAAGAGCTTGAGGTTTACTCCACTGGAGACACACAAAGCTAACACTTGCTGTGTTGGACACTTCACGTGACAACTTATTAGGATGGCGATAAAACAGTGAGAAAAAGGCAAAGCAAATAATTTGCAGTCAACTTCTTCTCCTTGCTCATATGCATCTGTGAAAGGAAGGAGCTCAAAGGAGGAGGACAGACATTCAGAGACAGATGCTGTGTGTGAAAGTGCCCTGGGAAACAGACTCTCCTCATTGTCAGTTGTGTTTTTACTACGAGAGAGCTCTCCTCCTTGGCTGGCTTCCTCTAGATGAAAACGTGACAAGAAGTGGATGAATGTGTACAAATGATGTTTGACATCACTGAATTCAAGCCATTCTCTCTAGGATATCAAGGAGGAAAAAAAAACCCCAAACTATATCATTCATCCATTTTAAAAGCATGAAGTTGTGACCTATTCAAACAACAAAATAAGAATAGAGAGGATAAATTACCAGTTTGTCTATATGAAATAAATGTGAGCACAGATTCAGAATCATTAACAGTCAATGCTGTAAGGGTGTTTCTAGAAATAACTAAACATTGTTTCACAATATAACAGTGCTTTTGAACTAAAAGTTTTTGAGATTCTTATGTGACTATTTCCTTTATGCATCTGGAAAGCTTTCAGTTACCGTCTCGCTTCATATTGTCAGAGTGATTAAAATACAAGCACTACTCAAAGTTCAAAAACACAAGGAGGCTTTCTAAGAAGTTGTTGGGTTTTTTGGTTGCTGTTTTTTGTGGGTTTTGGGTTTTTGGGGTTTTTTCCACATTTGGAACAGTGTACCTTAAGAGAGCTCACTTGCCTCTAGTATCTTCTAAACCCATGAAATTTTTTACAGCCTAGGAGGACTTCTCTACATAAAATGGTATTTAGAAAACAGTGAAATGGAAAGAAATTCCTTGAAAACACACAGGAAAAAGAACCCTCCAAGAATTCATGAAAGCATGTTCTTTTACCCTCTTACCCCACCTAAAACTGCCAGCAACATAATAAGTATTGATCCTCAAACGTTCCTGTAATATCAGATTCTTAATAAATGGCAAGTATCATGATCGCAGTTTGGATTACTTATTAAGATAGATTCATTCTACATTTAACAACTACTTTTTCAGAATGTTTATTCAAGGACTACTGTAAAAGACAGATCATTCTGATTTCTCCTCATTTTAGTCAGTGTTATTTTCTTGAAACAGTTATCTATGTAAAACTGTGCAACATTGATAAGATTTTGGATTTGTTAATTCTGCCTCCAGGAAAAGACATTGTGCTAGAAAACATATCCCCCATCAGTTAATGTGCTCATGTCAGGGAAAGTCAATTATGATTCTGAAAGAGCATTTGCAGTGTGTTACACTCAAACTTGCAAAGCCATCTCAAGGCCTTTTAGACTGACTTGTTTCTGTGCTACCACTCATATTTAGCAACTTGTCAACTAGCATGTTGTGTGATGGGGTACATTTTCCCTGGAAAAATGGGCTAATGGGTGTTCCTTAAATATATGTTCTACACAAAGAACACCTTCATGAAAAAAGCTGCAATGGGAAAGTCATTCCCTGCTGCCTCTTAGGAGTGTGGAGCATCCTGTCTTTTATGCCTGTATAACATAATTGCTATTTTTTACCCTCCTTTGTAATATATTTAAGAATTAATAAATGGAAACAATGGCACAGGGTTTTCAACACTTATTAGAAAAAAGAGGGCTAAGTTTTCACAGGTAATAAAGCAACCAGCTTCAGGCATGTAAACAAACTCTTTTTCATTTATACAAATATGTTCAGCTCTCGTTTTCAAACCTTTGTGTTTCTACAAAGGTATTGAGCTTCAAGTCTAAATCTCATTTTGATGTCACTGCTTCTCACAACTTCAGTGCCAACAGCGTCTCAGTGCCAGTTCAGAAATTAAGAAAGAAAACTACAGCAGTGGCTGAGGCAGTCCTGGTTATGAACTCCTCCCAAAATGCCTGGTAACAGAGACAGGAGCAGTCATATTTTCACAGAGGAACACGAGGAGCAAGGTAGCCAGAAACTGTGAAAAAAAGAGAAAAGAGTGGCAGCTGAGAGGACACAGTACTGTCAATATTTTGGCCTCTAAGGTGGAAGTCTGAATCCTGTCCTTCCCATCACGAAACAGCTGCACAGCTATTTTGGAGGCAGCCCTGGCAAATTAAGATGTTAGTCCCCACCAGAAGTTAAACTACCACAGGAGATTACATTGAAGACAGCCAGGTTATTTTAAATTGACACTTAAGGTATGCTGTGCTCATCTGTTTTGGTTTTGAATCAAAACAGATTAGAAACACTCAAAGAATCTGTTAACAGCAATTTGGCTGCTCAGAGAGCAGAATCCAGCTCAGTAGCAGAAATGAAATATTGTTCCAACTATAATTTGGAGTCTGTGAAATTCTGTGAGCCTTCAGAAATGGAAAATAATAACTAAAATGCTGAGCAGAAATTTTCCTAATGTCAATGCTCTGAGAAAGGCGTGTAGTTTTACTGGAAAGCAAAATACACAGAATCTCAACTCACTTAAGACACTTTACATAATGATGACAAAGGCCTCTCTGACATTCCAAGACTACATCCTAGAAACCCTCCTAAGTCTGGCCACCATAGACCAGATTTATCATTAAGTGAGAGCAGGGTCACTATTTTACTAAAAGAATTGTTGGAGAAAAATCTGTTGACTCTCTATTTTAAATGCAGTAGCAGAGACTATTCAAGAGAGATATGATCTGGTTGTCTCTGTTGTCCAAGTGGAATAGTATTGAAGGATAATTCAAGTTAGAAAGGACCTCAGGAGGTCTCACAGAGTAAGATCAGCTAGATCAGATCTGGCTGCCTAACGCTTTATCCTGGTGGAACTTTAAAAACTCCAGAGATGGAGACCACACAACCTCCCCAAGCAATCCATTTCAGTGCTTTCATATGATCCTTGTGAAGAAGTTGTATCCTTATGTCCAGTGCCTGTACTCAGGAGTGTTCAGAATTCCTGCAGATGCCTCACTCAACAGCAGCACTGCTGCAGAGTTCTTGCAGAGTTGACACTCTGCAGCACAGGGCTAATTTCAGCCTTATTCTCTAAGATATTGTCATTAGCATAAAGCAGCCTTTAAATATCCTTTGTTCACAGTTCAAAATCTCTGCTCCAGGATGGAGTAAATTATCCAGGCATACTGAGAAGAACCAATTTCACAACTTATAGATTCTTTATGACAAGGGTACAGAAATTACAAATTTGCCTTAGGCTACACCTGACGCAAATGTGTGGGTAGAAATGTTATTTAGGTACTTAAAATAGGGAGTTCAAGCAAAAGCATGCCACCTCACAGGAGTCTTTCTGCATCCTTTCTCAGCAATTTGCCTAAATGGGATAAATTTTCTCCTTTTATGTTTATGCTTTTTACACCGAGCTTCTTTGATATAGAGGACACAGATGTGGATGGAAAATGATAATATTTTATTTGTTCATTGTACAGAGAGGGAAAATGCTTTCAAGACTTGTAAGTACTAGTCACATTTTACAAGAAAGGATTTTAAATCTTTAGAGAGATTACATGATTTCCCAGAATCTCCTAGTGAGATAATGGTTGAAACAAGAACAGAGCTCCATTACTTCATCCAGTATATCCAGATCTAACCTATCCCCTGATTAAATTCATCTCATCTAATATTAGATATTAAAAGTTAACAGGCTCAGAAAGTAATGACCATGTTCCTGGAACAGAATCCAATGAAGATGACTTAATATATAGAAACCATTCCTGGATGAGGAAGGCTCTGAGACACGAGGGGTTGGGAAACAAGGAGAGGACTCAGGTGAAGTATCATCAGGGTTTCCATTCCTCCCTAGCCTCCTCTGTTTGGATGCTGCTGGATAGCAAACACCAGGTGAGATGATCTTTGGCCTAACCAGTACAGCTATTCATAATTTACTTCCAGTATGTGTGCTAAGCACAGAGAATTTGAAAAATCACTAAATCACCAACAAAGGAGATAGTGCTGTAGAAATAACACGATGGGAACATTTGGCTATGGGGATATTGCAAGAGGCCAACTGTTCGAAGGGTTTTGCCTCAGATTCCTAGACTTTTGGAGTTACTATAACAACACATCAGCAGCACCTAAAAAATGTTTTCACTCCTTTCTTTCTTATAGATGCACAAGACTAAAGTGTTTTAGAAAATCTGATCTAATTGAGGAACCTCTGAGCAAAGAATAATGTTGACCAAAGCTGGCACAAGTTGGCAGTCTCACAGACAGGGCTGTATTGCGCCGCTTGGTCACTTAATTTTCATAAAAGGGTTTTAGCCTTGCATCCTATTTCCCAGGATCCTCAACAGCAGTGGAGGTTTCTACCTAGATACAGAGGAATTCACTGACGGACAGCTTTGGACAGTGAAGAAAGAGCATCTTCATTCAGCAGCACTGGGAAAGCCTGGAGCCAAGAATGGCTCAGAATAACAACTCCATAGGGACAGGATTTGCATATGAACAAGGGTGGGTGCAGAGGCTTTGCCTTCAGAGCAGTTCTGGTCTCTGAGGCATGGGATGTTACTCCACACATCTGATTACATGTGGATCGTGTCCATGTGCCAGGGCTGGCAATGCTCTGCTGTTTTGGGAAATCAAGATGCTACTGAATATGTAATGTGATTATTCTGTGGTGTTTTAAATACAATATTCCAACAAATAGCCTGGCTGATCCTATTGGAAATGGGAGAGGAAAGACATGAGAGGCTGCCTACATTATTAAAACTGCTGTGGAAGCTGCAATGAATTGTCAGAATACAAACAGTATTTACCTTCTTCCTAGCCCCTCTCTAATATCCAGTCTCAGCTATACATTTGTTTAAGCTCCATGGCTTGGCTCTGATGACAGGCATATAACTCACATAGATGGAAGAAGCCACACCTTTCCCTGTGATTGTTCATTCTTATACTTGTGAGAACCTTACTTGTTATTTTCTACTGTCTTGACCTATTGACCAGAAAGAACTTCCACATAGTCTATACACATAAATCAGCGGATCCTTTTAGGGGGACTTTGCTGCAATATTGTTTTATAACAAAAACCTCTAACTGCTCTTAGTACAGTTTAACACTCAGGCTAATCGGTTAAGAAAGAGAGGAGAGAAGAAATAGGCTATAAAGTAAGATATATTACTAAAATTCACTGTAAAGTTCTTGTGTTTATTAAAAAAAAAAAAAAATTTACACTGCACTTGTCTCCTGCCCAGATACCGAGCTACCCTCAGAACTGAAAAATACATTTTTGAGACATCTTATTTGATGTCTTACTGGCTGTGTTATATATTCAGAGCAGATAGTCTGAAGCAAAGAACAAAGGCTGCGTAATTTGAACTTTAACTCATACTTCACAGGTCGATGCCTCACTCAGCCTGCAAGAAAAAGCAATTATTGCACTTGAGCTAACAATATTGTAAAAGGGGGTCAGTGACACACCATTTCATTGGCAAAATTATGTGCAGTAAAAAAAATTAAACTAAAAATAACTAGTTTTCTTTAAAAGACCATAATTTCAACCCCCCGACTGAAGAACTGTTCAAAAGCATAAAGGAACACACTGACATGACATGAGCTGCTTGAAATCTTACCCTGAAGTACTTCTGAATACAGTTGTAATTGAGCCTTTTTTTTTAAATTTTAATACCACATTTTTCCTCCTCTGTTGTGAATTAGATGCTTTTTTGACAAAAATTTTAAACAATGACAGCTTCAAAACAAATAGGGTGACCTATTCCTAAGTAATGTTAATTTAATCTTATCCAATTTTGGTAACTTCTGTTTTTAACAGTGGCTGCTTTCATGCTTGGAAACAATTGCTGTGCCTTTTGGAACAGGTAAATTGCCTCAGTGAGTGACAAGTTAGTCCCCTTACTGAGAGACTGGAAGCTGTTCCTTGCATCAAAAGTAAGCTGGTTGGAAATAACAGATTTTATGCTTCACCAAGTTTTGTCCTGCCTGTATACAAGAGGACATTATCTCAGTGCTGCCACAGCTATGGAGAAAGGGAAAAAGGCCCTGTGTGACTGATGTGCAAAGTGCTCAGCCAGAACCTCCTGCTTAATGAGGGGGACAGGGAAAGGACAGAAATCTCCTTTCAACAGCTCGTGCTTGCTGTGGAGGCAGCCACTCCAAAACACAGCACAAAATTTGGTTATTTGTTTTTTTGGTTTAGGCAAGCATCCCCCAGCTGTTCCCATGGGACATTCTTTTCCTTGAAGTCCCTGAATTGAAGCACGTCCTAGAAACATTTATGGATTGTGGAAATTCTTGACCTAATGTAAGACGAGGGAAAAAATTCTCACTTGCAACTCCCCAGCTTGGTCTCATTTTGCATTTTCACCTGTTAATCCAAGTGAGGATCAAAACACTTAATTGAAGCCTTTGAACAGAAATCAACTTGTAAGCAAAGGAATTTACTCATGCTTACCCAGGTCTGCCCCAGTCTCCCATAAAGCACTGCTTTATTTATCAGGACAGACTAATTAGCTGCTTGTGCTGTGTTCAGCTTTGAGTGAGGCAAAGGAGCTGGAGAACTGCTAGAGACACATGGCAGCAAATGGAAAAGCAGCTGGGGTAGTTACACAAATTCATCCACTGTGGGAAAAGAAAAGTTTAAGCCAGTAAATGCAGTATCAGACAGTGCTTGACCTTTGAAACTGTGTGTCAGCCTTGGTGGGAAAACAAATATTCCACTTGTCATTAAGGGGCATCTCTTCTACATGTGAACAACAGGCTATTGTGCCACAGAAAAAAGAAATGTCCTCAACATCTTACATTAATCCTCCCTTGGGGGAATACAGGGAGAAATGTGAGGTGGGGGCACACACACAAAAAAAGTCCCCAAAAGATCAATGCTGCCATTGTTTTCTCTAAATAAAAAAATAGTAAAATCACTGTAACAATTTCAGTTTTAGGTTCTGGTTCCAGGAGACTCTAAAAGCAAGGGTCTTTGAAATATTTAAACTTACTACATGTGTATAATCATCTAAAAGCCGTGAGGGTGGAACAAGAATAGCCAGGAACTAAGTGATGCAATGCAAAACCCTGGGCAAGAATAGCACAGAAAAACTGTCTAAAAACCAATATTGTCCTTGAGTCTCTTATCCTCACAACTTTTTTTTTAATTTGCAGCTAATGACCAACATCACAAATGCTAATTTCATTTGCAATATTGTTTTGGAAGGTCAAAGACTGCACACAAATAGCTTAAGGTGAAATAGCATAAGAATGAGACTGTTACTCCAACTCTTAATACAACTGCTGAAGCATAGTTAGACCCTGAATTGACTCTTCTCTTTTTAGAGGACACCAACCACTGTGTGATGTCAGGATAACTAATCATGTTGTATTATTAATCTAGCATTTTAAAAAAATATATTTCACCTGCATCTTGATAAGAAAACTACTTTAAAAATTATATTAACCAGTATGTCCCTGTTGTCTTATCATAGGAAATAAAGCAGTTTACTACTGAAATCAAGCATAAAATGCAAGTGTCTCAAATGATTAGTTGGCTGTATATAAAATGGAATGCATGTCTATTTATACTACTTGATAGGTTGTATGTATGCACTAGAGAAACCATATTAAGAAATGAAATCTAATCAAATCAGAATATGACAGCTCTTGAACTGATCTTATCTCACACTTCCTAACTGCAGACAGGCCAATTTGCTTGATCTAGAACATTCCAAAGCAAGTGTCTTTCTTAGATTCCTCAAAATCAGGTAAACTAAGGATGACACCTTTGCAAGAGCGTTCCTGCAATAAAACACATGGGGAAAAATGAACCTTCTGTCCAGTTTTTACAACAGCTGCAAGGAAAGTAACAGAGATAAAAACCTGCCTGGGTGTACAGCTGCTGCTGAACACTCACTGTTGTGGTTTGTGTGACTGCAGCTTCTGCAGAGTTTTGTGTCAGGGGGTTCCTTGCCTGGCAGTGTTCATTAGGAGACTTTATATCAAGGCACTGATGCTCTCCATCTGTTTTGAGCATATTGCCGGCATAAATCAGCTTAAAGCAAGTTTATCCGCCCCTCACAAGATTAGGAGAATCCTCATTTGGCACAAAAACATCAATTCTCGTGTGGTCCATTTCCAGGGATGCAAAGTAACTTAGAGAGGAGGGAGGCAGATGAGTGCAGAGTGCCAGTGTGCTGCCTTCTGCCTGCAGCTCTCCAGTAGCTGTGGGTCAGTGCATCCACACCTCTCATCTCTCAGCAAAGAGGATGTTAAGGTGCTTTTATTCTTTGTCCCCAGAAATCTGTGATATCTGATCTGCTGCCCTCTGTGAAAGTGAATTGTGTAAGCCACCCATGAAAGAGATGTTACTTGCAGAGTTTTTGTACCCATAATGTGTCTAACTTTTACCCATTTACAAATCCAGTTAAATCTCACTGCACCACCACACAGATCAAAACCTGGCATAAAAATGTAACAGCTAGCAAAGACTCTACTTCAAATTTGATGAATGATAAGAATTCTTTTCCTACCAGATACCTTTTAGATTTGTTGCTTGATTTTAAACTGAGACTTGAAGGAAAAGCATGCAGAAAGAAAATCCATGTGGAATTGTACACTTCCATTCATATCTACTAAAGAAACAACACAGCACTCCAAGGAGTGCTGCAAAGGACAAAGGCTACACCATCAGCAGGTAAGGGAAAGGATTCATGTCCACTTTTAATGAAGAGTTGGTTTTAAGGATTCTTCTTAACAACTTTTTTTCTAATTTTTAATTTTTTAAAGGTGAAGAATATTAAAGACTAGCTGAACTGCTGTTAAAGGTTAATGGATTAAAAATGTGAGCATTTTTGTCTATCATAAAATTTAAGCCAAATCAATGTGTCTGTTTGTTCATCAATTCAGACAAAAGCATTGAAATAAAATATTTATGACACAAACCCTCATTTGGACTGTTGGATTGAGCAGGCATGGCAAAAATAATCCAAAAACATCTTTCCAGATTTTCGCACATAAACATAGGTTTTATTTTCTAAATTATAGCTAAATTATATCTAAATTTTTAAGGAAGAAGATTTCCTGTCCACTTCAATATTTCTGGATCATATCAGACTTATTAAAAATTCTTTTGGTATTTATAAAAGTAAACTAGAAAGCTGTATCATTTCCCTGAAGCTGAAAACAACCACACTCAAACAGAGCAGTGGTGGGTGTTCTGTCTTCTCCCACTCACTGCAGAGCTAGAAGACAAACCTTCCTTTCCAAAGTCTCCAGTCCACATGGACACAAATCCTTGAGACTGCACTTCTAACAGCCAGACCATGCTCTGTTTTACAAATAAGCAACTTGTCTCATTCCAGATCTATTAATTAAAGTCTCCAATATAGATTTTCCTTCAAAGAAAACCTTCATGCATCTACTGCACTATTGCTTACAGAATTCCAATTTATACTTCAGGACCAGACAACAAAGCACTGCAAGCTTTTTTCCTTTAAAATCCAATTCCCTTTTGTTTATCCTCCTTTTATCAGGTTTTTTGAAACCAAATTTGAATTCTTTCTTTTTATATGGTCCAGGTTTGTATATTTATTAATGAGATTAATGTGATTAAGATGATTAATTACCTCCAACAGTTCTCCTCCCTGATAGAAGGGCTGAACAGCAAGGCAGAGATTCAGCAAGAGTCATTCTTAGTTTCCATGTGAGGCCTCAAGTTGGAGTTTAAATATTACTTAATCATTGAGATCTGCACTGGGAAAAATTCCTTTGTAGGCAACAGACTTCATTTTATAGGGTTTTTTTCCCTGAATATTTTTAGATTTACTTTTCCCCCTTATCTCACCCTATTTTCTTCAGAACATTCTGTGAAAGACCTCAGGGAGACCCTCTGCTCATACCCATGTCTGAACTAGCCTTTAGTGTTCTCACAGCTTGAACAATGTTTTCATGAGGTGTTTTATGTCCACTGATACCCCATAAACAATGCTGGGTCCTGCTATTCTGTTAGAATAAATCAGCAAAAGCTCCTTGCCTACAGAACTAAACTGGCTCTCATTTGCCATAAATTTGGCCAACTCTTTATTTAGTGATATACAAATCTGAATCCAACTGCTGAAACTTGGAGCTGCATAAAATGCAGTGACCATGCAGAGACTCGATGCTTCTCAAATTTAGGATTGATATAGTTTAACTCTCCAAGTTTGAGGTCTGAAAGGATCCAAATGAATTCAGTTAAAATGTAGAGGAAAAAAAAGGCAAACTCCACATAACTTTCTGCCAAAAGCTATACAAAACTTTGAGATTAATACAAGGTTAAGATAAAAATGGGATTTAGTGACTTTTTACCAGTCTGCTTATTCTCTATCTCAGTTAAAGAGGAGAGGAAGGGAGACCAAAGCGCACAGAAAGAATCCGTGATAAAAGCAGGGGACCAGCTGGGGAACAGAGCCCTTGGCATCACTCAGCCATGATCCACTACACCTGGAAATACATAAAAGGATAAGGGGTGGTGGCAGCTCTTCCCGGGGATGATAGCTGAGATGAGAACCAGGGCAGGGCAGCAAAGGACTCAGCTCAGAAAGAGCCACCCAACACGGGAGATAGCAATCTTTTTATATCATTGACAAGTGCTGCAACAAGCTTGTTTAGAGGAAGTGTCACCCACAGAAAGCCCTGGATTCCCACAATCTGTCCAGAATAGCAAATCCCTCAGACTCGAGTGGCTCAGAGTAGCAGCTCTGGCAGGCAAGTGACCAGGTTTGTAACAGGCTCAGCCCAAGCCGCTTCTCGCCGATTGCGTTCTCATTCTCGGCATTTCGGCTCCTGTGGCTGTGAGGAGCCCTGAGCCAGGAGCCAGCACTGAAATTCACAGGTACCAAAGCCCAAGTGCAGAAGTGATGAACTGGCAGGGTGGTGCCTGGGTCCTGGGCTTCTGGGGGCACAGATGGACCAGCACCCCGGCTGCTCCACGTGTCCCAGCCGCCTTGTTTGCACCGCCAACATTTGTCACGTCACATGTAAAACCTTCACAGCAAACTTCTGCTCTGAGATAATGCTGAGCAGGACTCACTCCTGAGTGAGAAAATTATGGTCTTTTGTGCTTTCATAATCTCTTCAGCAAGGGCAGAGTAAATCAAGGATAAACTGGAGTCATATTTTTAGAGTAGAATAAATATGTCAGTTATGGTTCCCTGGCCTGATTATGCACACGTACCCCCACACACCTTCGATGATGTGAATAAACATCTGTAAATTCAGATTTGCACTTTGAGGAAGCTGTGCTTCAGACCTCGAAGCATGATCTTTCCCTGACCTTGTCAGTGAGCACACAGAGTTGGGGTCTAGCAGCACAATTTTTCAGGATCTGTGTGTCTCAGGTCAGCAAATACAGAGGGTGAAACCAGGATGTACTGCAAGGAAGGCAAGCAGAAAAACAAGTGAAAAACTGTAAAAGAAAGGACTTTGGGGGAAGGAATTTACAGAAATGGAGATAATATGCACTTGAATGAAAAGGAACAAGTGAAAATGTGGGATTGTAAAAGTGCTTCAAAAAACTTAGTTAACATAAAATGTCATAGGATTTGAAGAAGTGATTTAAGCAACTGTTCCTATGTTTGCTCCATCTTCCCCTCCTCAATTCGTATTTCTGCTGATGTAACTTCCCCTTGGCCACTAAAAGTGTTTTACTGGGCAATCTTCTCTTCATACTTATTTGATGGGTTAAATACCATAAAGTTGCTACATATTACATACTATCTGTAAGTTCATATAGATGCACACCCTATTGGGTAAAAAACAACATATGAAAAGCCTACCATTTTCCATTACAGAAATAACTTTTCAGCTCATTCCTGAGTATGTCACTGATGGAACCATATGCAGACACTTTATTGCTTCACTCAGCTCAACGATTTATGTGAAAAATTTCCTAATTTTTTTTAAACTTTGGACCTTTTTCATAAATAGCAGCTATTCAGGAATGTTGACAAATCTGCCATCAATTTATAGGAAAAAAAGGACTATCTGCTTCTTCATCTTTCTTGTTCTAACTCTTAACACTTTAATCTCAGACTTTTTTCAACAGCTGATAATGATAGCAAACATACTTCTCTATGAAGTTCTCAGCTGCAATTTCTTCAAGGTTATTCTCAGTGTTTTACTAAATCACCTTTAATATTAGTTGATTAGTGCAGTGTAAAATTGATTCCTGACATTTTCTAAAATAGTTTAGGAATGGTCTAATCACATGCAAGAAGAAACCTTCTAGGGCTGGCTCCAATTAAAATCAAAACAATACTATCCTAGCTCCATACTTAAATGAAATTACATTTCAGCTTCTGACAAAAGCATGAATTGAAATTGCATTTCAGCTTATAAAAAAGAATTATTTGGCATATCAGTTACTTGCAATGGTTTCACCCCTAAATATCATGCCATTCTGTGTTCTGCTGCTACCAAACTATCAATAAAATCCTCATCTCTTATAATTGAACTAAAAAACTCTCTGTCTAAATGTGATCTTTTTATACCTTGCTCTCAAGTGGACTGCAAATCAAGTTATCTTAGAGCTCAGTTTGGGTTGAATAAAACCAAAACTTCAAGGACTGTATTTAAGCAGTACTGAGATTTAAGAGCTCATGGAGAAATAGTATCAAAATTATCTCTGGCATTTGCAATTTTCCTGACATTAAGGCTTGCATACATGTACTGGCCTAAAAGCTGTAGCACCATTTACTTAAACTCGAAAAACAAAATCTAAGCTTTCTTGTGAGAAAAATTGGATTCAATAAATTTTCTTCTAGAATGAGTAGCAGCTTGAAAATAGATGTTATTCAAAGAATATAGGACTACTGGAGAAAAACCAGTTCATTTCACTGAGTTGTTTACAAGCTTAAGAGAATGAATAGATTGTTTTTTCTGCAGAATATGGACCTCTTCCCCACAAAGAATTGCAACAGGAAGGAAGCACTCAGTGGGCATCCCACTCAAGAGGGCAAATGTATCCAAGTAATTATGTGTCATCACTATCTGCAAAGCCTCAACCCTCAACAAAACAGCACCAAAAAAAAGAAAGTCTTGCCAACTCTAATGCAGATGCAACCTCATTCTTCCTTACCAACAATTCAACAGCAGAGAAAATGTTTTTCAATAAGAAACAATCCACCTTTGGAATCCTAAGAAACAAATGGATGGGAAAAGCAACACCCAACCACAGCAATAAGATTTGTGGTTTTTTAGGGGGTTTTTATTTCACAGTGAATTTCTTTACAACAGAAAGCTCTTTACCACAGTCCAAAAACAGACAAGGAAAACTGCTTCCTCTAAATCTGCTACCCACTTTGTCACCTGCTTGTTATTCCCTTCATTTTCATGCTCGATTTGAGATTTTGTCCTGTACAAAGGAAGAGGATGTTTCTGGCAACAACCTGTCTTGGAATTCTGCAGAGACTCAAACCCTTCCTGTCCTGTCATCGTGATGACAAAGCGTCACAGTTTGATGCTGATGGGAAGAGACAAATTCTGCCTACAGAAATAGAACTGGCTGCTCTGTTTCCAAAGGATCTTGGTGTGTCGGGCTTATGTGACAAGGTTTTGGCAGTGGAGGCTGCAGGGGTGACTTCTGTGAGAGGGCAGCAGGAGCTGCCCCACCTTCAGCAGAGCCATTTCCAGCTGGCTCCAAAATGCACAGCTGAATAAACAGAAATTGTGCCTGCTTTCCCAAGTTTCCTCCATGGTCCGTGTCCCTTGATGCATTCTACACACATTAATAATTAGATTCTGCATTTCAGAAGAGGCAGTAGCATATTAGAATTCCAATATTTTAGGGAAATTCTTTTCCTGAGTAAATCCTGGCAAGAGTCAGTGTGGTGCTTAGTGAAAAACAAGCCTTTGGAGGTTCAAATTGTTATCTGCAGAAAACTGCAGAAAGAAGAGTGACATCAGTGAGAGTAGTGCAGATTTTCAAAGGAAAAAAAAACCAGAGCTTAGCAGAGTTTTAAAATAAATACACACACACATACACATGTACTTTCTACCTCCTTACAAAATTGCTATTTTCCTTCTGTCCAGCAGCAAGAATCACAAATGTGAGCATCCTTCCTACACATTAGTATGAAGTCAGCTCTGAGCAGGCAGTGGCAGATGCATCATTAAAAATGTGAACTCGAGTGCTGGCCCCAAGCTGTCCCTGGGTTATGGCACTGAGGTCTTCCATAATTAGTGATGAAGCAGCTTTCAGATCACTGGGAACACATCTGCAGCAAAGCAGGTGGGGAAATCAGTCACATCACTCCTCCCAGTATTTCTTTCAGGTTTCATATTTACAGCAAAACTCTCCCTCTGTGCTGACAAAACAAAACAAATCCACAAAGCCAACATGCACACACACCACCACCAAGAAATCCTTAAACACTGCATCCAGTTTGGAATCTCTGCTTTGTAAGTCTTTAAAAGTTCATTCATGCCATGAATTGAAATTCATGCATTGAAATCAGAGTTGAGGCACTGGGGCTCCTGAATCTTCCATGTATTGTGCATGAACACCCTTTCCACAAACAGCAACATTAAAATAAAAACCAAACCAAGAAACCAAAACTGAAGTGGCAATGATTGCAAAAGGTCTGTTAATGACATTAACAGACAGGAGAATTTCCAAATCAAATAAAAAATGTGCCAGAAATCTCACAGGATTTTTGGGTGTAGTTGGTTGTTATTTTGTATGGGGGTTTGGGGGGGTTTTTTACATGTTTTTATTGTAAAAAACTTTTTATTTTATTACCTTTTTATTCCTCAGGAACTTAAGCTGACATTCTGCTGAAACATTTTCATGGCCTACAGGTACTGTAACAACAAAGGCATCAGGTATCCTAACTGGCATAGGAAACAACTGAAGAAGCTGTGTGATATCTTAAAGTGCCAATTTTAATGAGAGCTTATCTCACCTCATCATCTTAATGACAGGTTGTATAATTCTATGTCAACCCCCTCAAAATGTTGCCTGGCACTAAAAACATGTCTCAGCTATCACTACCTTCCACTTTTCAGGTAGTGATTTTTATTCTCATGTTTTTTATTTAGTCAAGACTCAGGCTTACCTGATTTCCTTTATATAAAACACAAGACCTTCAGCCACCAGCAGGCAGTTCCCTGGGCACATGTTCTGGAATAAAACATTTGCGTGATTGTTTTGATTTACTTCCTCTTGCCTCAGTCAGGTTTCAGGAATTGAGTTGCTTGTACTCCTACCCTGGGGGGATTTTAACTTAATGACTCGCTTTGTTCAATCTGTTTTGTGCATCCCAAAGTCAATGTGATACAGGGAGAGCCAGGTGGGGGTTGGGGAGAGGGGAAAAAGTCAATCATTTCACCAATAGCACACAAGTGGAGACTGTACAGAAACTGGCTGGACTGTCTGAAAGCTGTTTTATGCTTGTCCAGCCTCTGTCTCCTGAAAATAATACCCCAGTTTCAGTCCCGCTGTTCTGTCACTGCACTCGCTCCTACTGAAATACAAATACACACATTATAAATAATTTTCATTGTATATCCATGTTTTTCTAGAAAACATAATAATGCATCTTAAATTAATTCGTCTCCTCCTCACCACACTCGAATGAAAAGTTTCAATTCTTCACATAGTTATCCATTTGATTACAGACTGAAGTTGGGATATGGGTTTGTAGAGGCCCAGAGAAGCTGACTTTAGGCACAGGGTGGGCTGTGGAGGTGCATCCCCACCACTATCACCTCACAATGAGCTGAGAAATGCTCTTGAGCTTCTCAGAATCACTGTTCCCAGAATTAACATGTGTCCAAAGTGCACGTGGTTTCTAAACCATCAGCCTTGGAAACTTATTTACACCCTTGTAGTTCCTGGAGAACTGCACAACACAGCAGAGCACAAGTGCAGGAATAAGGCCAAGAAGTGGCCATGGGCTGCAGGGCAGGATTAAGACCCCCAGAGACCCCCGAAGTCTCTGACCCACTTCCAGAAAGGCCTGAAAGAATGCACTGTGCATGAGAACTAATTTGCACAGCAGGTGAAAAACCTGTCCACAAATATGTGCCAAGCCTGGACAGAGCCCCCGAGACTCTGGACGTGTCCTCAGCCAGACCAGCACAGCTGGATCGATGCTGAAACCAGGACTGACATCCCTTCAGCTGGACTGACACTGGAGCCAGCACTGGGGATCTCTTTTCCTCTCTTTTTTCCTCTTCTTCTCTCTCTCTTCCTCTTTTTGTCTCTATTTTCCTCTCTTTTCCTCCCTCTCTCTCTCTTCTTCTATCTCCCACTCTTTAATGCATCTCTTCCTTTTTCTCTCTTCTTTCACCAATAATCCAAAACCCACTGCCATGTGCTTGCAGAGCAGCCAGGGACTAATACACCAATTTCCATCCCAAGGGTGTAATTTATCAATAAAACTTTCTGATTGATTGTGGCCCCTCTGATTTTTGTCATTCCTTTCTATCAGGAGCATTTGTGAATCCTAGATGTTTCCTTCCCCTTAAGGCTGGCTGATTCAGGAGCTCCACAGATTTTTTTAAATGTACAAAATATGGCCAGATGCTGCAAGAAATGCAAAAATGAGGTTGTCTGAGCTTCCCCAACCCTTGGTCTTTTAATTCTAAGTACATGAGAATTGCCTCCTTTCTTTACATCAGCCTGAGCTGGGAGGAGGGAGGGGATTAGTGTGGAAAGGCAAGAATAATGGAGAAAAAAATGAGACAAAACTTCCAATAGTAAGCACCTCCAAACAGCTAGATGTATCCAGAACTCATACCCAGAGCTGTAACTGCTCTTACTGTATTTCTGAGCCTTTAAAAGTAGGAGCAATAGCTCAGGTCCTGAGCCATTCTTAAGTATTAAGAATGTTTATTTCAGCTTTATGCCAGAAGCTACTCAGAATTAATAGCATTTTTTGCTCATGGCAATTTCTTTTTTATTTATTTTATTACTTTATGAGTAAATTTGTTCTTAATAATTTTCTCTGCAGGGAACAGGAAGGCATTCATTTCCACAAGGAGCATTTCTCTTTCCTGGGGGTTCCAACAGTTTACATTAAACAAAAAACAAAAAACAAAAAAAAAAAACAAAAAAAAAAAAACAAAAAAAAAAAAAAACAAAAAAAAAAAAATTAAAA
>VWZS01006637.1:214514-287307 GCA_013397075.1 Rhabdornis inornatus
TATATATATATATGTTAGCAGTGGATTCATGACTTGTGCAATATACATTATCCAGGTCAAGTATTTTCTGTACAAGTAGCAGTTCATAAAACAATGCAGAATGATAAGCAAACATTATATATCTAATTTGCTTCACTACTTCAAATCAGAACTCACAGCTAATCCCCATTGAGACATTGAAACCTCCACAGAACATCAGATTTCTGGACCTTGTTATCATCTTTGCATGCTGTAAATCTACAGTGGCATCCACAAATATATTAAAACTACTGAGCTTGAATCTAAAAACCCAAAACTACATTATGAATTTCTAGTTTGTCATTTTATTCTGCATTTCCTCATTTTCTCTGCTATGCCAAACTTGTGAATTCTTTACTGGGTTCATGAAATATAGACTGCTTACCTAAAAATATTCTTAAGATATAAGTGACCCAATGTACAACACACATCTTTGAATCACATGTTTTCATAAGACAGTGCTGTTCTGAGCGTGTGCAGATCAATACCAGCCCAATCCAAAGATGGTTTAAGTCCCCATAAACAGAAATATATCTTCTTCATTGCTACTCATCAGTACTTTTGTACACATACACACTCATCAAAACACAGTACAAGCAGCTACGGAAAAAAAATTTGAAAAATGTTCAGTGTATGGAGTAGAGGTCTAGTAGACTTCAAGAAGAGATTGTACATTCCACATACTGAAATAGTCCAATTTATTGAAACAATAATAAGGAAGGTTCAGGATTGCTGAATGCACTAAATAGACGGGACTAATAAACATAGTTCATGCACTAGTTAGGGTAATAGTCTATATATTAAATGGAATAGTNAAGTTTTAAAAGAAGGATATATACACACCTCTCACTGTGAAATACCATCTTTTTTTTCCTAGTACTGACAGCGAATTGGTTCTTTGAATTCCAAGGCATTTCAAGAACAGCATGAGACTTGCAAAGGCAAGAGAAAACAATACAGAATAAAAAGTACTGATTAACTTGTGGTGGCTCATTGAGTCAGAATGTAGTTCCCTACTGTGCTGTCTCTAAAAATCTTAAATCATCCTTCCCTTCTAGAAGTACAAAGAACAATTTGATCTCTCAAGGTAACAAAGTTAATTCCTTCAATCCAAAAAGTTTTTCAAGGGTGGAGGACCTTGATAAATTGCATTTTTAATTATAAAATCTAATTTAAATGTGCACCAATATATTACTAAACATGAGTTTGGTGGGTTTTTTCCTTTTTAAGACAATCAGACACAGCTATTTCTTATAAAATAGCCCCACAGAAAGTGAAAACACTTTCTACTTGGTCCTACTTCATTGCTTTACTACTGGCTCCAGTTTTAATTGCCCAAATGAGAAGGTGTTACTATCAGGATCCTTGAAGGATCTCCACAGAGAAACAACATTCCCTACCAGCTGGCAGTTCCCCTATGTTTTTCAGTATCTATTGGTTTCTTTCACTAGAAGTTGCTAAAATTTTCACCCATTTCTCAAGAACTTTATTACTTCCAAAAAGTAAGGTATCACTACTTGAATTACTTTATTACCAGTATAATTATCCAGGGATGGGATGACACACAACATGGGTGGACAAAGAGACACTTAGAGACACTTCCATTACATTTTTCCCAGAAGCAGTCCCATGATTCTTTTTTCCTTCATTTTTCCTTGTTTCTTGATAACACGTTATGAATTTCTATTTGGAAACCACCAATATAGCCACCATGTCACCAAATCATTCTATTAAATAGTTTTTTTTTCCATAGCTGTCCCAGCCTTTTCCCCAATTTTAGTCTTTCCTCATGACAAAGTTCCTTCTCTTCACCCACTGTAGCTGACTTCAGTTGAGCTTTGGGGAGTGCAATGCCAGCTCCTTCCCTGTTTACCTGGTAGATGCAAGTGATCTGTCATTTTTTAACTTATGATTTTGTCAGTGCATCTCTTTACATTCCCATTTGTCATTCAAATCCTGTCTTTTTGCATCCAGCTGACGTGTAAATTCATTCCTAAGGTTTTCTTTACATCCCCTACAGGACGAATAAAAGCAAATGAAGACAGAAAGGAGAAATAACAGTTTCTCTGGGTGTTTCCAGACTTTCCTGCAAGTTAGAGAGATTTTATAATAGACTTTTTCCCTTTGCAGTAGAGTTACAGACTTCAACAACCAAATCCTGCCCTTTCCATGCTGCAGCTCTCCCTTGCATGTCACACATCATCTCTTGGTGTGCACCCAGCCTTGCTTATCTCAGAGGGTTTACTCACAGCATAATGCTTCACAAATAGGGGCCCTGAACTTAGGCCCTAAAATAACATAACCCCAATTAGCCCAAACCCTGAAGAATGAAAGCAGTTTCTGAAGTTAGCTGTCATCAGCCATATCAGGAGAGAGAAATAGCAAACTTCTGTCTTGGGAATACGACATTAAAGCATCAAAATATTAAGTTAAACATTGTTGTGCTTTGGTAAATGTCAACAACTACCTCAGTGGGAGAGTGACAGGCCTCTGGCTGAGGAATTCAGTATAAAAGAGCAGATTTCAAAAAGAACCTGTTTTACTCTTTAAAAGGAACTGTCAACACAAGTCACCAAGGATGACAGACAGAAATGAGATTAGGAACAGCCTTTTAAAAAACCTGTCATCCTAGGAAATCAATAGGAAATAATTAACTAATAAATGATGGCCTCTGCTATCTTGGGATTTAGTGTTCTAATGCAAACCTTCTTTCCTAATTTCATCAAAAACAATTAAGATATTTAGCACTTTGGGAAGACACAGAAGCAACATTACTGCCTTGTGTCTTAGCCTCCAATACATTAAAAAAAATACTTCCTATGCAAATATATCTCAGAACTAAGGATCATTTCAAAGAAAAAGGCATTAATAACATTGTAGGCTTTATCTTTACTATTCTCAGGACAGTCACCTTGTGTTCTGTGTTGGTTTCTGAACAAACACTACATATATATATATAAAAANAAATATAGACTGCTTACCTAAAAATATTCTTAAGATATAAGTGACCCAATGTACAACACACATCTTTGAATCACATGTTTTCATAAGACAGTGCTGTTCTGAGCGTGTGCAGATCAATACCAGCCCAATCCAAAGATGGTTTAAGTCCCCATAAACAGAAATATATCTTCTTCATTGCTACTCATCAGTACTTTTGTACACATACACACTCATCAAAACACAGTACAAGCAGCTACGGAAAAAAAATTTGAAAAATGTTCAGTGTATGGAGTAGAGGTCTAGTAGACTTCAAGAAGAGATTGTACATTCCACATACTGAAATAGTCCAATTTATTGAAACAATAATAAGGAAGGTTCAGGATTGCTGAATGCACTAAATAGACGGGACTAATAAACATAGTTCATGCACTAGTTAGGGTAATAGTCTATATATTAAATGGAATAGTTACAGGGTACTAATCTGTAGAGTAAATGCACTAACTGCAGGAGGTTCATATATACAGGCTCTGTCAAGAGGCCCCCCAAGCACAGCTCTGGGCACGAGGATCTCTGTCAATGGCCGGAGATCAGCAGTGGTTTGAGCCCATGCAGCAGGTGAATGTATTCCTGCACGGCCTTTGTGTGAGCATCCACATTGCTCACCGGGTGCTGGAAGAGGTGCAGTGGTTCAGCCACGAGCAAGTCTGAGAGCAAACTGATCTGCACAGGAAACCTCTCATTGCCCATGACAAAGTGGTGGAGTCATTTTGTCTGTAGTGAGGAGCTCAGGTACTTCAGGATATCCACCGGGCGCTGCTGGAAATCCCTCCTGCACCACCGTGTCAGGGGTGTGGTGCTCAGCAGGTGCATCTCCACAGTCTGCCAGCTGTAGCTGCACAGCCCTACCCCCATCAGACTGTGGCTGAGGAGCTGCAGGCACTTGCAGTGCCAGCTGTCCTGGGGGACCTGCCTGCAAATGTGCCTGAGGAATCTTGCCTCTGCCACGGCATAAATCTCCAGCCACGTCATGCTTGGGATGCCTACTGCTGTGGGCTGGCTGCCCACAAAGACGTCTGAGTCTCCTTGTCACACTCCAAAGATCATCTCAACCGTGAAGCTTTCCTCGTGGTTGCTGAGCTGAAATTTACAGGAGGGCTGGAGGGCTGCAACATGAAACACCAGTGGTGGGATTGAGACAAAACCAGCCAGGCTACTCTGACAAATTAACAGAAGCAGTGGGCAGTTTTCTCCACATCTAGATAGGAGCCAGTGCAGAGGCTGTGCAGGAGGCTGGGGTCCTGTTTCCTTTACAGCTCCTCCTCAGGGTGATGGAGGAAACATAGCATGTCATCCCCCAGCTGCTCCCTCCTGCAGGTTCACAGCAGCTCCACATGCACACGGAATTTCCTCTGGGCCATCCCTGCAGCATCCAGCTCCAGGTGGAAGGCGTGTCCTGGAGGGGCACTCAGGGCTACGAGCACTCAGTACACAACGTCTTCTGCATGGGGACTCCAGCCTTCAAAGGCGCTGCCCACTCCAATGGCTTCTTGTGGCACTGGGTAGAAACTGTTGGACAAGGTTTGTCCAAAGACGTGTGTGAGCTCCTCCATCAGGTCACTTATCATCGAGCAACCTCTGTCCAAGTCCACAACAGGCAAATGGATGTGCTCCTCTAAAAGTCTTCCAAGGTTACTTTCCACATCGTGGTTGTCATCCTCTTAATTTCCAGCAGCATTGACTTCCTCTCCCTTCTCATTGTTGTTTACTTCTCTCTTTGCATCATCGTAGCCTTCTTCTGCTTCATTTCCAGCACTGCCTTCTTCTTTTGCATCAATACCACTGTCTTCTTCATTTCCATCGTTGTGTCCTTCTTGCTCCTCCTCCTCCTCCTCCAAGTTGCGGGAGAAGCTCTCCTCCTGGCCACTGCTGTCTGGATCACATCGAATTTTCTGGAGTGCAAACCCCAGCGCCAAGAGCAGGACGAGGATTGCAGTCCCAGCCCAGAAGTGCCACACGAGCAGGGCTCCCCAGGCCCCAGAGCTCTGCTCCAGGCTCTTCTGCTGCAGCTCCTGAATCAGCCGAGTCATGTCCTGGTTCAGATCCTCAGCACGCTGCTGCCTGCGCTCCCGTGTGGCCTCATCCATCCCTGGCCTGCTGCGGGTACTGGGTGAGGCCTTGCACAAGCAAGAGCAGGAACGTGGTGACAGCCATGGCCTCAGGGGCTGAGAAGGCCTTCAGTGGGGATGGCGGGAGGGAGGGAGGCAGTGCTAGGGGCAGTGGGGACAGGAGCCCCGGGGATGTGCAGGCAGCAAAGAGGGCCCGGGCAGCTGGCAGGCTGTGAGGCCTGTGCCCCTGCCCCAGCAGCAGCACCCAGCCCTGCCAAAGGCACTGCCAGAGCCAGGGAATGGCCTCTGGATGCCCGCTGGGCAGCAGCTCCCCAGGTACTCACGTTTCTGCCGCGGCCCTCGCTCAGCGTTCAGCTCGGCTCCCGTCTGCGGGCACGCTCGCCGCTCTCCCAGGCTCTGCTGGGCCAGCAGTACCTGCTGCTTCTGTTTCCAGCTGCCCCCATTGCCACATGGCTTGGCCTGGGATGTCACAGGTGCCACAGTGCATCCAAGCCAGGCCAGACCCACCCTCCATCTCGACCTCGGCTCAGGGACTCAGAATGGCCCCGGGCGACCAAAGACCTGGCACACACCAAGCGCAGACCCAGGGGCATAATCGACCCCCAGGTGTTCCCTGCATCAAATAAGCAGAAGCCCCCGAACCATTTGGAAAATGAAATTGGTCGACATGACCCATAAACAATTTGTTCCTGGAAATCTCCTCCAGGAGAGATGCACCTGGTTCCCTGGGTGTTGACCTCTGTGATTGTAGGAGTGCTCTTGGGACATAAGTGACAGCCCTGGGTGTTTAGTGGTGGATATCTTGGGGGTGGCATGGGGTATCTCCATGGCAGGATCTCTGTTCCTGCTGTGCCACTGTGAGAGGTCCTTGATTGTAAAGAGACATTTCCCAGCATGATGAGCATGTGTGGGGGCTGATTTCCAGTGGGCAAGTCCTACTGCTGACAGATCACAGTGTTCTGCATGTCCAACAAGTTCATTTTTGAGGTGCCAAAGACATGCAGAGTGTCTGGGAGGAGCAGAATCCTCATTGTCTTTCCAGTGAACACAAGCACTCCCAGCTGTGATGGCTCTTGCTTGCTCTCTGCCCAGCCAGAGCTGCCAGGGGCTTTCAGAGCCCGTGTGAAATGGCCAGCATGGCCTAAGAGTGCAAGGGCACCTCTGGACAAAAATCATCTTTGTAGCCACCGTGGCCTTCAGTGACTGCAGCACCAGGGAGACCACTGAGAGCAGCACTGCAGCGTGAGGATTGTGTGCCTTTGTTAAAAAAGGCTTTTTATGACAGCCCCTACTCCCAGCCAATCCCAAATTCACAACTAGTGCAATTCACCAATACTGCATCTTAAAGTTGTTCTGATTTACAAGAAACATTTACCACTTACATGTTTTCATGAATGATGTCCTTTTTCCCACTTATACTTGAGATACTTGATAATGAATTTAATTATTTTCATACCACTGAATCAAGACTATTCTTGAAGTGATACTAAATTAGGCTTCAATTTTTCAGATTAGCCAGCAGATCTTTGAAACTCTCAAGCTGAAGATGAAATAAAGGGTTTTTGATATAGCACCAAATGTCAACTCTCACCCACAATCAGGTAAGAGTTACCAGGCATAAATTTCTGCCTATATAAGACATCCGTGAGCACTAACTTGATCAGTTCATTTAAAACTATCTAAATTGTGGGGATTTTTGCTTTCATTAACAGCAGTGATTTATTGAGGGATTTTTTTCTTTTCATTGTGTTAGGAAGAAGTCCCATGATCATTTTCAGTGTGAGATCTGTAGGAAGAAGTGATTGCAGTAATGCAGTACTATCAATATTATCAACCTATGCAGCTGTTTCTATGTGCCACCACACAGAAGAACAAATGGCCTTTTTATCTAGCTTAAAGTTGAGCCAGACTGCACATCTAAATATATTTTGCTTTTATTTCCTCAGGCTGTCAACTTTAAAGGATGAACTAAGATAAACAAAAAGGGACAAGAACTAATAGTAACCTGTTACATTACAAAATACACACCTCATACACAAGACCTCATAAAAGGAATGTCACTCAATGCAAGAGGTTGTCAGCTAAATAGCATTGTAATTGCTGATTTGGCAGACATATGGTTTTAATGAGGCTGGAAGAAAAATCCTTTTCTACTGGTGTAGTTGAAAACTATGAGCTGAGAAACAATTATTTAATCTGAAACAAGATTTGTTACATTAATCCATATAAAGCCATTGCTAAAGGGTTTCTACTTCTTTACCCTCTGTTAGTTCTCTTACATCACCTTTCTTAGGGAGCTCTTATAATAGAAAAATCACAATGTCAGGGTAATTATCAAATGCCAAGGCCTTGAGATATGTCCTGCTTTCTCACATGCCACTGATTTTAATTTTAATTCTTGGGTTTGCTTCCTTTTCTCATAAACAATAATACATTTGCTGAACGAGACCTTTGCTTGTCTTTTTAAATTCCAGAGAATTTTTGCTAATTACAGCATTCCCAGTGCAGAGAAATGTGTTTGCACTCTCCAGACTAGAAGTTCAGCCTGGAAGAGGAGGAGACAGGAAAAGAGAAGAGGGGCTGTGTGAAAGAAAGAAAAAGATGAAAAAAATCCTCACAGTGTAGGGCCGAGCCAGCACTCCAGCAGAAGGCTCTGTGAGAAATACTTGCCCACAGTGTGAATGCTGCACCCTGATGATAAAATAAAGTTCTTGGAGCCACACAAATTCCAAAAGCTTATGCTGACTGCCTTTGATCCAGACATCTGACAAAATCAGCAGCATCTCTCTTAAACAAAAGCAAATTTTCTGCAAATAATTGAACAATTCCACTTCAACAGTTTATCTGCTTGGTGGATAGGGAATTGGCTGGATGCTCACACACAAGGAGCTGTCGTCAGCCAAGTAGAGACCAGTTAAAAGTGGTGTTCCTCAGGGGTGATATTTGAACTGTCACTTTAACACCTCTGCTGTCAATGTGGACAGTGGGATGGAGGGCACCCTCAGTAAGTTTGCCAACACCACGCTCTGTGTGCAGTCTCTGGAGGGCAGGGATGCCATCCAGAGGGACACTGACAGCCTGGAGAGGCTCAGGAGAACCTCGTGGAGCTCAGCAGGGCCAAGAGCCAGGTCCTGCACCTGGGCTGGGGCAATGCCCAGCACAAACACAGGCTGGGCTGGGAATGGATTGAGAGCAGCCCTGAGGAGAAGGGCTGGGGGGTGTTGTTTGACAGGAGCTCAACAGGACCCAGCCATGGGCACTCACAGCCCAGAAAGCCAAATGTGCCCTGGGCTGCATGCAGAGCACCGTGAGCAGCAGGGCAAGGGAGGGGATCCTGCCCCTCTGCTCTGCTCTGCTCTGCTCTGCTCTGCTCTGCTCTGCTCTGCTCTGCCCTGCTGAGATCCCACCTGGAGCTCTGCATCCAGCTCTGGGGCACCCAACAGAAACAGAATGTGAAGATGCTGGAGCAAGGCCACAATGATCAGGGAGCTGGAACACCTTTCCTATGGAGGCAGGGAAAAATGGGCTTGTCTAGCCTGGAGAGGAGAAAGCTCCAGGGAGATCTCGTTGTGTCCTCCCACTACCTAAAGGGGGCCCAGAAACAGCTTTTTACAAGGACATGCAGTAATAGGACAAGGGGGAATGACTTTAAACAAAAGAAAGTAGATTTAGGTTAGATATTGAGAAGTTCTTCATGTGAATGTGAGAAGACATTGGAGCATGGCCTGGAGCAGCTGTGGCAAACCCATCCCTGGAAATGTTCAAGGCCAGGCTGGATGGGGCTCTGAGCAGCCTGTTTTAGTGAGTGGTGGCCCTGCCCAAGGCAGGGAGTTTGGAACTAGATGATCCTTAAAGTCACTTCCAACCCAGGCCATTCTGTGATTCCATCAAATGCAGCCTGCACCATTCCTTGTTTCCTTGAATATTATGGTCAGAGAAGTGCTATCCCTTTTTACAGTACAAGGTGGTAAAAGATGAACTGTTCTTGTCAAAAGGCTGGTGTCAGTGATCTTTAGGCTGTCTCCTGATCTTTTAAAATATCTTATGGGAAAATGGGGAAATTATTGAACACTCATATAAAGATAAGTTTTACAGGGCAAAAGTTTCTCCTGCCTGTTTTGACAGAGGACTAGAATCCAGGGCAATTAAAAAAAAATGCAGGACTGTAGAAGAAGATGTGTACAACCATCTTCCCTGACAGAATACTGCCAGAGAAAAAAGATCAGCAACAGAGCTTTGAACTTTGATGAGGCTCAGACAAGGCAATTTCTATATATTGCTCTGTGTGTTAGGAAGGAGGCACCAAAAGTTGGTTCCAGGCAATACTGAACTAGAAAGTCAACTTAAAGAGAATAAAAAACAACCATCCACCTCCTGCTGTCACCTCTCCCATGTAAGGATACCTGGCATGATCCTCCAACTCCTTCTAAGCTCAGAGAGTTTTGCACAAGCAGCACAAATGTGTCCTCCTTTTTTGTGATGACAAATCGGTGTTTAGCCAACTATCACTACCTAGCAGCCTGCTGCAGCAATCTTTTCAGAATTTCACCTTAATTTCAAGTAATTTCTCCCATTTATTATGTTCCTCTTGAGCTATAAGTTAAGAAATTAATAAAAATAACATATTACACCTAGGACAGACCTCTAACCTCATGTATGTGATTTTCTTAGAATAACTAGCATAGTACTAGCAGGGATAGTTTGAATAACTGAATAATTAGAAATCAGTAGATGGAATGATTCACTAAATAGTTTAATAACTAGAAGAACAATTCAATAATTCCATTGTAAGAATAATTAGAAAATTAAAGTAACTTTTACTTTCAGTGCATGCAGCTGTGCATGATCAGAGCCAGGAGTGCACACTATTTGAAGCTCTTGATGTGATTGAGCTAAGCAAGAGCTCCAAACAGGAAAAGCAGCTGCTAAAACTCCTACAGAAAAATGTCATTTGTTCAGGGGATCCACTGCACTGGTAGGGCCTTGGACTGTGATTTTCTGACACATGGTAGGTCCTTGCTGCAAAGAACCATGTTTAAGAGGAAAAAAAACCCAAAACACCAATAATAAGAACAAAACAGAATGGTAAGAAGAAAAGTAAAAATACTCTTTTTTGATATAATTTGTATGGATACTTCTAGCCATAGTTAGAAAAATAAATGGAATGGCACTAGGCCTAGGAAAAAGAAGAATTTAATATATTAAAAAGTAAATTAATGATGCTACAACATCACAGGTGTTGCAGTAGCTGTATCTCTTAGAAAAATACTTTAAATGTCCTGCATATTTCTGCTGTTACAAATGCACCCTATTTATAATGTTCTATGGATTTTAATTGCATCGCTCTAGCTCAGTGCTTTTCCTGGACTTAAAAATTATAATTTTTTCTGTATCTTTCCTCAAGTGCAACAAAAGCCTAAAGCAAATGCACTGTTTCTATGGGCTCCTTGACTATGTACAAGCATAACACAGTAACTACAACATCAGAACAATCTTTTTGTAAAGGTCTGTGGGTGACTTTGCCACAGCCTCAGTGGTCTGAAGGAAGCAATGCACCCATTCCACAGCCAAAGCTGGGTCTGACATTCCACTATCTTTGCCCAAAAGTAATTTCCTGCTTTGTTTCATCCAAGTTGATTTTTGAGGGGCCAATTTTCAATGTGGCACTTCAAAAGAATAAAAATTATCTCCTACACATATAGCTGTTTTCTCTTTTTCTCCATTGTTTTTCTCTATTCTGATAAGAAAACTAATTAAAATAGCTGATTCCTTCCAAAAGAAGAGCTGGGAAGTTCTAAATACAATGAACTCCAATAACTGCAAGCCTTGAAGTCAAAAACATTTTTGAAATGCATTAAAAGAGTAAAATGGTTGATTTTAGTTGTTAAGCCAGCATAAAGCAGTCATAGATGCAAGATGGAAAATCTGAATAGAACACCAGCATGGCCCTGATCCTATGCAATATTGTCCACTGAGCTAAAGAAAAACATGACTTGGGGGAAAAGACGCTTTCTGCTGTTCCAAGTATAGCAACATGGTTAAAAAGCAATGTGCCAAGCAAAGATGGCATAATACAGAGTTTTTAGAACATAAAACCCAAGATAAACAAAAGTTTAGAGACACAGTTCAATGCTCTTTCTCTGCCACCCTTAAAAAATATTATTTATATGTTGTGCAGAATAAATATTAAAATGCTGCTTTAAAAAAGAAGTTACTGAAAGGAAAACTTTCTTCCCACTCTCCAAAAATGTCAGGCAACCTGTTGTGGCCTGTGTACAGTCTGTAACACACAATTGCTAATGACTGGTGAGTGGCTCCATATTCTCACTAATTTTTTTGCAAAGTGTCAAAGAAATTACTGAACTGAAAAGAAAGAGATTGAACGAAAAATTAACTTCATCCATCACTCTTTATGAGCCATGAAAAAAGTCTTCAGAGGGAATAAATCTTTGTGTGAGAGACTACTGCTCTTGAGAACTTTCTGTGCTTGAAAAGCATGAATACCTTAAAGCCTGTCAGCTGTTCTGTTGACATTTTGCTCTTTTGATTAAATTTCCTGTGCTGTTGTGTATAATATGAAATGGTGGTGAGTTGCTGTTGCATTTCAAAACAACCTTTGCTGTATAAACACTCTAGCAGTCTATTTAAATTCTTAGATATATTATTACTGGCCTGGAGCTCTTCTGACTAGCAGTAATAAGCTTGAGAAACATGTTTATTAGCACTGCTAACATACAGCAGTAATTAGCAATTACAACACTCTCCTCAGGTTCAAAATGTTCTAGTAGTCTCGAGGAAGACCTTTTTTTTTTCAAAGCACAAAGAGGAGTTCAGTCTTTCTCTTATTTGTAAAAGACATGACACACAAGATTTGAGGTAGATAAACAAGGGTGTTTTACAAACATTGACTAAAGGGATTTGCCAAACCCACAGCTGGAATCACCAGGACAGTGGAGTCTGAATTCAGTTTTTAGTTCTAGTGTCGAATGGTTTTAAAGAATAAAAACAAACAAATAAATCAATAAATAAACAAGCACTATTTTTCTTATCCTCTTGATCAGAAATCTCCACGCATGAAGTTAAGCATTCTTCTCGGGTTAGGTGATGTGTAAAGCTAACAATCACAGCAGATATTTTGAATCTTTACCTGCACACAGAAACTTTATTCTCAGTGAAAAGCCACAGATTTTTGAACAACAGTGATTCTTGACAGAAGAGGCGTCCTAAGGATTTATTTCCCTGGTTGTCAAAGCAGACAGAGTTTCCTAAGAAAATCACAGCTAATCCTCCTTTCAGAAGAGCAATTCCCACCTCATCCCCCTCGCTCTGTCGGAGCTTCACTGGGATGTGTTTAGCAGAGTGAAATGGGCTGAATTCACAACTTCAGTGACTGCAGAGCCTGGCCTGGAACATCCTGTGCATCTCCAGCTCTGACTGAGCTCGGGAGCAGCCCAGATTCTTTCAAGTGTTGCTGAGCGTCCAGTGAGAGGAAGGCTTTCACAGAATATCACCATCCACACTTTGGGCATACTGATACTGCCTGTGTGAAAGTCTTAGATGAAGACCATCACATCCATGGAAATGCTAAATTCAACTTTTCTCAACTGAAACATGAGAGTTAGAGGGCTTTGGACCCTTTCCAAACAAGAACTCCACTCTTTGTACACACTGTTAATTCCTTTCCCCTTGAACCCAAAGGAAAAGTTTACTGTAAAGACAAATATTTGTTTAATAAGGCTGCGAGATTAAACTTAATGATTATCTAAAAACAGATGCAGGCTTTGGGCACTGACTATCAAAAGAGAAGTAAGGAGATGTTCTTTAGCAGTAGGTTGTTTTGCACAAAGTTGTAAAATTAACTTTAGCCAAAGAAAATGAGTTTCCTAACAGCATTTGGCTACAAGTGCCTCATATACAAAAGCAGATGAAGAACCACTGCAGCACTGTTCCTGGCTTGTTTAAACCCAAAATGAATGACAAAACAGGTGTCCTTCTGTCCCCCTGGCCTCTGCTCAGGGTTTGCAAGGCTAAGTTATCCTGGCAGCAGCCACAGGAGAAATCCTTCAGATGCTTCACGTTTTAAGGTGCTCAGGACTGTGGTGACACAACATAAATGTTTGACAAAGGCAGTCTGGGATTATGCATAAATCTCAAGGAATTGTTTACTGGGATAACAATCTGGTTTTGTCAGTGCTCAACAGGAACTCTGCTCCTGAATTACATCTCCTGGCAGAAAAATGCCCCAAAGCAAAACTACTGCTCACTTTACATCCAGATGGAAGAAATGTGGTTGTGGACAAAGGGATGGCTGTTGTAAACTGATGTGTGAGAAAAGCATACTTTAAACTACACTGTCCAGATAATCTTCTTTTATTTGGCATTTTGAACCCCATCTTAGAACTAAGTGTCCCACATTGCACCAGGGTTTGCAGGTAACTGAGGTATGAAAGAAGTACTGTGCTAAAAATATATAAAATAAATATTTTTTTTAAATATTCCTTTCTCACAAACTACAGTAGTAAATTACAGATCTTTACAGCAATTTCTCCTCCCACCTTCTTTCAGCAGTGAAGTTTGAATGGGGATGGCAAACATAGCTGAACAAAACCTCAGGAGTGACAGAGTCAGCACTTGGTGACATTGTCCCTCCCTTCATATACCAGGAGGCTTTGTGGGGATCCATTTCTGACATTTTCAGCAATAAAGAAGAAAGAAAAAGATGCTGCCAGCAGCCCTTTGCAAACTTTCAATTGATGGCCAAGAATGATAAGGGCTGACCTTTAACTCTTGTGCCTGACACAGCAGCTCTCTGCTTAGGAGGGGTGAGACTCATTCCTGCCAAGCACAAACGAGGAGGGATTGGGAAGAAAGAGGCTGCTCTGTGTATCAATTTTAGAGTCCTCTCTGCTGCTGTGCATCAGCTCTAGAGTCCTCTCTGCCTTTCTGTGGCTGCTGAAGGGCCTGGGGGGGCCAGCACTTCCAGCCAAGCAGCATTACCTGGAGGGAACACTAAAACCTGAGCCTGCTCAACACTCACCATTGTAATTCCCCTGCACGAAAAGAGCCAAGGGTCTTGAGTTCAAGAGATTGAATCTGGTCTAGTGTAGAGAGCCAGGTCCATGCAGGGATTTTCTCTTTCTCCCAAAATTTAACAGAGCAGCAGTCCAACTGAGATGTTGCAGGAAGGGGCAATTGCACATTCATCAAAATATCAGGAGTTAGTGGTTTTGCTGTGTTTGGATTCAGTAAATTCTGCCACAACCTGCAGTGCAATAAGAGAAGCAGATGGACAGAATTAATTATGGAAGAACTTTGCAAAAGTAGTGCAATGAGATATGTTAGGTGCCATTTTTCCACAAAATGCTGAGAAATCTTCCAATTCCAGCATCTTATTCCCTCGTCACCTTCTCAAAGATGCTTCTAGTTTCACAGTAATATGAAATAAATTTCCCTAGCATTTTAAGTTTTAAAAAATTTCATGAAAAAATTTGTGTAACATAGTGTTTGAAGCTTTTTAAGTGTGTCCTGGTGTAGATGTCCCTGATTATTGTTCTGTAATTAATAATTTTGCTTTTATGCTACATTCAACAAGAGTCTCACTACCTAGCAGAGACAAAGAGAGAAGGGGCAAAGAATAGTGACAAAGAAATTACAAAAAGAAATAGAAGAAAAAAAGCATCTGCTTTCAGTATAAATTTGTACTTTGTGTCACACTATTTAGCTCACTATATAAGCACTATAAAAAACTAATTATAACTTGCTCTTCACCAGTAAAAGCAGAGAGAAGGCAAAACTTCTTACCATCAGACCAGAAGAAAGTAAAAATGGGGACTGTGCTCTGCACAGGTGATTTTTGTTTCACAGTGGTCAAAATCAGGAATAAAACTGCAGAGTATGTGCCTAGCTCCAGCAATGCATCTGCCACATAAACTTGGTTTCAGCTGGAGCAGAATAAATTAAGGAACAGGATGTTTGGAAAGCATGATCTCAGAAAAAAAATCTGATCATAATAGGGCATTGTAGCTGTCTGCAGGAAAATAGAAATAATTCATCTGAATCACTGACATTCTGGCAATTAAATACAAGGTTTCTCAAAATTATATGCTGCTTAGCTGATTTGTGAGTTTTTAAAATATTTTCTGAAAATTATCCTTGTGCAACAAAGTTTTTATCCATCCAGTTGATAGATACAAGCTAATATCTTAATTACTTCATTAATTTGTATTTACAAAAAATGTATTTATTAGTTAAAATTAAGATATTAATAAAGGTAAAATTCTTCCCTATCCATCAGTATTTTAACTTTTAAAGTATATGTGTTTTAATCTGGCCTCTTATTAATTTCAGTAGCAACACAGTTTATGAACTTAAAAATTGAAAAAGCAAATCCTGTATGCTGCTGTTTCTTTAGCACCAGCTCACTTGGTTCCACATCAGGTTTTGGTTTTAAATAAACATCTCCTCAGAAAATCCAAGCAGCAATAAATTATTTGTTCGACTAGACTTTTATTAAACAAGATTTTCTAACCCATTGTATTAACACACATTCTAAAGTGAAGCTCAGCTTTTAGGATAAGTGACAAGAAGAGAGAGTAAAAATATATGAACTATCAAAAGATCATAATACCGAATCATAAACGAGTTGATATTCTGAAAACAAACCAAACCAAACCAAACCAAACCAAACCAAACCAAACCAAACCAAAAAAAAAAAAAAAAACACAAATTTCTTCCAGAGCAGGCCTTTGTGGGCTATTGATATTTGTGAGAATCAAGCCTAGAGCTGCTCTAATATTTGCATCCAAATTCTCATTAGACAGAGCAGAAATCCAATTTTGAGCAACTGATCCTCCCCTGCTCAATTCCAGCAAAAATTAGAAGTCATAGAGTAACTTTTGATCCAGCCCACTTCTGTAAAATCCCTCAGGTATTTTTTTTCCAGGATCATAGTGAGCTTCCTTTGCAGATCATCACCTGCTGTGCCTGTTCCTGCTTTAGAGAGGGATGTCCCAGGAGCACAGGGCTGTGCTGGAGCACTGCACAGCTGAATGCAGGGGGAGAGGGGGCCATAAATAGTATATGAAAATAAAAATGGTCAATGGTAGATAAGCCAATTGTCAAGGACAGCATAAACCCAGTTTTGCTGTTGAAGTGACACACTGGTGATGCTGATATGACAGAGAGGAAACATAAAACCAGCAGAGAAGCAACAGGCTCGTGGCATTCAGGCAAATTTAAGCCCAAATTCAGCTAAAATTCCCAAAACTAAACTAAAAATAAATTCTATCCCGTATAAAGACATTACTTTCCCCCAGGCCTCGATCTATTAATTGCAGGCAGTATAACAATTACTTCCCCTTTCTTTTTTATTGACAATTTGCATTATAAAATCTTCAAGCCAGTAAATTATTCTTACCAGTACACTTGTTATTTTTTCATGTGTCAACTTATTTAAGATTTTGAGTCCAGCCACAATACATCTTCAAATGAAAGGGCTCTTCTCACCTCAGAGGACTCTGAATGAGATCCTCTGTCCTTGGAAAACCTCAGATAACCACAGGAAACAGTGGGGAGGAAAAGCAAGGAGCAGAACTAAAGGAAAAATTCTCCTTCACTCAGCTATCCATTTATAAGGAACAACCAACCAACCAACAAAACACGGTAAGAAAAATTTCTGCAGACAGAGTTAATTCTGCAAAAGCAGTTCTGCATTACTGGAAATCCATGTAGCAAATTGATCCAACTGAAAACAAAGTTCTAGGCTGAGGAAGGAAGAGTGAGTCTCCCCCCTCCTCCCATGAACAAACAAGTTTATTGTTTTACTAAACAGACTTGGCATTGGGAACACTCACAGGGTAAGATTTCAAAACCACTGAATGTATACAATTAACTGACATTCTCATTAACTTTTTTTTTTCCAGGAGAAATAGCTATTACTCTTCACTGCTTCCTGCAGCATTCTAACAATTGCCCCATTTCATCAACTTTGGCTGTTTCAGAAATTTTGTCAATAACATGGTGGGCTGAAAAAAAAACTTAGCAGAAATATTCTAAAATGATAATCAGGTTGTTTGAGTTCTTATGATCATTCACCTGCAAGCAGAAAAAAAGCTCCTTTTCTTCTGCATAATGCAGCTGAGCAAGCTGCTGTCTAAGAACTAAAATTAACAATACAAGAACTCAGGCAGCAGACACGGGAATGAATGAGGAGCAGGTCACAGGATCATCAGAAAAAATATCTGCTGCTCTTATTTTAGATTTAGGATGCACAACTCTCTCTCTGCTCAAGTCCTAGGATTCTCTTTCATCCCCTTGAAGTAAAATGCAGTCATTCCTCTTGGCACAAAGAAGTGATTGAGAGATTACAATGAGCACAATTAAAAAGACTGCAAGATTCTGCTCCAGGTTCTCCCCAAGCCTCTTATAGTGGCAAAGCCCTGGCAAAATTTGCTTTGCATAGTTCTGTGCCTGCAACTTGGGACAATTCTTCTATCTTTGAAGTTAATCTCAAGAGACAATAAAAGTGAAAGGAACCCCAAAGACAATGTGAGCCTCTTCACAGCAGTAGGTGGTGGGATGGTGACAGATCCCAGGCAGGAGCTGAAATGACAGAGGTTCAGAATGGCCGTGAAGAAACACTTCAGCATTTTACCAGTAGAGCAGAGGAGCCTTCCAACCTCAATTATCCTGTGACCCCCTGGAATGGATCATGATTCTGTACCTGAGATTTTTGGGGGTTAGTTTCATTTGTGACCTCAGACATTTTTGACCTTAGAGCACTCAAAGATGGCATTCAAGAAAGAATAATTGGTTTCTTTGAGGATTTTGGACTTAGATCCTTGCTTCAGCTACCAGTGTGTTGCACATTTCATTTTTTTCCCCTGTATTTGACAGATGGATGCATTAAGAAAGATTAAAACAGAAACTTTAACTTGGAAACATGGGATCACATTGCAATAAGACCTGATTTTATCAAGACAAACCAGTTTGATGTATACCTGTTCTTTTACAGCTGCAACTATAATTGTGTCGGTATACTTTTAATTGCAGCTATAACTGCAAGTCCAGAATGGATCTGAAGAGCCACAAAGTAAATATGCAGGAAAGGAAGACCACAGAGTAGCTAACTGTGAAAACTGTGGGGTTTGGTACTGCATAGTGAGCAAGGTAATAAAGAAGAAATTTGAATGAATTTAGAATTTTTTGTTTTTAATCCAAATTGTTGTGTAGGCTGGCTCTGAAAGTCTCAGTATCTACATTTAGCAGAAAAGGCTGAGCTTGGCATCCTGTCATAAGCTAGTCTTAGCCATCACTGGACAAAATCCAGCCCACCACATTTTACCACTAGGCCACATTTAATCTTTCAAATCCTTGCCTCATTTACTGTACTTCCAACTCTTTCAATTGTGTTATTGTCCCACAGATGACAGCTTTCTTCCCTACTCCTGATTTAAACCCAAGGCATGTTCCCAGCCCTGATTTAGCTGCAAAGCAGCCCAGCAGACAGCAATTTGGTGGGAATACAGTACATGCTTATTTAATTACAGGCAGTATCATAATGCATATGGACAAGAGAGCTAATTTGACATTGAGCAAACAACAGGAAAGGAGAAGCCTGTGCATAATCTTCTCTTTTAAAGACTATGAATAACAGGGGTTTAATTATATCATGTCATATCTATATGCACATAGATCATCAACAAGGCTGCTCCAGACAGCACTCCACCAGATACATTAAAGATGTATTTTTATCTCATGCAATAAAAGTAGTAGGTTGTCAACTTCCTCATGAAATAACCCTGCCAAGAATAGTGTGTTCTGGCTGGAGGTTGTCACAGGTATTTCCTGTCTAGACTGGAAAGGAAGGCAGAGGATTCCTAATGTCATTCCACCTCTCAAACAAATTTTCTTTAATATGTTCATTTTTTCACCCCAGCAAAATAATTTCTCTGTCTTTGCAGCCAACACTAACTAATGCACTTCTTCTTTCTTTTCTTTGGTTCTTTCTTCTAATCTCATTTTCTTCTACAGCTTTCATTATTTTTATTCTACTTCCACTCTCTTTATCCAAGCACTACTGGAGTTATCTCTCCAGGATATTCAGTACCTTAAAGTTATCAGTCAAATTAGCCAGCATGAATGCATCCCTTATTTATTCCAGTTTCATGTTTCCTCCTCCCTCTGCTTCTCCCAGTCCATCAATATTTTTAGAATTCCCATCAATTAAAGGAATTTTGCATCCATACACAAAATTATCTCTAACACAGACATGAGACAGAAAGAGCATGAGATGAGCCATGGAAGTGCACAAGGGATCAGCATTTTGAAACATTTTGTCTGTCATGAACATCTAGGTTTCATTCCCTATTTACCATAATTTAAAGTTGGTGGGTTTTTTTAATTAAAATCAGATTTACCTATGAAATTAGCTGTGTTATCTATGGTTCCTGTAAAGCATGATATAAGGAAAAGCAAGAAATATGCACCCAATAAAGCAGAACTTTTTCTTTAATTAATTCAAGCTAACAAATGTCAAAGTTCTTTTACACATCGACCGCCCAGATGGTCTTGTAAATAAGTAAGAGCTTGGGATGCCATTTTTAGAAACAAGTTGTATGAGAGATGTAAAGTAGAAAGTGCACTGAGATGGGTGACATAATTTATTGACAATGATGTGGAGAGGATCTTTTGTGATGCAAGTCACAAACTAACCTACATAATTTCCAACATGGTTACTCTTTAATATTCTGGAATTTGATGGGAAGCCAGATAAAGATAATGCCATCCAGGACTGGCAAGACTATAAAATACATGAGGAATTTTAGGCATGAATGTATTTTTCCTAATTAAAATAAAATATTTAGATTATAGAGCTTTTTAATACAGGAAATCTAATTTTTTTTTCCTCATGGAGGCCGCTGCTCAGATGAGCTTCTCTTCCTGGAAGAACTATCACAAGAAAAGGCTTAAGTTATTTCTTACATAATAAGAAAAGTTTATGACTTGATGATAAAGCCATGCAAAGCACCACCAGCAAAGCAAAGTTATTAGAGAGCATTTTACATGGGAGAAAAGAGCCCAACTTACTCATGCCCTACCTCACAAATCAAATGAAAGTTAGAACATTTTGGATGCCAATGCAAAGAGCTGCTTTCCAACAATCCACACATTTCACAAAGAGGGTAGAATTTTCCTGATCTTCTTTAAAAATAATTCAGTCAGGAAAGGACCTCAGCATACCTACAGAGTTATTTTTTTTTTAGACCAAGCTTGCTAAATCACAAACTGTGAGGTTCAAAATAGCTGCTGCATAAGGAATTTGTTTCAACAATGCACAGAGCTTCTTATTTTGGTGATAAAACATAAGGGAGTCTTTATTTCAAACCTTTGGATGTCTCTGCCTCCAGATTTCCTGTTTCTAGTGGAGCTTTAACTTTTAACTTTTGGTTACTTTTGGTTAACTTGCAAAGGCATTCATTTCTTGAAGGGGGAGATTTAATCTATGGTGAAAATTGGCTGCTGTGCCCTCGCCCCCATGGCAGTGCACCTGAACATGTGCTACCAACTCGTCAATGAGGTGGTGAACATTTCTCATGGATAATGTTTGATTTATCCTCTCTAGAAGGGACTGGTACTAAACACCCATCAACAGCACAAAGGGGATACAGTCCATGAGAAAAACACCAGAGAAGTCATCCATTTTCTGCATTTGTGCAACAGCAAGGAAGCTCTCAGACAGGAGTACTCAGGTGACCTTTGGGAAATGGGTACAAGGAATGAGTTCATTATTTTTGCTTTCCCTTATACAGACAGCTGTGGGAGATTGGGCACAGCAATCCCCAGCCCTTGGGAAAAGGGATCATCCCTTTGAGAAGCACTTCTAGAGACACTGACACAAGTGGACTGAATTCCCTGCTTGGCCTCATGCACATCATTGCAGGATACTGCACTGCCTAAAGGTGAGTGACTCTGTGAATATCTGACATCATCACTTCATGCCCTACATCTAACAATGTACATGGATGGCAGGAATAAAAACAGAATAGTGATGTTTGCTGTGATAGAACATCAGGATCAGGAGTGTATTTGTCAGCTTATTCTCTCTCTGTTTGCTTTGGGTTTTTTAATACACAAGGAATTACTCTGTGGAAGGAGAAGGGAATTGAGACATAGCAGTCTCTGAGTAAAAGCTATTCCAACAATTATTTATTCAAAGGTATAAAAATTTAGTTCTATTACAGCTGCTTTCTAATAAGATGGATTTTGTTTGTTCTATAGTGTTAAAATCTTGCACAGTCAAAGGCTATGGGAATAAAAATTATCCCAATTCAGAGGCTGCATACAAGATTTTGCTTGTCTGGGATAGTTTAGATGGATATCTGTCAAGTTATTCCTTAAGACAATAAACATTCTTCCTAAATTTTCCCCTTCTTAAGTTTAAAGATAATTTAATTCATATAGTCATGTTGTAACTATATCCAATGATAACTTAAGGAGATCAAAATCATGAATTTATAAAGAAAAGTGGCTGACAATTTTTCCTCATTTTCTTTTTTCTTCAGCAGTGTTGATCATAGGAGCAGAATAGCCTCGGTTACTGATGTCTTAATATAAATGAAACAACTCTGCATTACATGTTGTTTTCAACAAGGATTCTGTGTTATACAGGAGTCCTCTGCCAAATCAAAATCTCATTGACAATCTCACTGCCCCTGTTGGAGGTGATGAACACACTGTGTGACTCGTTACCAACATGTCTATTTAATTTTTATCCAGCAGCAGACTGACTGAACTTAGGTAAGCAGCTGGCAGCAGGGAAAAACAAAACTCTGACATTTCTGTTGCTGAAATAGTGAAGAGCTGTATTGGTAATTACAGCTTTTGAAGCATGAAGAACTGCTGTCACTTTGTACAAATTTTTACAGGAAAAAATCCCTGAGCCTTCTTTGGATTGAAATTAAAAGATGAATCTTAAGTGTACACAATGGTATGGGGAATTAGGTAAAAATCCACACATCACCCTAGATTCTCAATTAAAGGAAAAGCAGTCAGACAAAATATAAAAATAAATAAAAATCAAGATGTCTGTTTATTCAGATGCCATATATACATCCATAGGAAATGGGTGCCCTGTAGCACTGCAATCTTAGAAGGAACAGTAAGATTTTTTTTTTTTTAAGTTCAGAGCAGAGCAATAGCGGCAGGGCTGCAGTCACACTAACACAGAGTTTAGATAGACATAAATTTATACTTCCTGATTTTTGTGTACACCATGCAGACTTATTCCCAACCTTTTTTTAAGCTAAGCCTGACATTTATAGAATGTGTAAATAAAAACAAATCAATATTACCTTGGATGAGTATCCCTTTTCCTATTTCAGTATTCTTCTTTCTGTCATTCATTTAATGCATTACACTGTGAATGTTTTCAGAACAAAACATCCACTTTGTCTTCCAAGGAGACAGCAATTTAATTCCAGAGCATAAAGTTTCTAAAAATTGCCAAAAATGTTAGCAACCACCTTGGTAATACGTTATGAATGTTCTAAATAAGCATTTATTGTGGTAAGGACTAAATTGCCTTGAAACCTGCCCTTTAACAATGTTTGTCTTTCAGTTCTTCAGGCAATTCTTTATCTGCAGGTCGACATGAAGATGCTTTCTCAACACTGCCTTGTGCCCCACTTCTCTTTATTTTTACCTCTGAAACAGAATTAAAGCAGAGCACCAGCCCTTAGCATCATGGTTTTTTGTTTTCCATTGGCTATTGAACTGTAAACCTGATTCCTTCTTTGATGTCTTTATGATATTTTCCTGCACATATAGATTTACCTTTGCTTACCTGCTTAATTTTCACACAGCATTTAAAGGACTGCAACAGAGGCTACCTAAACATTAATAATGTCATCTTTGTAGTGAATGGGTGTGGCTATAAAAACATATTTTATGTGTCCCACTGAAGGTACAACAACAGTTTCAGGAGAGTAATATATGCACAGCTAGTTAGGGCTTTATTTCCACCTTTCCATGTTCCAGACTAGATTAGGTGTTCAATTAAATCAAAACAAACAAAAACCCCACAAACACCCCAGAGGTGCCTGGTAATGAACGTGGCCTGGCACAGAAGCACAGTGACTGATCTAACCATGTCCATGTTTGACATATAATGCTTTCAAAATACAGCTTTTCTTACTCCAGATTGAACTCCAGTTACTATTGCCACACTGTTCAGGTTATTTTAATTGTGTTAAATTGAAAGGGGGAAAAATGGTATATGAAACTAGTTCTGAAATAATTTAAAAATAAATACAGAAACATCCAATAAATTTTTATATCTGTCAAGCAAAGCCAATTAAAGTGTCCCTGTGGTGAGGAGAGCTTTAAAAGTCAGAGTTTTCTCCTGGATTACACTGTGAGCTGCCTTCTCAGAATGATTCATCATGATCCTCATTATTTCCAGCTTCCAATTTCCCTGTGCTTGGCGGGGTTACCCCAGCAAATGACCACTCATCTGCAAACAGTGCAAGCTATGCATTGCCATAAACAGATCATTTGTGGCTTTCCCAGACTCTAATGGGCCTCCCAAATCGAACAATGCTTCCTAGAGCAGTGAAAATCTATTTTTATCTCCATTTTCACTTTTACAAAGTCAGCTTGTTTTTCAGTTCGTTCTACTCGTACTTTGCAGTTTGGATTCCACAATACTGTTCAGTATAAAATAAAATAAATGCATGACTATTGGCATGGAGGGCTGCATTATTACAGAGCACTGTCCATTAGCCTCAAAACAAGAACAGCACATTTTCGGATCTTGATGCCCCTTGAGCACTCCAGCAAAGATTGTTACTTTTGGTGAAGTTAGTAAATTGCTATTGCATCTTAATAAAGATTCATGGTTATTTATTTTTCTTTCCCTCAGCTTCAATACTCCTTTTTGCCTTCCATATTTACGGAAAACTTTACACTTCTTGATAATTAGACCATCACACATAGCCCAAGAAGGAGCAGTTTCATTAAGTCTCAGAGAAAATTGCAGGAAGTTTGGAATAAGAAAGATTTTAAAATTGTTACAACACATGCAATTCTCCTTTACTATATTTCAAGGAATATGTAAGAAGAAATAATTAGAAGAAAAAAAATAATTTTCATCAGCAGTTTGTACAGCTGTATTGTACTGTGTGCCTGTTGCAAAGTTCTCCAAAACAGTGGAATATGTAATCTCTTACTTCATTTTAATATCCTTAAAGATAATTTCATCTGAACTCCCCACTTTCAGACCTCAAAATCCTAAAACTGCTGAGCACACTCCTCCTCACCCCCACCACCTGCCCAACATAACTCCTTCAATATCCAAATAATGTGTGTGTATCTATATATAAAATTAATTTTCTTCCACATCAAGGCTGGTGATTATATTTTATGAAGCATCAGGAGAAGCTGATTACCTTATGAGAGTGTTATATACACCAGAACTGCACACTCATGCAGCTTGGGTTTTAATTTCTTAACACATTTCTGCTTTTGAATGAGGTGGCATTTAATACCATTCCCTGGAAAACAGCACTAACAAATGCTAATGCTTTTTTCCAATCAAAATGCCTGTTCACTTGAATGTAACAGCAAGTATTTCCTTCAGCACAGAATTGTGCACATGACCCTGGCATTGATGAATTCACAGTGTTTTTAACTATTATTAACTTTTTCCAGTTTTGAATAAAAGCTTCCTTTTCCTGAAGATAAAATTAGTTTATAATTTACAATGTTTGCTTAGCACAGTGCATGCAATTTCAGGCACTGATAAAGCTGGTGCTTTCTTTGCTGATGTATTTTCTTTGAGTTGCCTCAGCAGAACTGATTATCAGTGCAGAAAGCATCTCTGTGCAGTGCCAGAAACCACATTGTCCTGCCAACTAATGTAAAATATTATTTGCAAATATTTCAATATAAACAGCATTAGTAAGATCCTTCATTATAATTCAGATCAGGAGTAGGGTTTATGTTATATGTTTAAGAAAACTTATTTTAAATAAGGTTTTGGGAGAAAAAAAAAGTCCTTCTCATGAAAAAGAACACCACTAGCTTAAAAAAAACAACAAAAAAGCACAGGCCTAAAAATGTTACAAAACATATAGAGAAATATACTTTATAATCTGTCAGAAATTCCTTGGCAACTATCACGTGATTTCACATCTCTGCAGCCTATTTGCTCATTGAGGATGTTGTTAGTGGTTTCTATTAAATACATCAGGATACCACAATTGTTCATCCAAAATAAAAGCACAGAAAACAACTTTTACTGGTTAATCAATTAATTAAACGTTAACTTCAGGAAAGGAAATGTTGAGCATGTGGAAATATTCAAACAAATATGTATTTTTAAATATCTGACATAAGTTAGGGAAAAAAAAAAAATTCAGTATCTCAGGCATGTGTTGAGCAATGAGTAACACGAGGCAATGCTGTATGTTCCAGCAAACATATGTTCTCTGGTGATCAAATAATTGTGTTGGTGTCTACACAACACATGCCTGAATGTCCCTTGCCTGCAAAAGCAGGGCTTTGGGAACAAGGGGGTGCCAGAGCTGACAGCTCTGTGTGCTCCAGCTGAAGGCACTGCAGCAGTGGAGTGTGCAGAGAGTCACTAAAACACAAAATGAGACAAGGAGCAGGGCAATAACTGGTGTGAAATCAAAGACCCATTGCCTATTTTCACATGGTGCACTAATGGCAATGCAACTGGAGACAATGCCAAAAGCTGAAATTCTGAGAAAAGTCAGAAACTCAGGTGACATAGATGTTGGTTTACAGAGTCATTACCCCACTGCCTTAACAGACAACCAGGACACTGCACTCAATATTATTAAATTAAACTTTAACAGTACCTGGATGCTGCAACTCCTGCCCGCTGTGCCATGGTGCTGTACAGAAACCATTCAGTGTCTGCTCCAAGGACAGCTCAACCATGCCCCAGAAAACAGGGCCCAGTCCAATAAAATATCAATTGTGTGTCACTGTTCACATACCTGAGCAAAGTGCTCACACATTTGGTTATTTTTGTTTTCTCCTCTTCCTCCTTTGCTTTGTTTTTTCTCCCTATCTGGAACCAAGAATTGCCTAGTAACACTTGAGGTCAGCAACAAACTGGTTTTAATTTAAGTAACTTTGAACTTGAACAAGTCAGTCTCAAGAGCTTCCAATGGTATCTGGAAGGGCTGGGAAAACAACCACCTTAAACTGAATATTGGGAAAAATTTCTTCCTCAAAAGGATTGTCAAGCACTGGAAGAGGCTGCCCAGGGAAGTGGTGGAGTCACCATCCCTGGGGGTTTTTTAAAATGTGCTGGTGTGGCACTTGGGGACGTGGGTCAGTGGTAGACTTGGCAGTGCTGGATTAATGGTTGGACTCAAAGATCTTAAAAGTCTTTTCCAACCTAAATTATACTGTGATTTTAGCAAATTAAAAGTAAAAAGCCTTTCTTAGGCAAAATTGGTATGAACTGGCAAGAGCACCTCAGCTTCTCCATTTCGGAGTAGTGTAGTTACTGCACAATATGATACACTCAATTATTCTAGGTGGCTCTGCCATCCTATACTGGAAAAATAATCTTTTGTCAGAAGGAGATATATGAGAACCACAGCAATAATTATTGTGTACGGATTCAGTGTGGAAAAAGAAATTGTTTCTGATAAATTTAATAAGTTATGAAAAAAGTAATTAGAAATTTCCATAAATAAATGATCGACTTAAAACTCATTTGGATGCTAGCTGACAATAAGTTAATTTCTCTGGGTGAATTTTTTTATATGATTGAAAATATATCTCCATTAATTTCTCCATGCCTATGTCTTCCTCTGTTGTTTCTCTCTACTGCAGAGCAGTTAAAGTGTTAACTGTTTCGTGTTTCCTGGACAACAGGAGTTACATTCTGCTTTATTTTTTAAGACTGTGCAAATCCAAGGGATACAAAATTCACCTGAAAGCAGAGAGAGGCTGAGAGCAAGGAATGAAAAAGCCAGAGTCCCACATACGATGGCAGCTTTGCCTGCTGCAGTGTGACAGTGACTTTCTGACCATTGAATAATCATTTTTTAATATCTCCTCCCTATATTGATAGAGTGTGTGCTGTACAAGAACCACTGGGACCAAGGTATAAGATCATTATCTGAGATGCCAGAAATTAGCCGAGCACTTCATTTCTTTTGTTCTTCTTTTGGTTTAATAACCTTGAAAAATTATCTTCTAATTACAAAATCCAGCAAGCCTGGTTTTATTCCTCTATAAATCTGAGCAAATTTGGATTTATTTGTTCTCATACTTTACACCTGTGGGACACATCACCTGCTGTGGTTAGAAAAGATGTCAGGACAATGGAGAAATTCATGTTTCCTCTTCTCTCCCAGAGAGAGACTCAAGTGGCTGGACAAAAGTGTCTTCCTCTGGTTTTATTTATTTAGATTTATTATTTAGCTCTTTTTTTTTTTTTTTTTTAATTTAGTTCTTTCTTCTTTAGCTCATCCAAAATAGGGAGAAGCTGCTTCATCTCAGTTTTCTGCAGGGTTTTGGAAGTACAGTAGGAAGAAGTTCCCTTGGAACATATCTTCCTCACAGAAGACATTATATTTTAACAATGGTGATTACCTACCAGAAACCCTTACTATTTCTGAATTCTACTTAAAATATTGTAATTCTTTCTTGTGAGCTAAGGGCCAATCAACAAGTCAAGGACCAGCTGTGCTTATTATGAATTTTTATTTTCAGAGCACACATATATTTTAAACAATATTTTTACAATAACACATTGTTTCTGCCCTGATAATACAAAATATTTTTGAGAATTAAGAAGTATTCGGCTAAATTATTTGTAACAAATAATTTTTCATTATATGCTTCCGTTTCACAACAGCACAACCTTTTTGAGCACTTTTTAACAGCACAAATTTGAAGAAGCTGCACTTCAAGTGTTCTTCAATGTACTGCCATGAGATAAATAAAGGGTCACAATACTTGAAAAGAAACCTCCCACACAGAGTGAATGAACACTTATTGATTGCATATTTTTGAATATTTGAAATATTCTGTAAAGGCTGCTATCTTCTCTTCCGAGTCTGAAAAACCTTTTTGGAGAGAAATCTAAAACCAAAAGAAACCAATATTCATAATATTGAACAACTCTTCCTTTACAAAAGGAAAGCCTCACTCATACAAACTGGTCCTCAAAAATGTGACAAAGTCCAAATCAGTATTGAGGTATTGAATCATGAGTGTATGTACATGGAATTTCACACATTTCCTGTGTGTTTTGAATACATTTACAGAACCTGTAGTGGTTACCCTAAATGGGTGCTAAAGTAATAAGAGCCAGAAATTGATGATTTTGCCCTTTATTTTTGTTATTAAATAAAATAAACCAAAACCAAACAAACAGTATCAGGGACAAAATTTAGTGCAAATCATCAGCTAAATATTTTCCCCTGGAACACATTATTCTTATATAAGTAATGAGTCAGTGAGCATACAGAACAGCATCTGAAGTAAGCACACCACATACAAAATTAAGTGTATTGCAGAGCATCAGCTATAGACAGAACCTGACAGGCAGCTTAGAAAAACAATGAAACAAAAAATCTGAGTTGTTTGGTCTGTTGGGGTTTTGTTTGGTTGGAATGTTGGGTTTTGGGGGGGATAGAAATAACTGAAAATATTTTCAACAATTAATGCTTTATTTTCAAGCGTAACTAGAGTTTAGAAGGCTGAGCAACCCTCACTGACATCAGCCTGTGCAATTTATATTCTCAGAAGTGAATTCTACACAAACTTTACATGGATGTCATACATAATCACCAGGGCAAGATTCATTTGGGCAGAACAGGACAGCAGCACCCTCAGAGCTGAGCTGTCTGGCAAACGTGGGGGGATTTTCCTCTCTAGTGCAGGACCTGACTAACCTTTGCTCTGTCCCAAACATCCTGCAGAGTGGGGACAGTGGGAATCTCCGAGCTGGAAGCCTCCAGCAGAGGAGAGAGCTGTCAGCATTGCACTCACACTGCTCCAGTGAAATCCAATGAAATCCAATGAAATCCAGGCTTTCCCAGCCTCCTTCACACACTGAGTAGAAATCTGTCTTCCCAGAAATTTGAGAAATGGATGCCCTACAATTTTTTTTTCTTTTCTTCACCATTATTAACATTGCATTTTATAGCAAATGCTACTTGTAGGCCCCAAGAAGAAACAAGCTGTCTCTTGCAATGCAGTATAAAAGATTATTTCACTGTGTATTTAAGTGTTCTGCAACAGCCACCCAGGATTCATACCCAGCTTTCCACACCAAAATAAAACAAATATCTTATTTCTCCCTCCTCTTACATGTCCCTCTCTAGTCACTGCACACAACATGTGCTGTTCCTGGCTAATTGCCACTAGCAGTAATTCCCACATGAATCCCTCAATAGGCTTGCATGGCTTTCTTCTCCAGTTTTCACATTATAATGAAATAAAGATCCAGCATAGCACATCCTGCACAGGCCATTAAGCATTATTTCTATACGAAATAGAATGTAAACCATCTCCTACCATTTCAACTAAAAATGTTACTTTAACAGTCTTTACTTCTGCCTGTGAATTAGCCAAATCAACCTAAATTATTTGTAAATTATTTACAGTTTCAACTGCCTGACTCGAGAGAGGAATGGAATACCTGAATCAAACAGGGGTAATGAATTCTAAGTTAACACTAAATAGTGGATAATACTATTCTCTCCTCCCCACCAATGCCTTCATTTCCATGAGCTGCAGGAAATCAGAGATACTCTTGTCACAGAAGAAAAAAGATTTGAAAATATTTAGTAAGGTGTAAAAAGACAGCTGTGCCCAAATTTCTACATTTGCAGCCACAAGCAGGGTTTTTATTTCATAATATTTGCTAAATGTAACAGTGGGGAAAAGTCCTCCTGTTAAGGTTTTTTCCTTCTTTTTCCCTGAAGCTTGTCTCTCAGGATTATCTATGTTGCATATTCTGGTTTTAAGCCATTCATAGCAGAGATAAATGAGTAGACACTGAAGGACCCTGTCCTATCCCTTTAAATTTAGTGGAAAGTTGCTGGAACTGTCAGGGGGGAAGGAAAAAATCATTTGATTTTACAGAGATGGCTGGTAATCTTTTCTTCATGGATACATCTATAGGCATCCAGGGCCTGATTGCTTTTTCTGTTTTCTCTTGCTGAATTTCATGAGCCATTGATAATATATGAAGATTACAAAAGCAATGTATAGCAATTTCAGCTGCAATAGTGCAGTATTTCAAACAGTGGCATGAGAAATCGAGAGATAAAGTTAAACCATGTTTATTACAAAGAAAATGACAAATTTTAAGATACCATGTTTCACTTGTGATTTTATGCATTAGTTTGATTTGAAGATTTTCTGCATTCCCATCTATGCCTCATTTATTCAGCTGCTGATAATACACAGATTCAGCTCTCTGGTGCAGCAAAAACAACCTTATCCAGAGAGGACATCAGCATGAGAATTAACCTTGAGTGCCAGAAGCTGATCTCTGCTTGGTAACTACTAGAGAGTTCCAGTTCCTTAGGAAATGCAACTGTGAGGAGATGGACAGGAGGTCTGGGCTAAATTCCCTCAAGATCAGATCTGAACAAATTGTCTGAATGGCAGGGTTGTTGTTTGGCAATTTTAGTTGATAACTTGAGAGTTTTTGCTGTAGTTTTATATGTATAACAAGAAAACATTTTTGGCTTAAAGTGTAAAGTACTAAAATTGATGCAATCTATATGGGAGAGAATATTATAAATACACTTAAATCACCATAATTCATATGGATGGATGGATGGATAAATAGACAGAAAAATTTCACAAGGCAGTTTAGTTTTATACAAAAGCTCTGAAGAGGTAAGAAATAATATCTAAAAAATCTAATCCTTTGGATACCCTGCCTACTAAAATAGAGAATAAAAATCCCACCACTTCCAGTAGGTAGCTCCAAGGTAATGCAGTGAAATTCAGTAGGAAGCATAAAGGAGACAGCCAGAATATACTTTGCTCTAAATTTCAGCTGGAAGACACTGAGTGGAAATCTCTTTCAAAACCTAACAGTAAAAAACCAGAAATGGGGACAAACAAGCCAGCACTGAGCAACTTCAGTTAGTTCATTAAAAATTCAAATATCTGTTCTAATATATCACCAACTTCCTAAATAAGGAGATCATCTGAAAAGCAAATGTTACTCCCAGATTTGGTTAGAAGAGTTTCTGAAGCTACTTTAAAAAGCATAAATAATTCCAAGAAGAAGAGCAAGCTAGCAACACAAAGCAAGCAGATCACAGAGAATTACCAAAATGGACAGAAAATGCATTTTAGAAGTACAACAGAAAACCTGTTCTTCTATTTAAAAAATCCTGCAAAAGCAAAGAAATCATGAACTCCTAAACATAAAATTACCTTTTTTTATGTACCACGTAATCATGTCTTTTTTCCTGATTCTGTGTAAATAACATTTACAGTCAGACAACATTTTCTCATCTAGTCCCAGGATATCATACTTAAAATAATCAAGGGAAATGACACCATGTGACTTCACAGCTCTACCCTTCAACTTGCAAAAAGTATCTCAAAACTGTCCTCAGAATGCATGCTACTAAAGAAATAAATGTGTCAGTGCATGAAAGAGTCATCCTGTTCAGTTGGAGGGACTCATATTTAAGAGACTGAAAAATTATTTGGTCCACCACAACATACAGCCTGCCATGATAAAGAACAAATTCTCTTTATACCTTGCTGCCATTCCCCTCCAATTTAGCATTTAAATAGCAATTAGGAATGCATGACAAAATATCTTAAACATTGACCCCAAAAAAATTCTAATATAAAATACACCAGGAAGAGTGAGAGGAAATGCAAAATCTGTAGGCCCACACTCAGACAAATACTTAGCTATTTAATGCACATATTAAAAAAAAAAAAATTACATCAGTAGAACACATGGTTTTAGCCAAACTTTAAAAACACAGCTTTACCATTAATTCCCTTGAATTTTTGACCTTTAATTTCCTTGAATGCAGCCCAACTTCTTTGAATTTGCAGTGGAGGTACATCCAAAACCAGAAAAACAATAGAGCAGTTTGGCCATGAGGCCAGGGTGGTTGAACACTCCTCGCAGTGGCTGACACAGCTCCCTCAGCCCAGCTGAAGCTCACTGAACCCTTCTGGCCCCTGATACAAAGCAAATAAAGCCCAGGTAGAGCAGCCAGGGAGGGATTTTTTTCCAGAAGGGTTATTGGTGATGTTATGGTAGCAAAGGACCTTGTTGCAGTTTGATTTCCTGCAATACCAGAGGAGCTTCTCCCTTTACCATGGAACTGTTGGTCCTTGGAGTCTCTAATTCTGTATTTTCTTCTGTGCACGGACACTGACAAAACAGAGATGTGACATAGGAAGTGTTCAGCTGGCAGAAGAAAATTCAGAATATTCTCTCCTTCACCCTAGGCAATTGATTTTGACACTGGGAATTTTTTGCAGCCATGCTGTCTCTAACCTCTGGAAATAGCAAAACAATTAAAATTTAGGTAATTACTCAGAATACAGTCAAAACAGTTTTTGAGACCTTATGAGAAGAATAAACACACACATTACCGCATCAGTGAATTCTGAAGCAAAAAATAAAATTTTCATATAACCAACACGTGGTGTGGGATCCCGTTCTAAATTTTGGTGTTAAAAATTCAAGGATTGAAATTACGTTTGTCAATTAGAATAATTTGGTAATTTCAATAGCAAGTTTATTAATAATGACTACTAGCCAGATAGTAGCAAGTATTTAGAAATTTGTAAACTCTAAACTCTTCTACTCCAGTCTCTCTTTGATTAACAGGGCTTCTATTACCCTGAAAATATTGTTTCTCTTAAATTAAAATAGGAAAATTGACAAGTAATATAGTTAAAAGAAAACAATGACTTTTTGTCATTGACAATGGAGCAATCACCACTTCATAAACAGAAACCTACCTTCACTTTCAGCCTTTTGATGGGATTGGGCTAAACTTTTATGAAGTATTTACTGGAAGAATGCCAGATAAAGGCTGTTAATTTATTTGGAGAAACACAAAAAAGCATCTGAACTACTACAACAAGCAGTGGAAGAGACACAAGAATATTTTTATAGTAAAAGACCACAAAATAATGGAAGTTGGTCAAAAAGGGAAGCAAATCCTGAAGCTTTACCAGAAAGCAGCTTCTTGAAATGAATCAATGATCAACAGAAATGATGGGAAAAAAGGAGTTCTAAGTTTTACACTGTATTCAAATCAGATGGGAAAAGTCCTCAAATAAAATGCTGTATAAATTGAGTAAGGAATATATATGTGTGTGTGTGTATATATATATACACACACACACTATATATATATGCGTATGTATGTATAGAATATTTTTTATATATATATTCTGTAGATGGAAGACTTGTGGCTGTATTATTATGGAAAAAAAAAGCAGTCAAGCATGGGAAATTCACTTCAGATGTGAATAAAAGCAGGGCAAATCCCTCTGAAAGTTGTGATATTTATATTTATAGTTGTGATATTTATGTTTATTTACTGCCAGAGCAGGCAGGACAGCATGCTGCACTGTCTTGAACTTCTGCTTCAGGCACAAAAGTAAAAATGTATGTTGAGAGCTAGAAGTTATTTTAGTCAATAACTCTTCAGCAAATTAACTTGCCCATGAACACCATTTTTAAAAAATATATACCTCATAAAGCTGTGTCATGGAATAAAAATGAAAATAATGTATTTGACATTAAAATAATTTGCCTCTCCTATGAAACATGATTGATCTGCTTGTGTAGAACAGTTAATGTTTTGCTTTCAGCCAGTGATTGAAGGGGTATCATTTTTAGGTAAATAATATTAACTCATAAAGAAGGCTTTCTAATTAATTTTTCACTCATGTTTTGAAATCTGGTATTTTATAGAGCTTTAATTTTGTTCACCAACATATTTAGTACATAAAACCTCTCTTGTGATAACTGCTTTTTTTCTTTCCGTGTAATTTCTGTTCTTTGAAATGTTAAAGAGCCTGAAATGCATAAAACATGGCAACAAAACACCATTAAACGCTACATAATGTGACAGGGGAGAAGGCTCGCAGAAAATTGTTAGTACTTGAAATAAACTCCATTAATAAGCACTTAATTTCTTTATTTAGAAAACAAGAACTCTCTAGACTGTAATAAAATAGCATTTTTAATGCTGTTAACTGTGGAATCTCCAAACTCCTCGGAGCTTTGAGCCACACAATTTCTATTTTCTTCTCTCATGTCTCTGAAGCTCCTCTTTGGCACAGCACTGAAGGAACTATAAAAGCATTACCAGTCTTTGTGACAGACTTTTTCTCTTTCTTGTTAGTGGAGAAGATAAGATTTATTTTACTGTCAGAAGATCAAAAAATGAGGAAACATTTTGATAGCTGAGGAAAACAAGTTTTGATTCTGTATAGCCAGCATTGAAGTCACACTCTGAATCGACACAAACTCCTTTGCACTTGACAGTTTTCATCACATTAGGGAAAAGAATCTCTCAGCAGTTTCAGATGAAGATTTTGATCTCACTTATATTGCTGGAAACTCAGAGTAATTCCAGCAAAGTGTTTAATCCTGCCAGAACATCTTGGTAGTAATGTTATAATCCATATTTATTTTGGCCCAAGTTGTTCCTCCCACTTCTACAGCTCCCTGCCAAGGGATTGCTGATAGCAAGGGAATAACCAAGGGTTCAGGGAGGGCTTTTGAAGACTGAGGGAGCAAAAAAATCCACACCAAACCAAAGGGGAGTGGAGGGAGGGGTGGTCAAATGGACACAATGGGACACAGAGAGAAAAGATCTTTAATATCCCAGCAGCACCCCCGCTAAAATAAGCAACCACTGAAAAAATATCATCAGCTTTGCCATCTGGCAAACCACAACAGCTTCCCTCCAAGGCTGCCACAGCTGCCTTCATTTAAAGGTCAGGTGCTGGTCAATACTTTAAAAAAATATCTCTCTCCCAGATTAATCAAGGAGCATTGCTTCCTAAAATACCCTTCCTGAGGACCAGTGTGAAATATTAAAGGAAAACTTACACCGTGCAGCATATTCTGACATTTACTATGGGACTTGAGGGAAGATGACAGAGACAAGAAAAATATGGTTTTAATCCCACATTTTTCCTGTTAAAAGAGAGATTACTTAAATTCTTATTTAAATTATAATTTTATTAATCCGTCTTCATAGCAATGAATATTACAGGAAGAGCAATTTTTACTTCCATTTATACTGTGACCTATATTGCTTGCACATGCACATTTTTTAAGAAATAGAACATCAGAGTAACAGGAGACAGAGGCCTATTTGCATATTAAATACGTATTATTTCATTGGCTTTGACAGTAAGGAGATTTTTCTTACCCATTTTGGAAGCACTGAAGTTAGGAGAATAGTTATGTGAAATATTAACAGCGGATAAGAGCTTTGTTCTGGACTTGCTTTTATTTTACCTGTGCCTGATTGTGTTTTCTACACAAAAGCCACTGGCTCCAACAGCTCTTATTCAGATTAGTTTTTCTTCCTTAGGTGTATGGAGGAAGGTGCAGTTACTCAATAATTTTGTCCACCAGTTGCACCCCCTTTTTCTCTCCTCTCATTGCCACCAGCAGGAGCAGCTGGGAATTGTGATGATTAATCACAATTAATCATCACAATTAATTGTGATGATTAATCACAGGGTGGCAGCACACCTGTGAAATATGGCCACAAATCCCTTTTCTGGAATGGGCTTAATCCTACAGAAGCCAAAGCAGAAATCCAGTTTCTGGCAGAAACACCAAGCACTTGGGAGATGCAAGAGGCAAAACTGTTTTTTCATGTGTCAGAGACCTTAGAAGCCTTTTTTTTTTTTAAAGTTACCTAAGGGACAAAAAAAACATGGGTTTTGTCAATCAGCTCTTATATCACAATGTACAATTGCTGAAGTAAAAAAACAAAAGTAATTTTCTGGTCAAAGTCCTTTCCTGTGGAAGGCAATTACCTAAACTGAAGAACAGAGAAGTGCAAGAGAAACCTGTACTCATCCTAAAATCTCATGAGTCCTCCGTGATTTTACAGGGATCAATAGGAAGAATAATAAGAAATAGAAATCAATTGTACAGACCAATAACCTGGATACTCCCAGGAACCACAGCCTTTCCAAAGGAATTTCCCTTTCCCCTTTCTTCACCTTTCTCTATCTTCAAGCCCTGCTAACCTGGTTGGTTCAGGGTTTTGAGATGCTGCTAATGAGAATTTTATCAGTCTTAAGCATTTAATTGATTTTCACCTTCAATATCATGCAGCACAGGCTCCACAGGAGGGGAATTAAGAACTGCCAATCCCACACACTGTTCCTACTTATCTATTATAGCCCTTGCTCTTCTGCTTCCCTCTTTTCACAGAGTGCATTTATTGCCCTGCTCAGCACACAAAGCCTTTTCCCAGCCACATCAGGGAAAGCTCACAGAACAAATCCTGTTTAAGTCCCCCAAAGTCTTGTAAAACTGCAGGAATAATGGTGAGTCTCATTACTTGAAGATGAAAGAAGGAAGAACTAAAGGCTTGAACAATCAGTATCTCGAGCCCAAACTATTCTGCTAAGACCTTGCAAGAGCCTTAGGTCCTTAATGGATGTGAGGAAATAAATTCATTCTGATAATAACATTCATCACTCTGTATGAGATTTTAAGCCACTTTAGAGTAAAAGCATAATCTCCATGGATGACAGGATTGTGACAGGTTTCTGTCCTCTCTTACAAGCCAGAATGTCACTGTAAATTGCTGCTCATAAAAAGTGTACAATCTCAATGCATTACCAAAAAGAAGGTGTTGGGAAATTGAAATCCAAAATTATTTTATATACACCAAAGATGTCTTTGTTTACGGAATGTCTTGACAAAAACCTAGTGTATGCACAGGCTTATTTTCCATAAAGTTTGTAAAGGAGACACACCTGGTTTTCTAGCAACCCTTGAATCTTGTTTCCACTGATGTGTTGCTATCAGATTAAAACCTGTGACGTACAAAGCGAAAAATATTAATATGAAAACTTCCCCAGAACTCAGGAGCACTTTGCATAAGGAAGTTACCACACTAAATTAGAAGTGCTTTTTCATTTCAGCAGAGTGCACTGCAGCATGTTGTCAGGCAGAGGAGAACTCTGAAGTACTGCCCAGGAAAAATGAAGAGTCCAGTTAGCTGATATACTTTAATTAGAATCTAGATTCTCCTCGCAGTGAGAACCTTTGAACAACTCAATTAAATCCATCCTGATCCCACACCCCGAGCTGTGTGCTGGTTCATTTTCAAACCACAGGAGCTAGGACAGAACTCAGTGTACAGCAGAAATGTACATTTCTCTTTAGAAGGGTGGAAAGATCACTTGGAAATGAGATCAGGCTGTCTGCTCAGACTGAGCTTTTGCCACAGGCATCCTGTGCTCTTTGGAGCTTTTAAGCAGTTTATTTTTATGGCAGACACATGGGAAATAGCACATTGCTGATTTAATTAATCCCATAAATAACCTTTGTGAAGCTGAGCACTGAGGCTACAAGAAGTGGCATTAATCACATATCTTTGTTTGAATAGTTACAAAAGTTTTTTGAGCCAGATTTTTGGTTTAATATGTAACTGAGCCTAACAAGAATATTTAGATACCCATTAATCAGACTATTACCTATACTGAATTACATAAGGCGTAGAGAACAGAACCTGAACACATTTTAATCTAATGTATTTGAAATTTGATAGAATAAAAACCAGAAGATTATCTTATTTCTTGGGCATAGACATATGTCATGGCATTATCTAAATATTTTAAAAGAAGAAAAAAATACATTCAAAATGTATCTTAAGCCTCAAATTAATAAAAATAGCACATAAATATTTAACAGAAAAAGTAGAATTCTTTTACACTGACTGAGAAATGACTTTACAGGAATCTCCTATTTTCAGAGCCAGTTCAACAGCTCTCAATAATGTAAGCAAAACTGAATTTTTCCAAGTCAAAAATAAGAAGCAGTGAGAAAACAAGGTATAACCACACTGTCCCTATCCCAGAAAAGAAAAAGCAGAGCTAGATGAAGTGCCTTGGTTAATGAAAGAGGCAAAATGGCTCACAACAAAAAAAAAAATCTTTTGATTACGAGAGAATTTCCTCTCTTCCTCTTTATACTGCCTAGAAAGTCTCTACTTATTGCTATGATGTGCAAGACTAATATTGACTGTGCTGTGTGATTCAGAGCAACTCATCAGGAATTGTGGCAACTTTCTGTCTACAAATGTTCACACAGAAAGGTGCAATGCACTAATTGACAACCCCAAAAGAAGTGTTTTTACATTTCTTGCATATAAAGCAAAAGAAAAGCAAATATTTCATTTTAGATCTTAATCTACACTACTTACCATTTTAATTTATCCCTTCATTTTTATTTTTCATGCACATTTTTCTATTTTAGGACTGCTCTTGAGTGTTGAACTCTTGGTAATGAATCTACGTAAAATGTACATTTTTGACATAGCATAAAAATATAGCAAGGAAAAAATGTTAATTAGTCTGCTGTCAGCTAAAGGGAGCTGTCCTCTTCAGAATATACATGGGAAGGGTGCAACAGGGACATTTCATCATTTTAGTAAATGATAAGTTGAGGGGTGTTTTACTCCAGAGTGTATCTCCCTTAAGAGTTTAATGCTGGTACAAACTCATACAGAATCCATCGTGGGAAGGGAGGCACTTGCAGTAGATGTGGTTAAATTCAGGATTAACACAGGATCTCCAGGCACAATGCATCACTGAGCAGTTATAAAGCAGTTTCAGTGACAAAATCTGGCAGGAAAGTGGAAATCAGCTGATAGTTTGATCTCACACATCTTATTCCTCACCTATAAGTGGTTTACTCTACAACAGGCCTTTCCAAGATTCCTTAGCATTCAGCCATTCAAATGTGGACCTTCAGCACAGTAAATCATTAGCTTTATTATTGTAAAATACCTCCAAGGATGAACCTAAACATTTTAAACAGCATTTTGTGGGTGTCCCCGCTGGAGGCAGCAGGACCCAATTCTGCTTCCAGTTTCAGGAGGAGGATTTTGCACCAGTGAAGGAGGGCTGAATGAGGACAGGTTCTAAGGGAAATGAAATAGTAATTCTAGCTGGTGTAGGTGTAGCTGTCATATCTCAGAAGAAACCATCCAAGACTGCATTGAGGAAAAGCTGTGCTCACTTTGTTTCCAAACCTAAGCCCATGGGTGAAACATTCACAGGAGATGAAAACAGCCTGTAAAGAAGAGTTTCTTTCTCTCCCTGAAACACATTTGCTGTCTGTTTCTGGGAGCTGGAGCACTTTGAGGAGCATGCAGCAGATTTCCCCAAATTGGCTGTTAGTGGGCAGAAAAATGTTCTGTTGAACAGCAAACATTTTCCTCGTGGTTTTTTCCAGACTTTGAAGCAGGAGTTGCCTCAGCCAGGCTGAGGACCAGATCAAAGCATTTCCAGCATCAAGAGTTAACCTGCCTACAGTTTGTAAATAGAAAAGTCCCTGGATATTTAATGTACCTAAATATGGACGGCTGGACAGAGTTTAACAGATGCCAAACAATATTTCAGATCAGGGTGAAATAACAATTTTGCTCCTTTAACATTCCCAAACATTCCAACTTACAAAACACCATCCTTTCCACTACTCCCATTACCTCTCCTCCCTCTGTAACATTCTTAGACACTACTTTTTTTTTTAGAAAATAAATTTAAAAGGCAAAACAAAGATGTGCTACATGGGAGGTAAAGAAGTCTGGAGTTTGCTCTCCTACGACTGTGTTCAATTAAAGAACACAGCAAGAAACCACAAGAGCACCCCAAGGAAATTTGTCAGATTGACTTGGATCTCAATTATTTGTAAATATTTCTAAATTGGAATATTTTCAGTAACACCTTTCCTTGATTAGTGAAAAAATAATTTCTCAATGCATTTATTGGATGTGGAGGTCAGTGCAATATTTAAACCATGGCCTAATTGCTTTTAAGAAGTCACCATCTCTTTAATTAAGAAGTCAACACATTGTTGATGTGCATCTTAGAAATTTGTCACTGTTCCTCTACACTTTATTACATTCAGGAGACAAACTTACACCAGATGTGGTTTTACACAATTGCTTAATGAATGTCCTCCAGCCCACGCTGGATGTGTGTACAGTGACATCAGTGGATTTTTACTGCCCAGGTAGAAAGGGCTACAAGGAGTCCAAAGGAATGGAAAAAATCCATCTCTGAGTTTTGCATGCAGTGACTCGTGAACATGAAGAGCTGGGAAAGTCCTTTTTAAGCACATTATTTCTCAGTAAAACAATATATAATATTTATTTCAGTAAAATAAACTGCTTCCCAGTGAACTTCAATAGGCTCAGCACGGAGTGTGCAGACTTTCTCACCTCCAGCTAACCAGGGTTGGGAGCAGCATTCCAGAGAGAGAATACACTTTTCTTTCTCAGATTTCTCCAGGGAAGAGGGAAAAGTAGTGAGCTTGATTTATCTGCACAGAATTGAGAAAGACAAACATTTATCAGTTCACTTCAGAAAAAAAAATGTCAGTGTATTCCAAACAAGTAACAGGCACTCAAGAGGCAAATGATCTTCTTGAAATGAAGTCCCCATCCAAAATACACTTTCAAGTATAATCTCAGTATTCTTAGTTCTTATAAATGGTAATTTTGTTTTTGGTAAATTTCTTTCCTCTTAGAAGAATGCACTTAACTAACTTGAAAGTAAAAGCAGATAAAAAGCTTAGAAAACTGAAAAGTGCTGATTTTCAAAAATGCAAGATAGTAAGAGGGAAAAGTACCCAGAAAGTTGTTCCAATCTGTATCCATATCTGTCTGTATTTAGGGATACATGCCAAAGCTGGTGTCAAGTGACAGAGGACAGAAAGATTTGATTAGGTTTTTAAATTCTAAATTTTAAGAACATCTCCTACTCAATTTTCCCAAGTGTTATTTCTTGATATTTAGCTAAAGCTCTGGTTTAGTTTTTCAACTGTTAATCCTCTTGCCTCTGTTTTGCTATGACCACAGGACAGGAACAAAACAGTGTGGACAGCTTTGGCAGAGCACTGGAAATGGAGAAATGAAAAGTTGCTGAAAAACACTTGAATGCTTAATACTATGCTTCTGTGATAATACATGGAAATTTCAACAGGATTCTCTTCTACTTAATTTCCTTTTTTAATTTCACACACATGAGATACAATTTGGCATGGGAATACCCTACTGTAGTTCTGAATTTATTCACTGGTTGGATAGATGAACAGATAAATTCTCATTTCTCCTGCTCTTGGTGCTTGGCTGGGGACAGCTTTCAGTAGCAGGTTACAAGGCAACAGCACATCAGTCCATAGTGTGAGAGTTACAGTCTCCAAATAAAAGAAATCTTTCTTGCATTAGCACTAAAATGTTTTTCATTTTCCAGGCTTCCAACAAATCGATAAGTATTTCATTTTGCCATTTTGGAAAAAATAAAAGTAATCCCAAGGGGGCTTTGCAAAAAAAAAATAAAAAATAAAAAATTAAAACACAAAGAGCAGCAAGAAACCCTTACAGCTGAGTTTTAAAAAGTTGTGACTCTTCTGTGACTCTTGTTCAAATTCACCTCATATTTAAGGTCCCCACGATGAACTTCATTCTCCCTCTTTCCCAGGACAGCAGGAACGTTGTTACCAAGCTGCAACAGATCTCCCAAAGTCTAGGTTCTCCTCATGCTGTTCAATTTTACATGAAACCGTGAAATATTCATTGGGACAAACAGCTTTGAAAACGAGTTTATAGCTTTGGTGTTAGGGCACTCGGCTGGCAGGGGCAGCACCTGAGTGCCAACACCTTCTCCAGTGAATATTTAAATATTTATACAAAATTGAACAGCTGCAAAGAGAGAGAGAGAGAGAGATCTGCTGCCAGATGGGTTAGAACACCTCCCAAGGGTGATTTGAGGTGAATGGTTCTAGAAAAAGCACAAGGGCTATTCAGCCAAATCCAGCAGCTGAAGGAATTTTCTTCAGTGAAGAAGCCCAGTAAAAGCAACCCTGGAATTAATAAAATATATTTTATTATATATATTTTTTATATTTTAATGTTTAATATATTTTATTTTTTTATATATTTTAATATATTATGATAACAATTACAATGATGATTAAAGATTTTGGTTTAAGAGCCCTTCTATTATTTCTCTCTTCTACAAGCTGGCATAAGCCTTTTTCTTAAACCATAAACCTGGTTAAAGAAAATGGAATTTCTCTATGTAAGCTGTTCCATGTTACGGAAAACCTAAAAAAAACCGCAATGATTAAAGTCTTCATTTTACCTATTTATCTATTATTTGCTTTTACTATTACAGTAATCCATAATGCTTCAAAACTGCTAGATTAAATGTTCTTCATTTTAAATATTATTTACTTTATTATCTTCCCAGTCAAAATTTTAAGTCTTTTTTGCCAAAATAATGTCTCTTTTTCTTTGAAACCCGTGATTATGTATAAATAAAATCACACTGAACTTTTGACCAGTGTTTGAAAATCTTTTGCACCCAAGTCAATATTCTGACAAATAAAGGTCAGGTGTGTCAGATACAAAATAATTTCTGTAAAATGGTTTTGCTGTTGCTGACAGCTTCAGCTATCTACATTTGTTTTGCAGGTCCAAAGCAATCTAACCACATTCTCAGGACGATCCAGGAGATTGTGTTCAGTTTCTCTGGTTGCAGAACCATCCACAGAAAGGAATGGTAACAAAATCTACTTTCCAGAACTCAGGAGATGGTTTAGCGATCCCATCCCTAATTAATTAATTAATTTACTTAATCCCTCCTTGAACCCACTGCCACTTTTGATCTCCACAGTGTCATGTTGCAAAGACAACAATCACATTCCAGTTGAATTCACTGCCTGGGATTTTGCTGGCATCTTCTTGTTTCATTGAGCCTGATTGCTTCAACACAAACTCTGTATGTCAGATAAATCACTTTGAAGGAGTATCTTTGTAGAATATTCCTTCAGCAGTTCTGGTTCTGTTTTCTAAGGCTAAAATTAATATTGAACCTACCCTCAAAAACTAAAATAATGCATAGTATTAAAATTCTCTCATTTGCCACAAAGATCTGAGAGGAATAATTGAAAAGCTAAAACTAGCTGAAGCAAGTTTGGGGAAATGAAATACAGATTAGTGCAGCACAGCTTTAAAAGAACTGAGGTAACGTGTACATTTGTAGCATTGAAAATGGATGGCAGCATCTACTTTACAGTTTACTGAGCCCTGTCGATAAAAGCATCAACATTTTTCACCCAGCCAAGGTTTCATGTTCCTGTTTACCAGCTGGCTAAGCACACTCCATCTTCCCCCGTGGGATGCAGTCCCAGCCACCAGCACAATTCCAGAGCCACCCCTTTCCCTAATGCCCACCCTGTACAACAGAGAACCTGTCCACTTGTTTGTTTTGCCATTTTAAAGCAAGCAGCAGAAGCCTTGTGTCAGCAGCAAACATGCTGGAAACAATTTGTCAGCTTTTGCAATTTAACTGGCTCTGTGGACCTTGCACTGTGTGAAGCAGCACATTCCCATCAATCCGTCTGCATCCACCAGGTTTCACTCTTATGGAAAGCTGTTTAGGAAACCTAGGTCACACAAAGCTCTGCTAACCCTCCTGACCTGAAATGAACATTGAAATTATAAATATCTTTTTTATTCATAACTCTTTTTCCTCCTCACACTCCACCACAAACTTACTTTCACTCTTACACACGCCCTTGCGCCCCTTTTTGCCCCTTTTGTCTTCAATTTATTTTCATACAGAATGAGTCAAGCTGTGAAACTTTCTACAACTGCAGAGGATTTCAGGATGGCTTCTCTGTACAGAGGCTCCCTTTTTGGTGGTACCCAGGTTCTGACAAGCTGATTCAGGAGCAGCTGCTGTGTTGGAGCATTTTCTTTGCTATTCCCCCCTACATGAGGTAACCCCGACTGCACTGAGGAAACATGAGGACTACTGAACTTGACAAAAACATGAGAAAGACGTTTTGCAATAAAGATTCATGAGAACTTTGCAACCAATTTCTGATTAAACAGTCAGTCAGTACTGCAGCAGTCTTGGTGCAAATCAGATCTCCATCAGAGCAGGAGAAAAGGTGGTTTAGGTTAGTTTCTTTGGGAACTCTGCTACGTATAATGAAAATGTTACAGGAAAAAATAATGATATTGCATAAAAGGGGATCCTCAAACACTGGAAGATTGGGTCCAAAATGCCTCAAAAAATCCAAACATCTGAGACAGAATGGCCCATCTGCTTCCAAGGCAGAGACAAACAAAAGCAGCCTTTACAGACAAGACAATAAGTGTTATCCACAGAAAGGGTCGGGACACGCCATTGATTTCCAATTGTTTGCAGGTAGAAACAACAGAGAAATTGGCAGCACCCGCTCAGATAAATCACTGACTGCAGCAACTGAATGCTGCTGCAGCTCCAGCAGTGCAATAAAACCCCACACATTACCAAAGCTCTGCTAGCTCTGATTAGTGACTAGAAAAGTCACAGCCTGCAGGTGATAAATAAGGAGGAGAAAGGATGGGCACAGGAAAATTATCCCTATTAGAGAATATGCAAACACTCTAATGAGGTGAACTCACTGGAGCCAACACAATCTAATAGTGCAGGGGAAAAGGCCATTTGTTAATGGGTTAAAAATGTGACAAATCCTCAAGCCCATTGCTGGATTTCACCAAAGGCAGAGAACTGAAAAAAGTCAGTTTGACAGTGTGTTCCAAAGAACAGCCAAGTACCAGAGAAGTACCTGTGGGACCTCTTAGACACTTCTTTATTTCTTTTCGAGCAAAGACTGAAAGCTTTTCAAGGAAGAGCGCCTAAAAGTTGGGAATTCTGTTCTGGAAATCTGTTTTGGGTTTGCATGGCAAGGTTATGGTAGAAGAGGGGGCTACTAGGGTGGCTTCTGTAAGAAGCTGCTAGAAGCTCCCCCTGAATCCACACTGGAGCAGGCTGTTCCCAAAGACTTGTATCCCATGGAATAACTAACATTAGCCATTGGAAAAGACAAACATTTACTTGTGCTTGCATCCTCAAAGAAAAAAAAAAAAGAAAAGCCTGAGAGAAACATTGCAGTGCCTCAAAGGAGAAAAAAAGTTTCTTACACAAAAACATTTTCTGCTGCTGAGAATGCTGCAGTGCAAATAGAAGCAGCATAAGCATCTTCCTAAGCTGAGAAAGCACAATCCACAGATAATGCCCAAGGAAGTGACTAACACAGTTGTGTTTTTAAATAAATATATTAGGGCATTTGTTTCAGTGGCTGATGCACCACTATTTCCTTAAATGCACCTCAGCAACCTCTGGCTTTAGAGAGTGGTTTTGGAGTTCTGTTCTCTAATATTCTTCCAGTATCTGTTCTTTAATTACACGAAGGTTTGCATAGCTCTTGAAGAGGATTTGTCCCTTGGGTGTATGAAATATGATAAACCACAATGTCCTGGCCATCAGTCCTCAGTCCAGAGATCTTGGGAAGATACAGCAATCAATTTAAAACACATTATACGTCCTCAGTGGTTTTCTTAAAGGAAAAGCACCTTACAGTGAAGTCTTTTCCAAAACTGATCCTTTGTATATATGGTGGCTGACAATGAGCCACAGCAGTTCACAAAATTCAAGTTCCAAAACAATTGCCAAGATGATTTAGCCATCTTTCAAACAGAGAGGCAAAAATCATTTAATGCACACAATTTTACATGTTTCTTTGAAATTATTATCTTTAGGGGATTTAGAATCCAGGAGGGATAAAAAAATCTATAAAATATTGGATTTTTTTTGGCTGGAAGCATAGAAAGAACTGTTATTTAGTGTTATTAAGGTCTACTAATACTTTCATTATAATTGTAAAAAGTCGAACACACGTAATTTTTCAAATGCTGAGAGAGCTATCATTATGCTGATGATCTTCATTTGCATTGTTAAAAAGCAATTGTTGTTTCCTTAGTAAGAGCAGGAAAATTGCATCTGGCAAACCATTTGCACTCCTGCAGCAGAGCACTGGATCACTTCCAGCAGTGTAAAACCAAGTGAGGGTTCCATTAGCAGCCATGGATCATCACTGGGAGTTTGTGGACACAGGGAAACCTTCACCCACCCTGTGCAGTTTATGAGTAACATCATCTGATGAGTGACTTCAGCACCTCCCTGATTGAGCTGTGTGAAGAATTCCCTGGTAGCTCAAAAAAATAAAAAAAAAACCCCAAAACACTGAACTGTAAAAAGATAATAAGAAGGACAACACAGTCATTTAATGGAGAAAAGATACAACCACCCCAAAATTAGTGAAACAGACACAGCAGCACCAAGCCAAACCAAAATTGTGGAAGTTAGAGATTGTGTTTGATGCAGTGGTGATGACATTTCTTAATCTACCTTCATTTATTAATTTTCCCCAGCAGCTAACCATTCTCATGGTACAATCGTTTCTTAAGACTGAAGATTTTAAAATGTTAAGTTTGAAAGTAAAATCTATAACTACTGAACAGAGAGACAAAACCAATAATAGAGTGACTCCATATTTTGCATGTTTTGACTCCCCTCTGTGACTGCATTTTCAGCTGTAATATTTTATCTATAAAAAGAAAAGAAAAAAGAAATAAACAATTATTTTTTCCTCAGTAAGTGCTTATGGTGGCTTCTCCAGTTTAGGCATCAGAGTCTAGGAAAATTGAGACAACTGTTCAATGTTTCCTTTTTTCCCCCAAATGCTGATGACGTGACAAGAATGGATTGCCCAGAATGTCTGAAGAGCAGCTCCTGAAGCCCAGGTTGCAAATACTACATTGTTCTACCTAAACAAAAGGCCAGGAAGACAAACCCAGCATCAACATAATTCACAGATGCTATAAACCTAGCAGACAACTTTTCTAATGATGTAAAATTGCTTTTCTGTCACAGAGATATGGAACATTGATTTTTATTTTTTTTTCCCCCTTGATCCTAAGGAAATCTGGATTATAACTTCACACTGTTTATCTCCTCCAATAGCTTTGGAACACATTCCTCGATTTTAACAAAATTTGACAGAGGGATATGGCCTCAGAGATATTATGTTCCCACAAGTTTTGTGACACTGAACAGATGGGAAGAGGAGAGAGATCTTTGTGTTATCACATTGCATATTCCACTGAGAGGAAAGCTTCAGAACACACCACTGCTTTTTTAAAACTCCAAGTGTTTCCAGGAAAGAGAACTTATGCCCTATCTCTAGAAAAAAACTTGAGACAAAGCATGCCAGCAGAGAAAAAAAAACTACTTGCACAGGCAAAGAACTTCTTATTCTGGTGTTTGTGAAGTTGCTGTGTTCAGAAGCAGAGGCAGTGCTGGAGACATCATTCTGTTTGTTTGTTCTCTCCTGCCTGGCTTTGGAGATTTCTAGTTCCCAGAAGTGTGGTGAGCTCTGTGGCACTGAAAACACTGTCAGGTGCAATTCACAGCTCTGTGGTGCTGTTCTGCAACATCATTGTGGCAAACACAGAGCAGAACAGGGTTTTTTCTTACATTTTAGATTAAGGGAGGGCAGTTTCTAACTCCTAACTGCATACTGACATCTTTTGAAGTGTTTTTCTTTAACAGTGTTGGACTTCAGCAGCAAATGGCTATTTTAGTGGTCACAGTACACTTAAGTGTCATCTTTGCACACCTTTTTCCTCCTTTTGCTGGGGTTGCTGACTAGTAGTGCCTGCCACAATTCCTGTCAACTTATCCTAATGTGTGCTATTTTTAAACAAACATGTAGGAGTCCATATCCCAAAGGAAAGCCTGAGGAGCCATGGATTTCAGATATGTGCTGTTCCACCGTGGGGAATGATCTCATGACTGTGCAAGGGGCTCATACCTGACATTAGCTCCCTACTGCGATTTATTTTTTAAGAATAAAATGGTTAAATATTTCAGTTCCTAATCAACATTAGGCTATGGGAGGCTGCATGATGTGCATGACAAGGCCAGTATGCAGCTGAGTCTTCTCAGGGTTACACAACCAGAGCTGGAGGGAGCAAACTTTCCCAATAAACTTCTTCTCTCTCCTCCAAGTAGGCTGCATCTGCTCCACATCCCCCAACTCCTTCCAAGTGCACAAAGACACAAAATCCCTTTCTCCTCCTTGGCTGATCTTTGCTATATCTTCCTTGTCAGCTCTAATGTCAAAGCAGGCTAACTAAAAATATTTTTTTTTAAAAATTAAATTTAAAATCTGCTTTTAAAAGAGAACTGAAAGCTGCACTTACAATAAGTACTGCTATTCAAACATATTTAAATTATAAGAAATAGCTTTCATGCATAGCCAGATAGTGTTAAGATAAGCTATTATCTGGATTTTCTTTGTAGGCAAGATTGGAAGGGAGCAACACCTAGGATGATAAGTAATTGTGTCTAAAAAGATAAATTATGTAAAATGTTTCATGGAAAATCAGGGACAGAAGTCTGTGTAAAACTTGATTCTACCGAGTTAGACTGAGAAATTTCAATATTGCAAAGGCTTTCATACTGTGCACAGGGACATTATTCCCATAACCTTCTGAGCATCTCCTTGTCTCTGAATATTAGGCCTTTCTTCCAATTTCTAATATTTCTTGTGCCCCCAAATTAAATATTTCTAATATTTCCTGTGCCCCCAAAACGTTGGAAAAAACTGCCAAAATTCTTCAAATCCAATTTTATTTTCTCTTAAGTGTTGAAGTATATTTCATCCTTGAATCACTTTTTTAGGAAAATACCTTAAACCGTGTTTTCTTTCTTGTCTTTCCATGCAAATGATAATTTAAAATTACAGATTCCAGAATAAAGATGGTGAAAAAAAATCTTGTGGTCTAATGGTATACATCCAGCTTTGAGAGCTGCAATTACAAGAGCTGGAAAACTGTAAACAAAAATAATATTTTGAATACTATCAAACAAACAAACAAACAAAAAAATCTGCATTTCCTAATGAATACCCTGAGACAGCTACTCCAAATATGCCTACACTGCACACAAAATGAGTTACCAAAGGAAAATAAGATGTATGAGTTAATTTTGAGCAGCTTAATCAGGATCCCACCCATGGTATAAGTTTTGTCCCATGATGATACAGGAGCTCAAGTTTTCCTGCCCCAAAGCTCCTCCTTTTGTGTGAGAAATGTCTTTATCTCCTACTGAGCACCTCCTGCCCTTTCTGCTTATGCTGCATTACACTGATGTCAAGAAAACTGTAGGACAGTGGCTCAGCACAGTTCACATTCTCTCATTCTGAAATGCAGAATTCTGAGTGTTCAGTATATAATTGTAGCTCAACACAATTCATATTTTCTCTTTGTGAAATGCAGAATTCTGAGTATTTCATATATAATTGCAGCTCAATACAATTCATATTCTCTCATTCTGAAATGCAGGATTCTGAGTGTTTAATATATAATTGCAGCTCAACACAATCCATATTCTCATTGTGAAATTGCAGCTCAAGACAATTCATATTCTCTCACTTTGAAATGCAGGATTCTGAGTGTTTAATATATTGGCAGTCCAACACAATTCATATTCTCTCATTCTGAAATGCAGAATTCTGAGTGTTTACAATTGCAGCTCAACACAACTCATATTCTCATTGTGAAATGCAGAACTCTGAGTGTTTAATATGTTGGCAGCACACATGGGGAGTGAAACAAGCACACCTGCTTCAGTCTGACACCAAATCTTTTTCCAGCTCTGCCTACCTTGCTTCTCCCGAGATTTAGCTCTTTCTCTTTTAGCATTCCAGCTCCTGCCTGTCGTCCCACCTTCTCTCACCCCAAGGTTTTGCATACCAAAGATTCAGCCAGTCTCACTCTCCAACTTCTCTCACTACTGAAGGCAAGTTTAGTTTGAAAGGGAGTTTCATAAATGTTCTGAGCTGGGAAGTCTCTGCTCAGAATCAATGTCAGCTCAAAAGCAAGTGCAGTGCTTCTGCCAGCAGAAGACAAATTTGTTCTCAGTTTTGAGCTTCAGATAAATCTTGAGCCCAGCTGAAGGCATTCATGCCATCAAATGGAGAGCAGACAGCGCTTGCATAATGTCTGTGAGCACAGGGATGGCAGAGGCTGCTCGGGTCACAAGGCTGCATCCTCACAAAGTGAATGAGCGCGGTTGCTTCAGATTTTTAGGCTCGTTGAGAAGAAAAGATCTGTTTCAATTCCAGGACTAGTTATTTTCCTGTGTGAAGTCCTGGCAGCAGGCCATTTTCTTAGAAGCTGTAATTTGGAGCAGACACTTTTTTCCACTAATGGGAAAATCTCAAAGGTTTTGTGAAGATTATGTATGCACTTAAAGATGCAGAGAATTGTTCCAACTGCCTGAGTTACCTGAATTTGAAGTATTTGTTCTTAGCTTTCACAAAACCAACAGGTAGGCATGGTTGAATATATATTTTTTTTTTAAATCAGGTATCTCTTACTGCTGGCTGTATTTTTCTGAACCTTTTTCTTTTTCTTGTTCTGTTACAGGACAAAGATATTGCTACTGATTTCTCTATTCACTAATTTATCTATAAAAACACTTACTGTTTCTCATGAAACAGTAAATGTGAAAAATAGGCCTCTTTGCTGTTCTAGGCAACATGTTTATTCCTAGATATTTTGAAAACACATTTGCACAATTTTGTGTTCTCTCTTAAAACCTGAATTTAGCCTCCAGCTGTCTAAGCAAAACAACCCATAAGAGAATTACTGGACCAGAGAGATCTTGAAGCCTGTACAGAAACACACTAAGAAAGAGGCCACAAAAATAAAGATAATCTATGGGCAGGCAAGGCAGACAAACTATTAAGGCAGATCTGGCCTTTAAAAGTATGCCAACTATCCAATTCAAAAATTGAAAGGATGTGACTATTATATATCCTGTTTTGCATGGATTTGGAATAACATTTTTTATTTTGTCTAATTTGTTGCAAATATGAAACTGCAGCAAAGTACTGTCCTCAAAAACATATCCTCAAAATTAGTTATGAGTATGCCCCATGCAAATGTTCTCTGCTCCCAAACACTTTGAGCAGCTTTCAAACTCTCATTCAAAATATTTTAATGACTATTTTTTTCCCAATTTTCCTAGCTGAGTCTGGGAACAGCAGCTTTGAGGAGGGACAGGGTCTACCCAGATGTAAATAAAAGAAACAAGCATTTGATGAAACCTGGAGGAGGGCAAGACAGGCAACACCTTAAGTGCATTTTAATGAAAGTTTGTGGCTCTTCCATGAAGCTGCTGCCTGTGCTGTCATAACCAAACACATCTCAGGTTGCTGGAGCCATTCTGACAAGACATTTTTGCATTTTAAGTATTTTTATTTAAATACCTGTTCTGATTATGAAGCATCCTGCAAGTTAAAATCTCGTACAACTCCTGTGGGACACCTCTCAGGTGATGGGGACACTTCCCACACCACATCCCAGGTGGACACAGAGATCTTGGAGCTCTGCCTCTGTAATTTGCATCCCATTTTTCCTGACTACATCAATTCTGTGCATGTCCACCCAGCTGTACCTCTTGGGTGGATGGTTCTGCTTCCTGGAAAAGGAGCATTTCTCAGAGGGGTGAAGATACCTTTAAAGGTTGTGGACTAAATTGAAAAAAAAAAATGTGGCTTTTTTTTATTTAAAGCACACATCTCTCCATAAATGCTTTAAATAGTTCCAGTTTACTGCAGAATCTTTCTTTTTTTGCAGGATACTCCCCCTCTGAAAGCCCCTTTTTATGTGTGCACTCTACATGGTAATGCCCCACAGAGATTTTCAAGTTGAGCTGAAATTATAGAGAAGAACTCAAAAAAAACCCCACTGTCTTACAAACTTATTGAATTAATCTTCTGGCAGCACTTGAGCTGCCCCTGCAAGGTATGGGTACATAGGGCAGCTGATACACCCTCCACTACATATGGAATTAAAAGCATTTTACTGCACTATTCCTGCTGTTTAGTTTTAAAGCATCAAATTAAAGCTTAATAAAGCCCTAATTAGGTTGCTTTATGATAAATTATTCAAGAGACATTTCACATATTCCACAGTAAACTGAATTCCCTCAGTTCTTTGGCACACAAATATCTCATTTCAAATATTTGCAGAGGAACATGCCAGAAACCTAGTTCAAAGAGGTTTTAACAAATCAGAGAAGTTTTACTAAAATATAATCCCAAACATATGGTTTCTTCAACTCATGCAATTTCTGAGCCCAGCTGAAAATGATAGCTAATGAAGAATGAAAAGAAAAAGCTCCAAGTTTAATATGAAAATTAAATACTCTATGAAAAGATCAAGTTTCATTTCCACCAAGGAAGAAATTTTTCTTGAGCTCCAGTGGAAGCAGGATTGGCTTCCAAATGGTGCCAGATTTCACTGATGCAGAGTTTGACATTACAGACACAGTGAGGGAGATACAATGTCCTACAGAAAGTAGGATTTCAAACATGCTTTCTATTAACTACTCATTTTTAACACTCACCTTGGATCCAAACCTAAGAAAGAACCCTTAAAATTCAAGAGCTAAAAGAGACAAACAAAGCAATTCTGTGGTTAAGGAAGAAAGTTTGACAATATTTGAACTTCTGGTTATTTTTTTTTTTGTTACTTTTTTTTTCAGTGAGAAAAGTCAGGCCTCCTTAGTGTTAGCTGTTCTGGTAACATTATTCCACTGCAAAGTTTTTTTCTTCACTCTGCCTTGCTGCTTCATGCCCAACAGTGCTTTCAGCTCATGACTTAGTGTCAAAACACATAGCAACGTGTGTCAAAACACATCTTCTGGAAAGAAATCCTCATATTTTATTGCAGCATCAATAATTTCATCCTTCTTACAGTCACACTTGAAGTAGATAACTACACTGGATTAAAAATAAACATTCCAAATTTTGGCTCCCTGTAAGCTTTACAGCCTATTTTGAAGTAAAACTTTTTTGTGGTCCAAATTCAGCAATGATCCAAACCTGCACTAAAGAATTTTTCCCAAATTGTTGTGTTTCACTTTATTCTATGAAAGCAAGGGGCCTGATGGTGTTGCAGCAGCAGAACAGCTACTTTATAATGGCTGATAAAAAATAGCACCTTTTCCCCTCATCCCATCACCACCTGCACTCAGAGAAGTCTGCCTCTGGAGCAAGCTTTAATTCTCACATTTTTTATTTCCTAACAGCAGGAGCCCTGTTCAATAATTTCTGTGAAAACTGCATGAAATACATGCCCAGAAATTGATATCTGCTGTTCCCAAAAGCCAGCATGGTATTGCAGCTACATTTGTGAGTTGATTGTTTGAGTCTTCCCCTTGGTCCTGAACCTGGACTAAAGATGATACAAGGGTTTGCTGGAAGGAAATTGAAAAGACCACACACACAATGTACATGAAGAGGTTCAAATCAGTTATGGGTTGCAAATAGCAACTTTGGCAGCCATGTGCAGGTGAAAATATGTTATTAAAGGGTAAGTGGGTTTCTGAACAAACAATATTCACACCGGGTTCCTGCTATGAATAGTATATAGGGAAAAATTGCTATATTTAGATTGCCTCTATTTTAACATATCTTTTCTTTTATAAAAAGTCTTGACTGTTCAAGTCAGCAGCTGGCTGTATGAATATAAATTTTGTTAAAAGAGTCTGACCTTTCTGGATGACACCACAACAAACTTGTAAGCTCTGCTCTCGGTGAGCAGTTCAGACTGCCAACCTAAGTCCCATTTGTTCCATTTTTATGTCAGCTCTTAGGTATTTTTATGAAATTTGGGGTTTCAAAGACTCACATCAAAAAACAGCATTCAATTAACTCAGAAAAGCACACCTCTGCTCCATTTTGGGATGCTTTAGTTTAAGATGTGATTTCAAGGAAGCAGTTAGAATAAATGAGGTTCTAGACAACCATGGAGTCATTTTAGCTGGCAAAAACCTCAAAGGCCATCGAGTCCAACAAATAACCCAGCACTGCCAAGACCAGCACTAAACCATGTCCCCATCCACGTGTCTTTTAAATACATCCAGAGATGGTGGCTCCACTCCCTGGGCAGCCTTTTCCAGTGCTTGATAACCTTTTTGGTGGAGAAGTTTTTCCTCATAGCCATAAAACTCCCTCTAACCTGTCCCCTGGATGCCCATGTGTAAAAGTAAATTAGGAAAGCATTTTTAACTCTGATCATACTTAGCCCAAATACAGAAAAGACACTTTAGAGTGTTGGTAAATGAGATCTAGTCTCAGTAAGAAAACTTGTTTAACAATCTCATTGTTCTAGGCAAAGGTATAAAATACCCTGGGGATGAAAATAGATGTCACTGGAGTTGCCTGAGCTGCCAGAGAAACACCAATAACACAAGTCAGAGAATCCACTCAGCATCCAGGGCAGACCTGACCCAGAGCACTGCTCAATAAGAGAGGCTGATGGGGTGAGAGGGAACATTAATAACTCTGGCAGATTCCTGCCTGTTGTCAAAAAAAGTCTTTTACCTTTTTGAGCAGGCACACCCCATTCCCAAGGAGAGAGCAGTGTCCAGGAGGAGCAGGTCTGGCAGATGCCTGCCAAAGGAGAAGGGATACAAAATGCAACTTAGAGGCAGCAGCTCTTCAGCCAGAGCTGCTGGGGACACAACGTGGTCACAGCTGTGTGAAGTTTATCCTGCTTTTTCTCTCAAACAGCTTCAGAGGAACTTGAGTCAAAGGAAGGGCCCCAAACCAAGGAATCAAAGGAACTGTTCCCAAAAAGTTGCTCTCCACCTTAGCTACACAGAAATTAAGACCAGTGTTCACCCAGGACTGGAGATCGGGGTCTCTGATAAATACAGTGCCAAGATTGAGAAACATTCATGATGCAAATTATTCTGCAGTCTCTATCAACAAGCAATTTAAACATATAGGATATATTTAAAACATGTGATACATTTATCATTCTTCACACAGTTATCCTTTTCCAGAGGGCTTGGACAGGTTTCAATAGAGGGAAGAAGCACAGATCCACTATTTGGCTGGATGCTTGAAGCACATATTCTGTGTCTCATTTGTAGTCATTATGAAACCAAGACAAACAACTGGAAAAACTCTCCAGTTTCTCTGCAGAGAAAATGCCCTTCTTATAGGCATTGGCTACTGGTAATTTTTCCCCCTTTTTGTTTTCCTTCAACTTGTCTCTTACTGTCTTTTTCCTCTGCCTCTTGTTTTTGTTTATATGGTGACATAACTCCCCCAGAGAGCAGGGAAAAACAGGATTGCACTAGAAGTGGAAAAGAAGGGTGTGTTAGTCTTCCACAGTAGGGCATAACAGGAAAAATTCCAGCATAAAGGCAAGATGTTTCTGAAAATTACAGCTACTATTACAGCTACCACTCCCTCCTTTTTCAGCTTCCTGGCAAAGTCATAGGTTTTGCCTTGGATCACATAGAATTGAACTCTGCTTTCTCCTTCCTGAAATACAACATCAAGTTCTCTCTCTATTAGCAATAGAGATCAGAGTTATAATAAAATAAAACTAGATACTGAACCTTAATAAGGCATAATTTGGCAGAAACAAACTATTTTGGGGTCATCTGCATAAATAAAATAGAGCGATTACCTAAATTTAGCTTTAGCATTAGGTGAATTACACCAGTACTAAATTTAATCATATTCATGGTCTCTGTATTGCTTTCCCAAGCCAGCAGTGGAAGCTGCAGTGCATGTGAGGTGTGTTGCTTCATACCTCATTAAAACAAAATAGCTCCCAGCTACTGAAACTCACATTTGCATTATTCCCAAAATTGCCTTCTATCATAATGACATTTGAAGTGAACTCAGAAAGAATTGCTGTTGTTGGAATGAACTCCCTTCTCCTGTAAAAGAGAGACTGCCACAAGCATAATTAATCTCCAAGTACATCAGACAATATTTCTCCTACTTACTGGTAGTATTAATGAGATCTGCTGTAGATGAAATTGGTAAAATGGGGAATAGCAGGTTCACAAAGCAATGTATTCCTGTGTTCCAGGAGATTTCAACAGACTGAACAACAACGACCTCCAGAATATTATTATGCAAATATTTTATTCTTTTCATTTAGTTTAAGTTAATTCTATATTAAGCATGCTCTCAAGCACAAGAAGTCAGATGTGAAATGTAATTTTTCCTTATATCAATCCTGTTATCTTTGAATCTTTGTTTAATGATAAAAGACAGAATTATTTGACACTTGTTTGCCATCTTTTAAATCCATTTACTTTTGTGTGAGGAGAAAAAGCAAGCTGTCCATCATCCTAACAGCAGCAGACACAATATTGTATAAATATTGTATAAATATTGTATAAATATTGTATTGGTGCAGTTTCATGTCACTTGGAGGTAGCATTGGCTATAAAGGTAAGCACTTCTCTGTCATCCAGTAAAGTGGAAGCCAAAAAGTGATGATGGGAGACTTTCATCTCGAGGGAGACAAAAGTAGTGAAAATAACAGATTGTGGTATTTCTTTTTATCTTCAGGGGTCACTGACTTAGCTGCTACACTTCAGTGGAGCTCCCACTGGATTCTACAGTCACAGAAAATATGTCTGAAACTGGTCTTGAGAAGCCATTTATTATTTCAGCCCCATTTCAAGGCAAATATGTGTTGTGTCCCAGTCCTTCCTAACTGGTATTTATCTAACCTGACTTTAAAACCTCTGAGAAATAAGGTTCAGAAATCTACTTTGCTGTTTCACCATTAGTGAGTGGCCAGTGATTAGATGCCTCCCTTTTGCTTCCATTTAAGCTTAGTAATTCTTGTTCTGTCAATCACTTGGAAAACAAATTATGCCCTTCCGCTAAATAATTCCAGGTCATTAAGGCCTAAGATATCTGGGTTTCTAACCTTATGTGTCTTGCTCTTTAGCTCCTTTCAGATGGGACTTTTTTTCCTTTTCTAAGTACACCAAGACAGACATAACTGCTGAACTGCTGTGCAAAGCAGAGACATTATTTTACACATCATCTGGGCCACAGTCATTTTCAAATACAGCCCAGCATAGCTCCTGTTCTTCTTGCAATAATTTAAAACTGTAGAGTCACGTTCAATTTGCAAACCACTGTAGCACCAAAACTCTTTCCTGAAGAACTGGTACTAACCAATTTATTTTCCCACTCTTGTCTGTGGCATAGAACAGCACCTTGCAAGTGTTTTTCTCAAAATTAATACTGATTTTAATGTTAGGACTTCAACTTGAAAAAACTATTTTCCTGTTCAAATGTTGTTCTCCAGCACATCTGTACACACTCTCAACACACATAATGAGAAAATCTTTCCAACAAACTCTCCACTCTACTGCAAGCAAAAGAAACCACACGAAATAGCAGAGGTTTGAATGTTCAGATGAACAGGCCTAGGGTCAAGAATCTGATCTCAGATCCTGCCTCCAGCCATGCTCACATACTCAGCAAGGATGGGCAACATTCCTCCCAAAAATGCTTGCTGTCATCTGGGAAGATAGGGATAAACAGTTCATGTTTATTTTGAGGAACCTTTCTGGTAGAGACACAGACCTATACATACAAGACTATGTTTATGAATTATATGCCATGAAATTATTATGTTTATATAATAAAGCACAAAATTACTGCAGTGCCATCTGGACTGAGCAGGGGAAGAAACACTGAAGCTACAGTAGAAATAGATTGAGATTTTAAACTAATTAAAAAAGAAATCAGGTTACAGCCTCAGATAGAGGATTTGAATCAGAAAACCACATTACTGTCAGATATTCTCATTCCACATTTTGAGAGTGCTTTGAGGCCATGTCCTGAGCTCAGGAAAACACTGCATTGGAGGTTTAAATCCATCTCTGTGTAGCTGACTAAACACATCTGTGTGACCACTGGACTAAAGTGCTCCCTGAATGAGCATGATTTAAAGGGGTTTGCTTAGCAGAGATCCATACAAATAAAAGGGAGAGGGAATCAAGAGACAATGACTTTCCTGCTGTCAGAAGCAGCACAGAATTACAGAACGATTATCTGCCAAAGGCTGAACATATGAACACAACTAAGCTCCCAGTTTTCCTTCACAGTGTGACAAAACCTAATGATCCTTCAGTGCTTTTGCTTTATACTGTTATTTTTCCAATAAATAGCGTGAACTTGTTTCTTCTCACCCCCTAAGTGATCGTTTATGACAATTTATTTGGAATGACAAGTTGGTGTTATTTCTCCTGTTCCTCTGCAGGAGATGTACTGGAACATCTTTATCTCACTGAGTCATGTCCAAAAAAGTACAAAATTGAAGAACCAGGGCACAAGAGCTTTCGAATTGTCTGAAACATTTATTCTCCCAGGGAAGTTCTGGAGAACTCACACATCAAGTACGACAGCAATGGCAAGATTTGTGGTGTTTGGAAACTTTTCACAAGGAAAGTTTTAAAGTTCAGGCGCTTGCAGTGAGGCAGCTGTAACTGAAGTATTGTTAAATATTAAAGTGGTAAAAGAAAAATAATAAAATAAAAAAAACAACTAAGGGAGTAAGAATTTAAAGCAAAGGAGCATTACTGTTATATAAAACAATTTTGGACCTGCACATCTGTGGTAGGTTGGCATTGTCTGGCTGCCAGACACCCACCCAGCACTGCCTCACTCTCCCTCCCTCCTCTACTGGAAGGGGAAAAAATAGGGTGAGAAATCTTGTGGGTGAACCTAAAGGTGGGATATCACTCAGAACTGTCGTGGGCAAAGTGACTTAGGGGAAATTTAATGCTTTGAAAATTGCACAAAATTAAGATGGGACACTCCCTTTACTGCTATGCAGTTGAATCTGCTGGCATTCCCTAGGAGGTGTTCTGAGCAGTTAAAAGACTTTCCTGCTTCTGCCACAAAGAAATTCAGAAATAAAAAAATCTTTTCCTGGTCTTACAGATCAGCCATTGCCTAAATGCTGTTTTGTTCAATAGGCATGGATTTAATTTTGAATATGCTGGGCTGTGCTCACATAAAATGCTCAAATAAAATTTATTTCTGCTCCTGATTCTACACAAGGGCTCCCTCCCCTAAAATCATTGCTACACAATGTCTACATACAAATTAGCCATGAAGGGACGTGAGAATCCCTTTTAGTGGCTATAAATTGAACAGCAAAGAGTGAACCTCGTGCTCATTTCCCACGAGCAGTGGGGAAGGCTGAAGGAGTGACACACTGTGTTAAAGACACTGCAAGCCCTGCATTTATTCATTCCTCATTTATTCATTCTTCATTTATTCTTCAGAGAATGCTTCCCCAAAGATTACAGCAGTGGAGGAAGATGTATCCTTGTCTTGTAAAGGCCGTGTTGCTCCAGAGGGCAGCTCACCCAGCCTGGGCAGAACAAATGTGCCAGTGCATTTTGTATGAGGTTCATCACCATGTGAGATACAGGACATTTTCTGTTTTACTTCGCTTGTTTTCCATAAATGATGGAGATGTGGGGCAGAACTGAGAACTGTGAATAACTGCAGAAGACACTGCACCTGGCAAGTGAAGCCTGTCAGTGATCACAGGCTGGACCAAGGATTGTTGCTTGGACTCAGCCATCAGTTCAGCTACATGTGAGAAGCTGATTTTCAGACAGCAGTGTTCCTTTTCTGGAGTACTGAACTCTAAAACAACCTTTATTGAAATGGAACACGGCACAAAATGAAAAATTAATTGTTACAGTAACTAACTAGGAAGACTTCTCACAGAGTTGAAAAAGAGAACTGTATTTAAGAGTTGTGGTTGAGCAGAAATCATTCCCACATAATTACCCATTAATTTTATTATTGCACTTTATTGCATTATCTACAATTACAGCACTGTGCTTAGATAAAGCAAAATAAGATGCTGAGAATATCTAAGTAAAGGTGCCAACAGCTGCAGGAATTCAGTCCTAAATAGGTTTTCTGTTGCACAGGTATTACACTGCTAACAGCCTACAAGTAAGAATTTAAAATGCTGGGATTGGCCAAACACTAATACCTTCAGTTCTCTGTAATATTATCTAGGAGAAGACCAAAGTTACACTTATTCTTAAAAATTAAAACTTTGAGATTCTAAAATGCATTTTACCAATTGGTCTACCATGACCAGGAAAACATGTAAAAATCTTTAAAAATCAACACCTAGAGGAAGAGTCTTTCATTTTTAATGGAAAAATGTAAGTATATCCTGTAATTGTATTTTAATCATCTTTTCCCAACTAAACAAATTAACTTAATGTTTAGATAACATTATTTATAGCAGAGGTGAAACAAGATTTGCTTCCTCTTTTCTCCCCTTCCCCCATTAAAATAAAAATGACAAGCAAACAAAAATTATAATATTGATTTGGCAGGAGTTCTGCTATCTTTTCATTTTTGGATCTAACACAAAATATTTTATCTTATCTAGTATTACCTATTCCATGAAAAAGTAGAACAATTCAAATCTTTAACTCAGTATAACAGATAATCTAGTCCACTGAGACTGAAAAAATTTAATTTAGTATATTGCAGGAAAGCAATATTTCCATTTTTTAAGGTCATGTGATGCCCATAGGATGCTTACACAGAGAATGCAAAGTTCTACCAAGTAACAATGCAGAGCTGAGCTTTTCCCTAGGGACTTTTCAGGTGGATTTTGCCTTAGGGTGAGGGGCACGCAGCCAATAAACAATAATCAGAAAATGCAGGAGAAACAGTACCAAGTTTTTGTACCAATAAAAAGACAGAGGAGAGAGAGTTGGCTACTCAGGTGAGGAATCAAGAGCATGCTGCTAATAAATTTTTCTAATGATTATACATTCAGTAAAAAATAAAAGAAGAGCTGTACTCAGAAAATTTCTCTGGAATGCATCACTACCAGCCCTGGGTGTGTGGTTTTTGGTCAAAGGAGGGAGACACTGCAGGGATGAGCTCCAAGCATCAGTCAGTCTTTGGAGAAATCTTTCCTCGTTGCCTGGAAAAGCTACTCACACAAGAACATTTAAACTGCTCATATCACTCAAAATGAGACAAAAATTGCAAAAGAGTTACCATTCTTGAAGGAGATCCATGTTTAGCAGTTTGCCTGTCCAAATTAAGAAGGATATATTGTAAAAAAATAGTAAGCTACTCCTAAGGTTATGTTATTCTAGTTATGTCAAAACTCTATCTGTGGTCTAAGAAAAACCATATTTGAAGGCCTGGACTAGCAAAAAAATTGTATTTTTTAGAAAAACAGAAGCTATAAGCTAGAAATAAACAGCATATTGAGGTTGATAGAGTGGATTGGTAGGAAGAGGAAGGCAGAGAAGGCAGGAGACAAAACACCTGACTTGGATGACACCCAGACCCCCCCATCTGCACCTCATCTGCCTCACACACTCTGCTTCTTATTCCTGCTCCAGAAGCCTGAGCCTGAAAAGAGAAACCTCATGTCTCTAAGCCACCCTGCAGCTCTACTTTTATGAGTGGATTATTCCTGGTAATCAATTGACTTTTCTATCCTGGGAGATATCAGTCTGGAAAAGTTTCTCTCCTTGGAGGCTAAGCTGGAAAATCAATTTCCCTGAGTTCTAAGCAGGGCAGTAGGAGCTGGAAGAGAAACGAGATCCAGGATAATCTTTCCATCCTGGGGTGACTGCTGCAGCCTGGCTTTTACATGATTTGTGGCACACAGCCTGACCAACAGGGATTTTATTCAATTCAGTGGCTGAGTGCTGGAGATGAGATCCACCACAAGAGTCTAAGACTCTACAGAGTTTGCTCTCCACTCCTCGTGATGCTCATTGTTTCTACCAATGCCTATAGAAAGTGGGAGAAGGTGGGAATCAGATTCCCTGGTCACAGTAGGTTCAGCTTTTCCTGCAGCCTTTTCCAAGGAGAACAGCAAAACCCACATTCTGACTGTTGAGAGGTATTTCCAAAAAAAAAAAATCCACGAAGAGGAAAATTTAGCAAGAGGCTCTGGGATAGGAAATAAGTCCTGAGAGGAATACACCCATAAGTAAGCAGGAAAAAGAGGAGCACTGGAAAGCAGCACAGTGACAGAACAAGGATTTACAGATTCCACACTCACTGATCTTTTACATGAAAGTAGCCACTGAACTCAAGGTTTCAAGGGCAATGGTTACAGACAACTCTAAAGTATGAGAGTACATCAGAAAACTGTGACTTTAGTCTGAAACAAGCAGAAACTCATAACTCTATTTATTGTAAGTAAATTTATCTCAGTATTATTCTCCAGGATAGCTCAATTTTTCTCCCTTTCTAAAAGTAGCAGGATTTAACAAACAGGGAGTGCTCACACACACACACACAAATGGAGGCAGGCAGCTTTATTTGGAGCCTTTTCAGGCTGGTTTGTACGCATTCTGCCTGTTAACTTTGGCTACTTTGATTTTACTCACACAGCAGGGACGTGGTCATTCATACTAACATCAGCCCCGGGCAAGCTGGGGTTCAGGTCCCATGCAGAAAAGAGTGACAAGGGGACACTGTCATTCACACCAAAGTGCACTAAAATCTAAACATGAAATGAAAAAAGTTATGTGAGCAAAACCACCAGCACAGAACCCAGTCTAGATAACAACAAAATTCATGAGGAAAATTCCACACTGAGTTCTTTCTTTCCCCTGCCTCCAGCCCAAGGGAACAGCAGTTTTCTGGTGCCATAACACAGCATCACTTCTACTGCTGTCCTTAAAGCTGCTTTGCCATCAACTGCACATGTGCCACGGTCACTGAGCAGAAATCCTGGATAATTGGTTTCCCTGTGCCTGTGAAAGGGAAGAAGAAAACTCCTTTCTTGGAATTGTACACAACTAATGACGCGGCTCGCCTTTTCCACCCGAGCTCGGCTCGCCCAGCTAGCTCTCCAGGCGAGACCGGCGCCGAGAGTGGGCCGCCTCCCGGATGGCAGAGAACCAGGAGTGCGGCTGGGGCTGAGAGCCCTCTTGGCTGACAGCACGTCCGGGGAAGAATAAAGGATCAGGGGGAGTCCTTTTGTGGGTCCAGGATAGGTTTATTGGAGGGACGGGGGGAACAGGAGACAACCGAAGGAGAAGAGAGGATACCACAAAAGGCACAGAGAAAGGACTTGCAGCAACTTANCGCAACAAACTAAATCTTAAAATGCCTCCTCACAGCATCGCAGCTATGGCACCACCATTCAGTGACTCCTGTTGGAGTGGGCCTGCCATGTCCTTGTGGGAAGATCTACATGGAATTAATTTTATTTTCTTTGCACAGACCACTTTTGAGCGCTAGAACACTGGGAAGAGCTCAAGTAACTGATCAGGCACTTTGTTTGTGCTTGGTGAAAGAAAAAGCTGAGATTCCTTCCCACCATCAATTTTCCTGACAGCCTGTCTTCTTTCTGTGTTATCTCTTTCAGCCTTTTATGAGGAAAGCTTCAGTGAAAGATGTTTCAGTTAAAGGTTTGCTGTCACTGCAAGACTATCTAAAAGAAAAGCATCACCTGGGACCAGTATAGAGCCTAAAAATATTACTGGAGGCTCATGGGTTGCTTCCTTTGTGAGAGGATATGGGGAAAAATACGTATACCAAGACCTTTTTTCCCCCCTTTAATAATTCTGCCTAGCCTGACAAATATATTTTCACCCTGCATTGATATCAAATGAACACAATTCTGTGACTGCAGCAAGCAGGCTTGGCTTGCAGCAACAAGGATGGCTTTAATAGACTCCTGATGGAATTCCTATTCATTTCTTCTCCCTTATTTGTGATAAAACATTTAGCTCTCAGTCTCCATTAATCTGAAACTTGGTGCTCTGAGCCAGCTTCTACAGCATGCCCACGTTTCTGGCTTTGCAAAGCAGTGGAACCCAGCACAACGGAGAATCTGGGGCCTCTTCTAAAAGCTAGAGGTATTGCCTGAATTTAAGTTGACATTTTGGCACACTATAGACTAAACTGCTGTTATTAAGAACAGTTAATTGACCCAAAAAATCCTTGCTGCATGATCAGATGTTGTGATAAATGGCAAGATTTGGGGGATATCTTTTTCATATTTGCTAGTAGGAAAATTGAAGAAACAAGGGGGGGGTTCTGTCTTGTCTTTCTGATAGATATGGAAAGCAATAGGGATGGGAATTCTTTAAACTTTTAATAGGGTATATTTCTGAAGTTGTTAATTTGTTCACTCCTTTTTCCACTATACAAATTACGAAAACATTCAGATTTGTGCCCCAAGTAATTTGTGGAACTGTTGTTAAACACTTCCACCTCTCATTTCAGTAAATTACCCACCAAAACTAAACAACAATTATTTGAAATTATGCCTAAAAATCTTTTTTGGCTTGTTTTATTCCATTGAGATGTTTTCACTGATAATTTCATTGCATAATTTCTTTTGACACCTTCCAAACAAGGCTGAGGAGGCAGCACCTGTACTACCAACATTAAGTACCTTGTGTTCTAAATCTTCTGTTTTTCAGTCCTATATTTCAGCAAGGAACAAAAAGAACAACTCAAAATTAATATATATTTAAAAAAAAAAAAGTTAAGAGAATAAGTAATTTTTTCTGCCCTTTTGTAGATCACTTTTGCCAGATTATTCAAGATAATAATGAATTGCACACAGACATTCCCCCATATTCAAGAGGGGACCACAGAACTTCTCAACAGACCCTTCTCCCTTTAAGATGCATTTCTGCATCTAAAACAATGTTCTGCCATCTCCCTTTCCTTCACTCACAACAGACAGCTTCAATTATAAAACCTGCTGAGATAAGGTCTCTGCTTCATGAGACTAATGAACACTTGAAATGATGCACTGAACTAATGGGTATTGAATACAGAATAGCTATTTGTTCTGTGAATTTCATCACCTCTTATTCCTTGGGTGTTACTTTCAAAATGCACTAGTTCATAATGGAAAACTATTGATATGATAAAAATTTTAACTCTCTAGAAACCAGCCTGAAGTATTCATTTAAATGAAGGCTTTGTTTTATGGTATTATATTTGAAGAAGTAACTTTGAAATGTGGATTTCCAGTTCAGATTGTATTCATGTAAAAATTGCTTGGACAAGATAATTTTCTTCTTTTTTAGTAATTTATCATCAAATTAAAAGTCTGCAGTAGGGGGATGATATCTCAAATTTTAAAAAGTGTATAAAAAATGCACAGGAGGAAGGTTCAGTTGGTCAGCTGGAAATGGGCTAAGCCAGGGACGCCAACACACCAAAACTGGCCACTTTGTGCTTTTTTAATTTAAAATTTTGCCCCCTCCAGCAACAAACAGTCACAGAATATGAAAACAAAAACCTCTGAAATTGTGAAATAAGTTTTGAAAATATTTCATACTTTTTAAAAAAAACTTCTGATTTCCAAGCTATTTTCTGACACGGCAAAGCTGGAATTTTTTCTTTAAAAAGTTAGTTTCAATTCAATTCAATCCTTTACAGCCTGCCAAGAGCAGAGTCACCCTCAGCACCTGATGTTGTCTCTCCTGCTACTACAAATACACAAAGCAAGAGGGCTGCTTGACTTAACTTGCAGCTGAAACTTTTAAATTTCAGCTTTTGATAAGCCCCTAAAAAGGATCTAAATGTCCTGTGTAATTTTCTCTGAAAGAGGAAAAAGAATACTGGGTTTTTTTTTTCCTAAGTTATGTTGGGAGCTAGCAGAATTCAAGTCACCTGAAAGGAACTTTAATTTTCATGTTTGTTTTCAGTGATTTTTTAAAATGATACTGAAACATCTCCTGCAAGTGAAGACAAACACTGGTAGGGCTGGAAATGGCACCTGCACCCCTCAAATTTAAGCAACATTTGAAAATGGATCTGCCCATGAATGGATTAAAAATCAAAAGTATTTCATCATATGCAGTTTGGGTTATTCTTTTTCCTTGCATTGGCTGAAATTCTTTGAGTACAGCAATATATGGTGTAAGAAATCACAGAAATGGGGTGGAGAGAGGCTGCCAAAATCTCAAGAGGAACAGGAGACTCAGCTAACTGTGATGATCAACTGAGCTCTTTTACTCATGCCTGGGCAAAAAAATATTAATCTGGATGCTTCCTTAGCTACCTTCTACAGCCCCCACTGGGATTGTGAGGAAATGCTGGAATCTGGAACACACCTGAAAGAGATCCCAGAAACAGACTGGCTGTGAAGCAAAAGATTCTTCTTTTCTCAAGCACAGAGAAAATGTTCTTGAGTCATCTCCCAGCATAACTAATGGTGATCTTTGGTCTTCCCAAGCAGATAAACCACCCTCCTATCCTAAAACCACACTCATACCCTGAGCCAACCTCCCTGCGAGCAGCTGGGGCACAGACTGGCTAGAATCTGCTTCTGTGGAACAGTTCAGGGCTGGAATCAGCCATCACTCCACTCTGAAAAACAATATGCAAGCAAAACAACCAGCAGGAGGTGGTGAGAAAAAATCAAATGGATCTTATCAAAAATTCACAGGGAAATGTTTTCAAGTACATCCCTTTTTTTTTTTTTTCTTTTTCAAAACTTCAAGTGCAGGAGGGGATCCCCCACAGGTTTACTGGCTGCTCATGCACTTCAAGCAGTGCCAAGAGGGAAAAAACAGAGGCTGACTAAATACCTTGGGCAGAAAACTGACCAAAGCAAACCTGGTTCTGAGGTGTTTGTCACTGCAGCGCTGACAGGGTTGTGTAACTAAAGCAGGGATGGCACACACATGCTCATCAAGCCAATTTATTACTACACTGAGTCTCACATTGTGTCTGGGAGAGACATATATCTCCTTACCACAGGAACATGTTTGTACATAAATTTCATCAGGCATGACTTCAAACCTGGGAAATTCAGATGAATCCAGGTGATGTCCTAGAAATGGTATGCAATTTTTTATGGTTGATGTTGTTGGGCAGGAAAGGAGATTTCTACATCTCTATCATGTGTAGGTCTGTCCCCAACTGCTAAGTCAGAGCCTTTAAACACAGATTTATTTCAATGTTTTCTGAAATCTCTTTTCAATAGTAAGAATTTCCTGGTTTATATTCTTCCTGACTGTTTGAAATTTGAGTAAGTCTAACAAGCTGAGCAAATATCTGAGGTTTGCCTGCCCTTTGTCTGGAAAAAGGATTTCTCATTCTGTGTATCACTCACAAATCACTGTGGAGCTCACACAAAGTCAAAACCCAGGCTTATCACAGTGAAGGTGAAGCAGATTTGGTTTTGATTAGAAGTTAGATATAGACCCACCTTCAGTGCCCTGGGTTAATAACAGCAAAGTCACACGTTCGAAAGTCAGGAGATTATGGAGCACCTTCAAATTCTACTTGGATCCAAAATAATTCAAAGGTATAAAGCAAATTACTGTATTGGATCACAGAGGGAAAATTAGGAAAGAAGTGCATAGTACCAGCAAAAATTCCCTGATTTAAATTATCTAATATCTGTATAGGGTGCTACATGCTCAGAAATCCAAATACCTTGGCTATCAAACACAAGAGAAAAAAAGCAAACATTTCAGAGTAGGTATTTCTATGATTGTACTGAATTGCTGCCAGTGGATGTTACTTCCCTGAGTGCAGCCATATGAGCAGCAGGTCACCATTGTTTTACTCAGTACTTTACCCAGTACTCCCAAGCTTTAACAGTACCTGCTCTCAGGGATTATTATTACAAAAGAAGAGAAAATAATTTTTCAAGAGAGTTTTATTAAATTTAAAGTGATCTTCGTGATGTCTCAGGTGCATCTATATAAAATTTAGATTCTAAATTTTCCACTTTCATAGACACATTTCAACTTTCATTCTTTTAACAGCACAGATCTCTAAATCTAGTTAATCAGCTTACACAACTCAGCATGATTCCCCTGAGAAATAGCTTAGAAGGATCAGAAATATTTTTCTTTGAAAAAACAGAAATTGTTTCTTGCAAGACAACCTAGTTGATAAGCTAAGGAAAAGCAGATTGCGGAAATATAAGAAAATAGTAATTAAAAAAAATCAGAGCAAAACACCACAATTTTTAAGAAGTATTTCCATTCATTTCCAAACCAGCAGCTCAGTATAGACAAAAAAACATGTTTTAGTCTGTGGCAAAGAGCCAGAAATTATGGCAATAGAGTATTCCTGATCCTCAATGATAATAACAGAATGTATTCCACCAAAATCAGAGGAATAACCCAGCCATGAGCTACTGACAAAACAAGGGAAAAGAAATACAAAATACCATATGAGAAATTAGATAACTAAAAAAAAAAATCTTCCAAACCATTCTCAATTGTGTTTACGTGGACATCTCTACAATAATAATAATGAATGAATTATTTCAAGAAGTGTCCACATTACTGCAGTGTATCATAGTCACCAGCAGCAGCACTTAGGAGCAGGCTGTCCTACACACTCAGGGATGTGGATTGTGCTGCTGGGGCAGGGGCACAGGCCTCACAGCCTGCCAGCTGCCCTGGCCCCCTGCCACCTGCACATCCCCAGGGCTCCTGTCCCCACTGCCCCTAGCACTGCCTCTCTCCCTCCCGCCATTCCCACTGAAGGCCTTCTCAGCCCCTGAGGCCATGGCTGTCACCACGTTCCTGCTCTTGCTTGTGCAAGGCCTCACCGGGGCAGCCGCTGCCCAGCGGGCATCCAGAGGCCGTTCCCTGGCTCTGGCACTGCCTTTGGCAGGGCTGGGTGCTGCCAACAAAGGCAAAATCCATAACCGAGCTGCACTGCTGCACTTCTCCATCCATCTTCTTAAGTGGAGTCTCTAAACCCTGCATTTTCAAATCAAAGAATGAAACTGGAGATTGTAAAGAAAGCATTGCACCCTCGCTGCAATGAATCTATTTTTACTAGGAATGCATTATTCATAATGAATCATAGGGTTATGACAAGTAAGTGGCATAATGACAAAAAAAGAAACCCAAAACAACCAAAAGCAAATGTTTGAATTTACTTATAATCATACCTTACGCAGAAATCTGCATAATTTAGAAAGGAAAAAGTTGTATGAGAGCATAAACAAAGTGGAAGTAACTATTGAATTGTTGAGCTGCAAGGAAAGGTTTTCTTAAAGCAGTTAAAGAAAAACTGTATCTCTTCAAATGAGCAACTCAGTAGGGTGGAGCCATTGAAGCCTTGCATTTGTTTTCTGAATGCTACATGGATAGGATTCATAATCTTAAAAAAACCCAACCAAACAACCCCTCAGTATCCAATGGGAGAGGTGGAAACTCTTAATTAATTTTGTCCCCAGAATTTTATCTGCATGACCAAGGCATGGCAAGAGCCATTGTTGCCTTTTCCGAGCTCATTCATCCACACTCCACGCTCAGACCTCTCCCCATCCATCCTTCCTTCTGTCACATTAAACATTTAGGTTGCAATTATGAGAAACTGCTCCCTGAGACAGAGATGGGGAGAAATAATGGCTTGCAGCTCCAAGGGATGGCCTGAGGTGTGATGGCAGTGGGCATTCCCTCACAAATGCAACATAAAACTTTTATATGCCAGGAGGAGGGAACAGCACAAACATCCACTTGTAGATCGGTATCAAAGAGAATAAATTTCAGCTGAATTGTGGTTTTAGCTATATTGGGGCAATTAAAGACATCATGTACATTAAACATTCCAGAGAACAGGAGTTGTAGAGTCCTTAAAGGAAGACAGTTTGGCTTAATTCACCGTGGGAGATCTGCTATCCTTTAAATGGTTCACTGTGCATGCCCATCTATTTTATGGACAGGTTTAATTCTGGCAGCACAAGAAGGATGGATGTCATCATGACCACACTTCCCTTGAGATACGCCTGCAAAGGAAAACTTACTGGAATATAAATATACTTGACAAAAAAAAATTCTTATTTGCATCACTTAGCACCTACTCTGAAATAACTGGGTTTAAGGACATTTTAATAGGATTATACTAAAAGGTTGCACATTTTGGTTCTAGAAACACCGAAAAGATGCGTAACTTTATCCTATATGATTTAATATTATTTTACTCCTTCAAAAAAATTCAAATGGATTTCAACAAAAATTCACAGGGAAAAGTTCTCGAGTACATCCCATTATTTTTTATTTTCTGTTCACTTTGTGCTTTGTTTAATATAAATACTTCTATTTGTTCAAGGTCCAGAAATACTACTTAAAAGGAGCATTTCAAATTATTTTGCCCTGCTTTCTTATTCTATAACCATTAAACACAATGTCTGTTAAAGTTCATTTACTGTTTTTCACCTAAATTGATTTCCTTTTTCATTTTTCACTCTAATTTTTCAAAGCCCCCTCAAAAGAGGAGTCTAAAAGCATCAGTATTCCACATTTTAATCACTAACATTCCTGACCTGTTGATATCCAGAAAAGATAAAATGGGAAAGAAGAAAAAAAGGAACGCCGCTGGTACTTATTGTCTTTGTAAGAGAAACGAAGTACAGACAAAAAGAGGAGAAAATGAAAGATGAGTTGCTTTGAGGGAAGAAATCAAAACACTTGGGCAATATAATTTTTGTCTAATTAATCACTTTAATCTAAAATTTAGCTCAAAAATGCTTTTCCATTCATGGCTTGTTTTATTGTCTTTCTTATTGTGAATTTTCTGCGAGATCCAAAAGAAATCTTCGATGTTCTGGTGAGGTAATAAACACACGGAGGTGCTGACTTGAACAGCAGAGATATTTTTATGGAGGGGAGACCAGGGACTTTCTAGCAGATGGGGGTGCCAAGACGTTCTCATTAAGCAAGAAGCCATGAAGTATTTTCAGTACTTCTTACAGTAAAGTTGCTGCATGCCCTTCTCTGAAAACACACGTGCATGTGTCTGGCCTCCATAAAAGTGCTAAAGGGGTAATCATAATAATTTAAATTTACCAATAGAGGGATCAATATGCAGAGGACATTGTCAGCAGGGCAGATCTGATTCGGGCCTCCAAGAGAGATTGAAATACACCTACACTTCATAATCACCTGTCCACTGCATTCTCTAAGGCAGAAATAAAGAAGGCTTCCAAAAAGCATTTTCTTTTCTCGGGATATGTTTCAGGCTCTGGTGATGGCACAATCAAGAGCTGAAGTTAGGAATCATTAGCACTGTCTTAAAAGTCAGAGTGAAAACACAAGTTCAGAATGCTAAGAAGCCTAATCATTAATTTCTTGAACTAAAAATAACATTTGACCCTAAAAATATTCCTAGGAGATGAAATTAGAGTAGATTAGTTTCTAACAAATAGCTACTGGACGAGGTTTTTCAAGCCATTTACACACATAAGTCTCCTCAAGTGAATAATCAAATTTACAAATATGCAAGCACATCTTCATAAATATGCAAAAACAAGTCCTTGTACAGCATCAAAGTCCCACTTTGATAGTTATTAAATCATCACCCAAAAAGGTTGCTAGAAGAATACTAAAGTAGCAAATATCAATCCAGTAAAAGCTATCAAGCCCCAGCATAAAGCCTGTGTTTAGGTACTGCAATATTGTCATGGTCGTGTTTACCCACTGCTAACTCCATTTACAGATGAACTGATCTCATTAAGGGAGAAGCCATTAAGTATTTTCAGTATTTTTTTTTAGCAGCAAACAGCTCCTTAATCTACTCACTAAACACTGATGATAGAATTATTCATTTGCTCATGGGATTTTCTGATACTTTTCCCAAATCCTGGTGTAGTTCCACCTGCAGGTACCAGGAGGTGAGGGGATGGTGGAGCCTTTTTGCAAATGGGGAGCTGGCACCTGCAGAAGTTATGTTCAAAAGTTTAATTTGGCCTTTTAATCTGTGGATCCAAGTTAAATGCCTTCCATCAGGTTTTTCAGAGTAACTCTCATCACATAAAACTACACTGAAAATTCCCAATGCTTCTGTTGCTCCTAGGAATGTTCAGAAATCAGAAGATTTAAGCTGCTAACTGAACACACCTTTACTGCAAAGTGCAATTTTTGGAAGCCTTGAATCTTGGTTAAATTTGGGGTAATTTCAGAAAATGTCACATTCCTGATTCCCCCCCAGATTTCAAAACCTCATCCAAATTACGAACATACCAAATTTCTCTTCAACTTAATACCGCTGATTTTTTGACTAGCATTGTTCTCAAAATTGCAATGATTTTACCCAGGAATTTCTAAGTTATTTCTAAGAAAACACCTTGGGAAAGGGGAAAAACATATCTGCCTAAGAAATTACTGTCTGAGGAGGCTACAAGCATGCCACTGGCTTACCCATAAGCATCACCAGCAGGCACATCCACAATATAAGGATGAAATATATGGGGGAAGACTCAGACAGGGTCTTGAGCAAGAAATCCAAATGAGGCAAGCCAGCATTGTAAGAATTGCAGTGTTTTTATTACAGAGTNTAGAAATAAAATCTGCTCTCACATCACCATTCTGAGGGGGAGCAGAACCCTGAGTCTGGCCTCAAACTCATTATTCCCCTTTACATCACAGGAAGCTTTAAAGAACCTCACCAACAAAGAAACACAACTAGAGACAAAATATCAGCTGATCTGCAAGTACCAATATTAAATATTTTATTACTGAAGTTATTGCTCTATTTTTTTTTTTTTTCAGTTCAGGAATTAATGCAGTNGAAGTTAACTTTACAGGGTTTTGGTCCAATTCCCTCTTTTTCAGGCCCTTTAATTAGATACAGAAGAATTCCAGTTTTATGACAGGACTTGAAGAGGTTTGTTAAATTTTGTATATAAATAAAATATATATTATTATTATAT